>JAPXFQ010001327.1:0-106872 GCA_028564705.1 Apricaphanius iberus | reverse complement strand
AAAATCTGTTTGCTTTTCAATCCGTCCTTCATAAATGTTGCTTGTGTTTTTATTTTGTGTTAGCCAGACTAAATCCTGTTTCTTTTCAGCGGGTTCAGACGCATCGTGAGCAGCGTCCTTTAAAGTTACTTTAGTATCCATTGAAAAGTCATTCTTTTCAATTGAGACTGATTTAAAAGTTATCAAATATTTATTTGAATACTATTCCTTAATCCCTTCTTTATCAAACTTCTATTTTTTTAAATAAAATATTAAATCCGAATTAAACAAGAAAAATCCACATTTATTTAAGTTTGACAAGGTAGCTGTTTGCGTAATTATTTAATCTCTTATGAGTTACTCCTGGTCGTTTTCAAGAGGCGTTTCCAACCTTAAAACGCTCCTCCGAGCTGTTTTTTTTTTCTTCTTTTGTATCTATTTTTTCATTCACAATTGATCTTAAGAGTGAATGCCCCAAGCCGAAGCTTAGTAAAGTTAAAAGGATTTATAAACTGATGTTTAGCTTCTCATCAAGTTATTTTTATTCAGAGATTTATCAAAAAACCAAGAGTCTTGAACAGAATCCGCTCGCTGCGAGCTCTCCCACTAATTCAACGCAGCCTACAGTCCGGTGCTAACGTTAGCCTCTTTCGGCCAACGTCGCTTAAAACAGTTAAACTCTACCACGAAACTACTCAACAAAATAGCAACATACCCTTCGGTAAATAGAAAAACTCCACACCTCAATTTAAATTCTTATCAGCGTAATTCACACCACCTTTTCCAGATTTTAATGTGGCACAAAAGTAGACGTTTCCGTCACAAATTCAGCACGGACTGAAACGCGTACCCAACATCAGTTCCGCATTTGGAACAACGAATATTCTACTATGACTGTCCCAGACAAAACAAATGATAAATACAGAACACACAGCACTAACTTTTAGATTGTATTAAATTATTTTACCACTGAGGTATAGACCAATCTGCCACAAATCCCGTAGTCTGGCTTGAGTGATTTCCCGGTGCCGGCTCCGGAAAACAACTCCGCAGACTCGGACAGACGGCACAAGCCCCCTATAACCATTAATTTATTTATTAAAGCATATACTTAAAGCCTGTTTATTTCATCCATGCTTTTAAACTCAAAATTATGAAAACCTTGCTCCGAGCACCGACGTTTTCCCCACCGAGCTGGGTCAAAAATGTAAACACCTCCGTTCTCCCCACGGGAAAAAGCTTCCACTACGATGGACTGTTCTAAAATGTTTATATCTATATATTGTAGAGTGTTTAATTTCACTTATCCATTCATATATTCTTAGATAATAGTTTATACTCGAGTTTTTACTAATGATAGTTCAGCTTACCTCTCAACTTCCCGCTTTCATACAAAGTTGAAATCTCACACACACACACACATACCCAGCGCTGAGATCTCTCTCACAAACACTTTCTCCTCTCTTTTTCTGTCCTATCTGTGATTCTATTCCCCCACACATTCTCACAATCACTCGTCAACTATATATTCTGCAGTTAAATCTCTTTATCTTTGTCATCCACTTCACGTGATCTGGGAATCCTTATCTTCCCACTAGATCAATTTCTCATCTATATATATTTTTTTAACACTTATATTCTAGGCCGCTCTCATTCACACTGTATGACAATCTACCACTCCAAAAATAACTGCTGCACTTGTCAATCTTATTTCAACTTACTCAGTACTCATATACACACACACTAACCTCTTTCATTTCCGGAGACGGACCAGCTCACAACAAATTCTGTTCACGGACCGCGTCACACCCACCGGCGCACCCGTCCGCGTCAGACCCTCCGCAGACTTGCCGCAGAATATACGTTCCCAACAGGTAATGGTCGCTCAACAACCTTTTTCTGCGAATCTTTTCGTTTCTCACTGCGCCTTTCAGTCAAGGATGCCTCCTCAGACTTAGGATCGCCCACATCCGGAGCTCTGCGCCCGCTCTTACTCCGCTTCCAATCAAACAATCAACAAATCAACCTTAAATGGACAACTTCAAATCAATCAATAGGGCCTACTCACACACTATCTCTCTGTCCCGGAGAAACATCCCTCTTCAAGCCACGCATTCTCCACCATTTGTCGGGGTTGAAAACTTTTACTCTTTACTACTTTTGCTGTATAAACTCCTTCGTCAATCAGAAACTGTTATCTGTATGTTTTAGAGGACCCGACGCTCCTCAGCGGAACCTTTTCAGAATAAAACTCAGAGACAGAGAGAAACAACACAATCACACAACAGAATTCTGTTTCATTGCGCACCTGAGTTCAGATGGAGCCAGAACAAAGTCTGACTGACTACCAAACCGAACAGGAGGTTTTTATTTGCAAACAGCCACTTTTATGGGGGTCCTAAACTATCTTTCTTCCTGTTTCTACACAACTGGGTAATTTCCTAAACACAACTTGGTATTTATGACTGTTGTAAAAGCCTGGTACAAATGTAAGATTGTTCTTACTTCAAACCCTGTTCTGGTACAATACGTCTCTGTGAAAACAAGTTGTCCTTCACTGTGAAACCAGCTTTGTTCCTTTCTGAAATAATAAGGCAGGTTATATGAAACTACATATAAAAATGTTTACCAACATATACGTAAAGCAGATTATACAAGAATGTAAATAAAAGTGTTCACAAATATATGGTATTCCTCAGTAGATTCCCTTAAGAAATGGTAATTAGTTCATTAGTTAACCATTACCCCCCATACCACCAATTTCTTCTGGGTGAGTCAGGCCCCCTCCTTTGGCTTATCCCCACCGAAGTGGGGGTGGTAAAAACCTGCTAACACCCTCTTTATTCGGTGTATTCTAGCAGATCCTGCTGAATGTGCTGGAGGCCAGCCTCCGTCGCTGCAGCACACCAAAACCAGTGGTATTACATGCAGCCTGATATGCCTTGTCCGTGGAGCTGCACTGCTGTGTTCCCAGCTGTGATCTGGAACTGACGGAACCACTTGGGCTCCTCACGCTTTCTGTTGTAGACACGTAGCCACACCCATCCGCCCCAGAGGGTTCAGGAGCTGGACCTTGGACCCCTCCAGGAGCTGTCGTCAGGGAGTTGACCAGAGCTGTGAGCTGCCGCACCTCTGGGATCAGAGGAGACTTGGAGCTCTCCACCTGCTGCTGGACCTGGGAGCATAAGCTTGTGAACATCTCATAAAAGTAACACTTTTTGTTCCGGTATACTAATGATTCTTGATGGCCATCGAAGTAATTTGGAGGGCCTGTTGCCAATCAGCCCTGTCTGCGCAGTTATGGTAGCCAATTTTTTACCTCAGCTCTAAATCCATACACATCACCCCAATGTGTGAGTGAATGAGTGAATACTACAAGGAATCAGTAACCCCTGACCGGAGTTACCATGTTGTATGTAATCAATCACCACCTATCCACTTAACCCAGACGGGTCCTAAAAGTCCCCATCACAGGTCTGACAGTAGGTTCGAAGTAAAAGTGTCCCCAAACCTGGCCTTCATAAACTTTATCCAAAATGTAAGTTATTGAAAAATGTTAAACCTACTTATTATTTTGCATAATCCTCCTGAATTCCAAATATGTTTAAGTACTGCAATCATACATTACCACCTCGCAAAAAAATTCAATTGTGTACAGCCCTGTGTCAATTTGCTAGACTGCCTATGTTTGCTTGTAACAGCGACCCACTATATAAGTCACAGTTGTTCCTCATTAGCCGATTGGTCATTAAGTTAAAAAGAATCATAATCTGAAAAAAATAGCCCAAAATGTTGGTAAATATATTAAATATTCACTATATCATTTTCCCCTATTAATAATACTTTGGTATTGTAATAAAATGTTTGTTTTTCTCTTTTCTGAGTCCTGAGTGCCCCTGCAGAATGTTTTGTCCAATTGGAGATTAGTTTCTGCCAGTTACCTCAGCCTTTTTTCTTATTCAATATGCATGGTGATAAGAGGAGTATATACCAAAATAAATACTTATGTAATTTTAATATATTATGGTAATGCAAATACACCCTTTAAAATACAACAATCAAACTGTTATTCAACATTGGAATGTAAGGTAAAGGTTACTTCCTGATTCATTGTTTTTTATTGAATGTCCCCTCCATTTTAATATATTCTCACTGTACTGTGCTGAGAGATTGTTTAGATATCTGATTGAAAGATCCCAAGGGAAAGAGCAAAGCCTTGTGTTATTTTGGTGCATCACAGTTGTTGTTCCTGAGAAGTAAACAAAAACATCTCTCTTATTGATGGATGTAAAAGTAAGCTCAAAAAACATTTGCCAAGTCAATATCTATAAGTCAGTTTGAATTAGGAGTCAAACTAGCCAATGCTTTGTAAGGGTTGGGTGTGGCTCTTAATGCAGGTTTAAGAGCCCCATTTATCGCTTTAAGATAATTTATTATTCTTTATTTTCCCCGTAACTTGTTCCTGTAGATAGAATAGTAGTGTTATAACTAGAACTTGAGGGTTCTAAACTCCCATTTATTTTTAAGCCTTCAAGTATGTCTTCTATCAATGCCTCAGCCTCAGGTTCATGTAACATTGAAAGTGCTAGATGGGGTCAGGATGTTTCAGTTCAAAAGTAATAGGCTCAATTTGCATAAAACCAACATCAATTGGATCAGAGGATCGCAGTGCACTGGGAGTCATCTATATTTTCCTACATTATCCAAAACGAGCCCAGACAAAAATTATCAAAATTTGTTTTTAAAGTTATGGAAAAACATTATCTATTCAATCAACTTTGTAGGATTTGCAGGTTTGTCTAAGTCAGGGGTCGCGTTAATGGAATATTCTCCTTGTTTGAACGTTATTTTAGAACTGTGACAGCCCTCTGACCACTCTGATGCACAGATTTGTTCCCCCCATCTCTATGCACCGAGTCCAGGTAAATAAATTCCATCCATTATTTATCCCACTTGTCCTTGAAGGGTAGCAGGGGACTGGTGCATTTCTCCCACGGTTGTCGGGTGAGAGGTGCAGTGCACCTTAAACAGGTCGCCAGTCCATACATCCCAGTGTACCTGGTTAGACGCGCTCCATAGAGCCAATGTGCGCCACAGATGTTTTGCGGCGCCTGATGCAGCTTTAACCATAGGCACTCCTCCAGTAGTTTACGGGTCAGGAAACTGTTCTGAGAGTCTTCGACCTATGGTCGCTACAACGGGAGAAATGCTTCTTCATGTTAAACTTTGAGTCTGAATTGAAAAACGTAATTATAGTCTCCAGTCTTTAATGGAGCGAAGCTTGGATACTGCCTGCAGATGCAACAGCTACCATTTCCCATGGGAGTATTCTGTCCGCAGAAAAAAGCAAAAATCTCACATCAATAACTTCTGCAACAATTCGACTATTAGATTATGAAAAAGAAGAAAGAAAAGTGAGCATTTTCATTCCATGCTGTGCAGGAACCAAATCAGGTATTCTAATAATAAGAAAGCATTTAATTTGTACTTTTATGTGTAGTTCTCTGGTCAGGTTGTTTTGGTTGAATACTACATAATAGATACTGTTGAATAGGTAATAACTCGTTAGACGATTGCCTTCAGATAGGCACCCACCCCCAAATTGACGAATAAAAATTCATTGTGACCGGATTTTTTTTTACTCTGCTGGTCAAAATGACAGAAAAAAAGGTGTAGTGAAACCTCTGGTCTAAGTCTATCATAATTACCTTTTTATTAGTTCAGATAATGACAGCTGCCTTGAACTTGAAATGATGCAACCTCCAGATTCACCATTGTAACGGTTTGTATTTTACTCCTTATCATTGTTGGGAGATAACTTGGCAATAATCAAAATAGAGCCACTAAAAGAAAATATGAATGTTAAGTTTATGTATTAGGTTCAACATTTTTGTTTGGGTTTAAAACAAAACATATGTAGACTGGTTGGGCGAACTCTCACATAGCCTCCAGGACCCTGCTGATGGTGTATTGCTGGTCCAGCGTTCCACGGCCAGGATGAAACCACATTGTTCCTCCTGAATCCGAGGTTCGACTATCCTTTAGATTAGCTTAAAAATATATATATGTGAATGGGAACAAGTAGCATTTTGTAGTTTCCATTAACTTACATTATTTTCTGCTAAACTAAAGCCAACTGATTGCTGCCAGATCACAAGAAAGACCGGGCTAGTTACAAAATGCTTTTTCTCATATGCAAACAGACACAATTTACTTATGGGTGGAATATCCCTTTAAGTATATGAGAAAGAGTTGGCCAAACGTATCAGTTCAGGGATTGAATAACGGAAATACTGATCAATACATTTATAACAGATTGCTGTATAAAACCTTATTAATGCCACTCTCTTTTCTCATTTGCCTAATGGGGCCCCCTTGAGATTGAACAGGGCCCAGAATTTGGTGCTACGCCCCTGAACAAGAGAGTATAATAACAACGTGTCGTGCTATTTTTTGGACAAAATATTTGTACCTTGTAACAGTAAAGCTTAAGTCACAGGTAAATTCTCTAGCAGTTTTCTACATGTACATTTTATTTCAGTCCTTCACAATTAAAAAAAAGTTTTACACATCTTCAATTTCTTAAGTATGATATACATATTTCATTCTTTCAGTTACACTTTAAAAAAAACGTACCTTTACAGTTTTGCCGCCATTTATGCCAAACAAATGGTGCAAAAAACACATGCACATAACTTTGTGTATAAAAAAGTATACTTTTTTGTTTCCCACAATTAAATTCAATCACTTTTATTTATATAGTACGAAACACAACATGTCATCTCAAGGCACTTTACAAGAAAAGTAATTTCAATACAATTATACAAACATTCCAATCCGATTTTTGTTTCAAGACACAAAGCTGCTAGCCTGGGTGCCAGCCGAAATCACGCCCACAACATGGTCTGAAAGTTCGGTCTGGCATTCCTCTGTTGAGGAACAATTATGTCCGAACAAGATCTGTTTGGATCAATCAAATCAGGCTTACGATAATTGACAGGTGAACAACTCTAACATAATCAACCACATCACCGAAGTGCACCTGGGTTGAATTCGTTTACAACGATGGCTGCCGCTGCAGAACTGAGATGCGTAGATTATGCCATCGAGTCTGTTCTAGGAGATATTGTTGTGGTATAAATCAACCACCCCAGATTCAGGATTATTGGAAATATGTCTCGTAGAGAAAAAGAGTTGTTCACAAAAGACACTCAGAGACTCAGCTTCAATTCACCTTTGCAAAGCGGAGAACACCAAAGCTCTCACAGACCCGCGTCTGTCTTCAGCAGCTGTCAGTATGTGTTCTGGTGCTCTCTCCGCAACAGGCTTGTTTTATTGAAAAACACACAGCAGTACGACCCTCCTACTTACGTAACAAACAAAGAGCTCTACAGTTTCAAAGTTCAGTACTTTTCCACTAACAGTGTTGACCTGTCGTTCCACATACACATGAATGGTCAGCAGACGAATCATAGTTTTCCCATACCTTTTGCTTCCCCGAGACCTTGAATAGTTCATGTGTGAGTTATGTTTCTCATTATCCCAGCACAGCGCTCGTAACTCCCTTTTCACTCCTTGTTTCTGCTTAGACTCAGCTTTGATCTCCTAGATAACCACCTGCCATAGACATTGAGTTTTCCCACGATCACAGATTCACATAATTGTAATTGTATATACGACCCTTACATATTTATATGTTCTTACTACTTCACTACACACAAAAATGTTTACCCAAATATATGTAAAGCATATAAAGTATTAATATTCTTCAATATCGACAGCGCATTAATGTTAAGAGGAATTTTAACAGAGGAACAGATAACTTCTGCTGCTCTGCAGAGCAACGTCACACACTTCCGTTGCTCTGATTGTTTATAGGCATTTTTTTCCTAGTTTGGCTAAAACACGCCCCATAATTACAGCCCAATGGAGCAGTATCACACTCACATTCTGATTAGAATTGAGCATGGCTACATCAGGCTACAAAGCTGTTGTCACACCTTCAAAACATTTTCATTACAGTTACAAAGATAACATACCCACCAGCTCACAGGCCCAAGGGGAAGAAGGCAAGCACGTGAGAGACACCCTCACAACTTGTGGTTACCCCAGCTGGACTTTTGTGAAAACTGCAGCTAATTCCAGAAGGAAAGCCAACAAAGTGGTGGAAAAAGAAAAAGAAAAAGAAAACAAACGAAACAATGTAGTCATTCCATATGTGTCTGGGATTTCTGAAAAACTCAGGAGGATTTTTAACAAACACAGTATCCCTGTGTATTTCAAACCCAGCAACACACTCAGACAGAGACTAGTACATCCCAAGGACAGAACACCACACACACACAAAAGCAACCTGGTGTATGCAATCCAATGCAATGAAGAATGCAAGGACCTCTACATTGGTGAAACCAAACAACCACTGTACAAACGCATGGCCCAACACAGGAGAGCTAACTCCTCAGGCATGGACTCTGCTGTTCATTTACATCTCAAGGAGAAAGCTCACTCCTTTGAGGACAGCAATGTCCAGATATTAGACAGAGAGGACAGATGGTTTGAAAGAGGAGTAAAAGAAGCCATCTATGTAAAAGTAGAGAAACCATCGCTAAACAGAGGAGGAGGCCTGAGACATCACCTATCTCCAATTTACAATGCTGCACTTTCATCCCTCCCTAGAAGACTCAAACAAATTAGCCTCTAATAACAGAAACAACTGTGACTCCAACGACTGTCGTTATAACACAATAGGGCACTAATGAAGCCGAAACCTAACCTCCACCAATAGGCGGCACGCCAACGACCGTCGTTAAGACATGGAGCACAAAGGATCCAATGACATAATGATTCTTGTTCAAGAGGTTAAATAGCTGAGTCTCCACACCAGTTAGTTGGACCAGTCCCAGCCTGGTCAGCGGCGAGCATGAACTGATGAAGCCTCTTGGATAAGAGGTGAAACGTCTTCCAAGACAAATTACCAAGTCCAGTTGCGTTTGATTGAAATTTCCTTGAGATAACCATGACCTGGATGAATGAGAATATTCACTGGCTTATTACAAAGATTCTGTTTTACTTCTGTTTTTTAAATGTATATTTTTTTCCTTTAACACAGACACAAGTCAATGAATGTAGATACTCGAAACCGCTGATGCAAGTCACAAAAAAGAGCTTTACAAGCCACACTTTTTTTATCACACGGTCATTCTTTTTCTTAATTTGGAATGCTTGATGTGGAGCAAAATAATCTGTGACAAGTGGGTAATGCCTATGCCTGTACAACCGGGGACGCTGCAGGTCTCTGTATTTACAAATCGGAAATCACCCCATGCTTTGCACTATGGGGGCTGAGAGTGATGCTGGGTGTTTCTCAATGTCAAGGCCGCTTTTTTACCCAGGCAATGCCTTGGTGGGCGAGGCGCCTTGCTTACAAGGACACTGTCCTTCCTTGGTCAAAGAAAACGGTTAAGTGGAACAGACTCTCCTCATGTGACCGCGACTGCTGGTTTACGTGGTCTGTTTACGTCCCGCCCGTCGTAGTGGCATAATATACAGGTGCTGGCCAGTAAATTAGAATACCATCAAAAAGTTGAATTATTTCATTAATTCCATTCAAAACGTGAAACTTCTATACTGTATACTTTCCTTCCACACATAGTGATATATTTCAAGAGTTTATTAATTTTTATTTTTATTATTACAACTGACAGCTAATGAAAACACCAAATTCAGTATCTCAGAAAATTAGAATATTCTGAAAAGGCTCAATATAGAAGACACCTGGTACCACTCTAATCAGCTGATTAACTCAAAACACCTGCAAAGGCCTTTAAAAGGTCCCTCAGTCTTGTTCTGAAGGCGCCACAATCATGGGGAAGACTTCTGACTTAACAGCTGTCCAAAAGACGACCATTGACACCTTGTACAAGGAGGGTAAGACACAAAAGGTGATTGCTAAAGAAGCTGGCTGTTCGCAGAGCTCTGTGTCCAAGCACATTAACAGACAGGCGAAGGGACGGAAAAAATGTGGTAGAAAAAAGTGTACAAGCTCTAGGGATAACCGCACCCTGCAGAGAATTGTGACGACAAACCCATTCAAAAATGTGGGGGAGATCCACAAAGAGTGGACTGCAGCTGGAGTCAGCGCTTCAAGAACCACCACGAAGAGACTCATGAAAGACATGGGATTCAGCTGTCGCATTCCGTGTGTCAAGCCACTCTTGAACAAGAAATAGCGTAAGAAGCGTCTCGCCTGGGCCAGGGACAAAAAGGACTGGACTGCTGCTGAGTGGTCCAAAGTTATGTTTTCTGATGAAAGCAATTTTTGCATTTCCTTTGGAAATCAAGGACCCAGAGTCTGGAGGAAGAGCGGAGAAGCACAGAATCCACGTTGCATGAGGTCCAGTGTAAAGTTTCCACCGTCAGTGATGGTGTGGGGTGCCATGTCATCTGTTTCCTGAGGTCCAAGGTCAATGCAGCCGTCTACCAGGAAGTTTTAGAGCACTTCATGCTTCCTGCTGCTGACCAACTTTATGGGGATGCAGACTTCACTTTTCAACAGGACTTGGCACCTGCACACAGTGCCAAAACCACCAGTACCTGGTTCAAGGACCATGGTATCCCTGTCCTTGATTGGCCAGCAAACTCGCCTGACCTTAACCCCATAGAAAATCTATGGGGTATTGTGAAGCGGAAGATGCAATACGCTAGACCCAACAATGCAGAGGAGCTGAAGACGACTATCAGAGCAACCTGGGCTCTCATAACACCTGAGCAGTGCCACAGACTGATCGAGTCCATGCCACGCCGCATTACTGCAGTGATTGAGGCAAAAGGAGCCCCGACTAAGTATTGAGTGCTATACATGCACATTCTTTTCATGTTCATTCTTTTCAGTTGGCCAACATTTAAAAAAAAACATTTTTTTCATTGGCCTTTAAAATATTCTAATTTTTTGAGATACCAAATTTGGAGTTTTCATTAGTTGTCACTTATAAATATCAAAATTAAAAGAAATAAACATTGGAAATACATTGGTCTGTGTGCATTGCATGAATATAATGTACAAGTTTCACGTTTTGAATGGAATTACTGAAATAATTCAACTTTTTGATGATATTCTAATTTACTGGCCAGCACCTGTAGTAGTAATGGTACTTCAGCCATGGAACTGAAAATGTATAATGTGCTTTTTACTTCTTTTCTTTTTAACTGTGTATACTTGGGTTATATCAAATTATAACAAAATATATATATATATATATATATATATATATATATATATATATATATATATACAAAGTATATACATACAATCCGGTGTGCTTATAAAGCGTGTGTGCTTTAGAATATATTATCAGTATTAGGCTATTTTCTGTAGATCTGCATGTGCATGGGAACCAGCATCCCAGACAAAGTTCCCTTCTCCCCCTTGTGTCACGCTGCAGCTCACGACTCCTGATGTACATAATCACATGTCAGCAGCTGCAGGCCAGAAGATAGAGGAATGCCAGAAGATCACTTACTGTAACAACATGTATTGTGTTTAAGATGTGGTAAATCTTCACGTGTCAGAGGAATAAGAGAGAGAGTTGCCTATATATGTGACAACTAGAAGGTGACGCGGGAATCAATTGTCGCTCCTGTCCCGTCCCGATCCCAAAAAAATACTCCCTTCACGTCCCCATCATGTGACAGCCCCCCCAAAAAAAATCTTGTCCCGAAAAAATCCCAAGAGAAAGACTCCTGTCCCGACCCGAATCCCGTAGATTAGTAATTTACCTCGTATGGCGCTCGCTCCCCCGCCCCCCTTTAAACCATAGCGTAGCACAGTTTCAAAGATCATCTATTTAGCTTTATCCGCCGTCTTTAACCATATCCTGCATTCTCGTTGTATGGCCACCTAACCACGTCATGATTGGACTCGATTTGTTTGACTACCAAACTATTAAGATACACGCATTTTCAGTCGGATATCATATGCTTACCAGTTTATTCCGTTGGTGTAGCAACAACATAGCAGCTTCAGTTTTGCTGCGTGCAGTGTAGTAGACCCGATGGAATTGTATTTTGCAGCGGAGTTAATAACCACACACATTGGCACCGCATTGCAGCGTCATTTTTTAAAGCTAATTCCCTAATATCTGAGAAGATAAAGGTAAAAAAAAAATAAAATTATATATATATATATATATATATATATATATATATATATATATATATACACTACCGTTCAAAAGTTTGGGGTCACCCAAACAATTTTGTGTTTTCCATGAAAAGTCACACTTATTCACCACCATACGTTGTGAAATGAATAAAAAATAGAGTCCAGACATTGACAAGGTAAGAAATAATGATTTTTATTTTAAATAAGATTGTTTTTACATCAAACTTTGCTTTCATCAAAGAATCCTCCATTTGCAGCAATTACAGCATTGCAGACCTTTGGCATTCTAGCTGTTAATTTGTTGAGCTAATCTTGAGAAATTGCACCCCACGCTTCTAGAAGCAGCTCCAACAATTTGGATTGGTTGGATGGGCACTTCTTGCGTACCATACGGTCAAGCTGCTCCCACAACAGCTCAACGGGGTTCAAATCTGGTGACTGCGCTGGCCACTCAATTACCGATAGAATAACAGCTGCCTGCTTCTTCTTTAAATAGTTCTTGCACAATTTCGAGGTGTGTTTTGGGTCATTGTCCTGTTGTAGGATGAAATTGGCTCCAATCAAGCGCTGTCCACTGGGTATGGCATGGCGTTGCAAAATGGAGTGATAGCCTTCCTTATTCAGAATCCCTTTTACCCTGTACAAATCTCCCACCTTACCAGCACCAAAGCAACCCCAGACCATCACATTACCTCCACCATGCTTAACAGATGGCGTCAGGCATTCTTCCAGCATCTTTTCAGTTGTTCTGCGTCTCACAAACGTTCTTCTTTGTGATCCAAACACCTCAAACTTGGATTCATCCGTCCACAGCACTTTTTTCCAGTCTTCCTCTGTCCAATGTCTGTGTTCTTTTGCCCATCTTAATCTTTTTCTTTTATTGGCCAGTCTCAGATATGGCTTTTTCTTTGCCACTCTGCCCTGAAGCCCAGAATCCCGCAGCCGCCTCTTCACTGTAGATGTTGACACTGGTGTTTTGCGGGTACTATTTAATGAAGATGCCAGTTGGGGACCTGTGAGACTCTAATGTACTTATCTTCTTGCTCAGTTGTGCAACGCGGCCTCCCACTTCTTTTTCTACTCTGGTTAGAGCCTGTTTGTGCTGTCCTCTGAAGGGAGTAGTACATACCGTTGTAGGAAATCTTCAATTTCTTAGCAATTTCTCGCATGGAATAGCCTTCATTTCTAAGAACAAGAATAGACTGTCGAGTTTCAGATGAAAGTTCTCTTTTTCTGGCCATTTTGAGCGTTTAATTGACCCCACAAATGTGATGCTCCAGAAACTCAATCTGCTCAAAGGAAGGTCAGTTTTGTAGCTTCTGTACCGAGCTAAACTGTTTTCAGATGTGTGAACATGATTGCACAAGGGTTTTCTAATCATCAATTAGCCTTCTGAGCCAATGAGCAAACACATTGTACCATTAGAACACTGGAGTGATAGTTGCTGGAAATGGGCCTCTATACACCTATGTAGATATTGCACCAAAAACCAGACATTTGCAGCTAGAATAGTCATTTACCACATTAGCAATGTATAGCGTGTGTTTCTTTAAAGTTAAGACTAGTTTAAAGTTATCTTCATTGAAAAGTACAGTGCTTTTCCTTCAAAAATAAGGACATTTCAATGTGACCCCAAACTTTTGAACGGTAGTGTATATATATACAATTTCCGGTTTCCCGTCCGATCCCGTGGATTATTTCCTGTCCCGTCCCGATAACGTTACCAACAGTGAAATAGACTCCCGTGTTGCGGGAATCCTGCAGGAATCTCGTGACCCGTGGGAATTGTCACCCTCTAGTGACAGCACAACAAATGTTTGTACTTGGTTCTTATCTCTTACTTCTGACTTGAACTGAGATTGAGTTCCGGAGTGCTTAGATTTTGTTCGGTTTTCTAGCTGTTGCTATTGTAAGCTTTTGAACTTTGTATTGTAAACCTTTTTTGAGTTGAGATTAAAACTTTTTAAAGTTACCTTTTTTTCTAAGCGAGTCTTTTAAAGGGTATTAACTTAACCCTCTAGACACTGGGGTTTTTTCTATAAAATATTCCATTTTGATATCACTAGTTCAAAATGTTGTAGCTTTAATATGGTTATAGATAAAGGTACACTGTAAATTAGAAAAATCTTCAGTATGATCCAAGGTTTGTGATAGGAGCAAAATCACACATCTAATTTGCATATTATAACGTCACCAGGCGTTGGCACTATTGGATTGCATGACTTTTAATTTTTTTTGCTTTTTTACATTGTTTAAAACTTTTATTTCATCAATAATTTTATTTTTTTATTTAGATTTTTATATATATGTATTTTCTACATCTATATGTTTCATTTTTTTGGCTTTTTTTCAAGAACAGGTGGATGTATCTGTTTATGTCCTTTCTTATGTGGCTCCGTTAGTCTATTCACTATATAAAATCAACAGAAAGAAAATATTGCCCACAGAATTTTACAGATCCGTCCCAAAAATAACTAACAGGCTCATCAAATTGTCTGATCCACTTGTGATCCTACTCTTCCTCATATGTCAAGTAAACCTCACCAAAATCATCATCATCATCATCATCATCATCATCATCATCATCCTCACTTGCAGCGGGACAGAGAACTTTACTGCTGTTTACTCGCTTATAAGCGGTCTTTTTTCTCTCGTGTTTTCGATCGCATCTGCTATTATTTCCACTGATTTTTACATCCCTCCCACCTCGGTCACAATTAGCATTGTGATGATCACCTTGCTACCCGAACACATACCTTTCTCTCACCGGGAGAACGTGATGCAGAGCTGGAATGTGCTGCTTGTGGAGCGTCATTGCGAAACGGGACTGGCTGTTGCTGCGGGACATTTTAGTTTCACTTTCTCCCGGGACAACTGAACATATCAGAGGTAAATATTTCTCTTCAGAATCTGAATAAGCCAATACTTCATGGCGGGGAACTCCGACATCTCGGCCTCATAAGTTTTATCTTTCTAAAAGTCGCTTTCTCTATACTGTGACCGCAGCAGCTGTATCTCGCGTCCCCCGCTCGCCGCGCTGACTTAAAGGCCGATTTACTCCAAAAGTTTCCATTGTAACACACCCAAAAAAGTGTCCAAGATTAAAGGTACACATGTCCGCCATCTCCTGGTGTAAATCTCCATGTGTGGCTCGTTAAAGTCAGCAATGTTGCTTGTCGCAATATTGCGACTTTGGCACCTAGAGGGTTAATTCTGTAGGGAAGTCTCATTAAGAACCCCTATTTGGGGTCTCTAACAGGAGTTGCGGCCTGGGGGTTGACTAATATTCCAGCTACCGACTTAGTGAACGGCAGCACTAGCAGCAGTTAGTGGTCACAGGGGCTCAGGAATGCTAAAATTCGAGGACAAGTAGACAGAAGCACTGTTTGACTTGTGGGCCTGGTTGTGTGTTCAGGTGACAAGAAACCCAACTCGTGATGTAAGTAGCCTGAATCCCGAACTGTGACACCGGATTGGTAAATCCAGCATCTTCAATTTGCTTAACTCTGCGCGGGCCCCGGTTCTGAGGAGATTGCGGGCATCTGTCTTCACATTGTGGTGGTGAGATTGATGCCTGAATCTCTATAATCAGCCTGGGAAACGCGGAGCGACTACAATACTCGCCTCAGATCTCCTCAGTGGAATCTCCTTAAACAAAACATCTGTGATGAATAGAAGCATGGTTATATAGAAGGTTGTTAGATCATCTTTGAGTTCAGTGACACGAATTGGACAATCTCTGAAGAGATCAATCAGATGAGCAGAACTGAGGGTAGTTTCTTGGCTCCATCTATTGTATCTGCATATATATAAATGTAAAATGTATGTATTACTTAGAAGGGTGTAAGACTAGGCTGTTTCCAGTACCCGGAGCTGAAATGAGTCTTAGCGAACTGTATAAGTAATCAGAACAGATAAATTTTTACTATATTAGAGCAGAGAGAATGTAAATCAATAGACTGAAATAATCGGGGAATATTTACGCATATTTCCTGCTTAAGTAGGTTGAGACCGAAGGCTCTGTTTCTATACAGGGCGTATGCTAAATTACATTCGTTATAGAATTTAAAATATAAGTTTTAACCTAAATTAGAGGGGACCCTAAGTGACTGGGAGCACGAATAAGATTGGCTTTTACTCAGTGGCCGGCGGAGGGGAAAGTAAGCCGATGTAAATTGCAGAAAGAGTCGGGTGGGGTCTTTGCATATATTCGCTGATTAAGTACGCTGAGGCTGAATTACTCTGTTTGGTTATGGGGACTCGAGGTGTACAAGTAAGCCCGTTGTAAGGGCTGAAAGATCCTCTAGTAAAATAAAAGTTCAAACCTAAACAGCCGACTAATTATTGACTATTAAAGGTTAACTTAAAATAGTTTTACCTTATAATAGTAGCGTTTAATTACCGTAACTGTTACAGTTGCATTCACTGACTTGTCTGTGTTAATTGAAAAAAATATGGTTAAAAAAATTTTCTGTCCAAAGATGTTATTACGGGTGTGTTAAGTAGTTTTTCTCCAAATTCACTGCACTAAGTGAGTGCACTGTACAATTTTCTTTTCTAGTTTTGTTATAAATGATGAACTGACCGGGGTACGGTGGCGCAAACCACATTTGAATTTTCAGAAAACAAATTAACAAATTGTAGGGAAAAAAAGAAAATACAAGAACAATTTGGAAAATAAAATTACATTTTCTGAAAATAAATTAACAAATTGAAAAAGAAAATTTCAGGAAACAAATTAAATTGGAAAAGAAAACACTATTTTCAGAAGAGAAATGAACAAATTGGAAAACAAACTACAATTTTCAGAAATTAAATGTAAAAAATTGGAAAACTACTATTTTCAAAAAAGAAATTTCAGAAAAAAAATTAACAAATTGAAAAACAAAATTACATTTTCAGGAAACATTTTTACAAGAGCCAGGACAAACTACAAGAGTCCAACACAAAATCCAAGAAACAAATTTACATGTCAGTTCTTGGCGGAAAGGGATTGTTCGAAATGCTAATTTGACCACTATTAGTTCATCACGAAAAGCAGTTCTAATATGTTTTTTTGGTTGAGAAAATATACTTTAAAAGTTCATTTCTACGGCCATTAAGAATCTGCCTACTGTAAAATGTTCTCTGGTGATTTCGGAGCAGTTCAGCAGTGCTTACAGGCTACGGTAGCTCTAGGCTCAACAGGCGGTCAGACGGAGTTTTCCCCGCTCACGACAGCCTAATTCCGCTACATTTGATCTGTTAGTATTGGCTAAAAGTGCGATATGAAGGGTTTAGTAAATGAGGGGACATAATTACAAGTAATACAAAATTAAATAAATCATTTTTCTCCAGAACGTTTGGAATTTTGTTAAACCGGGTTACCACAGTTATAAAGTACCTATTACTTGTATTTGCTTCATATTTGACATGCACATTCATAGTAAGAAAAATATTTGAACACAGTAGCCTACCCCCAAAGGATAAAAAAAGATCTCTGTACACATTTCTCGAGATTAGCTTTGTGGAGTTTGAACTTCTCCATTGTTGTTTGTTTCTTTTATACAGTTCTACAAGAGGATAGACAGTTCCAGGTTTTGATGCAGCTTTGCAAAACCTTGGTGATCTTCTTGCCCTGGCTTCGTCTTCATCACGGTCTTCTCATGTTTTTCTATTTTATTTTTGACATTTTTTAAATGATTTTTTTAAATTATATTAACATTTGCTTATGATTAGATCGTTGTTTCAATTTCCTTTGCTTGACCTTGATTTTTGTCATTCTAATAAATATTTTTATTAGAAAGATTTTGTTTTATGTTTTAGGTATCTGATATGAGATTACACGATGATGATAGTGATGGTGAAAAGTAATATGAGGTGGGAAAACACTTTTAATTAGCAATATCAATAATGAAAACTTTAGGCAAATATTTTACCGGTTTTTATTTTGTATTGACACTTCTTCCTAACTACTTCCTAACTTTGAAATTTGATTCAAATATCACCATTGTCTTTGACAGTCTTAAACAAACAAAACATTACGCGGTGAGAGGGTGTTCCATACCCTCCTACCTGTTGCGCATAGCCCAACAGTGACTGTTGGATGGGGCAGCATCTTTATGGTGCATTCAGACCAAGAGCTTTGTCAGCGTAAGGCAAAGCTCACAAAGCATCTAGTTTGACGCTTCTATGAATTTTGGGCATTCGTTTTTATTATAAGGTGATTTAATTTGCATTGTAGATTTTATTGTAATTGGTTTGAATTTTAAGCAATTAACATGTACTATACAACACTTTGGTCCTGATTACTAGTTGTTTTTAAAGTGCTTTATACAAATTTGGTTTGGATTTTCAAATGAAAAAAGCCATTTATTTTTTAATTGTTTAATGTTAATAAAATTTCACTCTCGTCCAGGCAGTTTATCATATAATAGGTTAACTCATTTACTAAAACATAAGTATTTAAAGTTTATAGTTCATAGTTTTATGTTGCATTATAGATCTGCATTACAGATTTAGATCATTTAATTAAATAACAATATACATTTTATTTACTGAAATTTATTGAACTGTACACAAAGTGAAAAGTAATTTGAAAAGCACATTTTACAGCAATAACAAAATAGCAGTACATACCAGAAATGGTAGCAGAACCAACAATGATTTTACCTCCACAAATCAGCACAAACGAAGCACTAAAAAAGTAGACCAATGTGATCTGTTTTGGAGCTGTCTGGGGTGACGGTTACGTCATCACACAAAAATAAAGCTTGTTAAAGAAACCAAAGCAGCCCAAACGATAATTTTACCTGCACAAAGACCATTTATGTCTGTTTTTGGTGCTGTCTGGGGGCATGATGACCTTTGAATGACCTGTAAAATAAAGTTTAATATCTCAAAAACCAAGGCAGCACAATCAATTTTACCTGCACAAATCAGCACAAAGCACTAAAAAAGTAGAAAATTTGATATTCAAATTAAGTTTATGATAACAGAACGTTCTGCTCGTAGCAGTATCTTTAGGATTTTTGAAATAGAGCTTCAAACAGTTAAAAGTCTTTTGAAAAAACTTTTGAAGATAAAATTGGAAACTAGTCAGTTTGGACATGGGTTTGTCCATCTTTAGTTGATTTTAGTTACTGCTACACAACAGGACAAAATATGGATGCTGTGTGATCTGGGCGTCTGCGTGTTTCAACATTAGCAGAGCTCATAGTTACTTTACCAAATTTTTATTTCTAACAAAACATGAAGGATTTACGTAAGTCTCTAACCTCACGTTTCTCTGTAACAGATTTACCGGGTCAGTGTGCCTAAGCATTGCTATGGTAACGTTTCCCTTGCTTTTCGTAGCTTAGCTTTAATTCAGGCAAGTCATCAAGCTCAAAACTACAGTGGACCAAAGTCGGGTATACTTTCTGGACATGCTTATATTTACTTTACGAGTAAAGGATCAACTACATTTTAAGTTGGCTTTAGTGGCTACAGCACCTTCTCCTATCTGAATTTGCAGCCTTTGCAATAAATGTTAGCAAGCCTAAAATAACTTTATTATAGTGTATTAGCCCCTCCTAAAGTGTAATATATGATTGCACTGATTGCCGATCACACTCCAACTGAGTCGTCCTGGGTCAGAAGGAATGGTTCTCCACAGTGATGTAGCTCAAATAAGTTTAATGAAGGAGGTGGCAGATGGCATAAACAGGATGCACAGCATCAGTAGAGATTGAATTATACTTAAATCTATGTAAAAAGGGTGTGTGTGGTTATCTGTAAATATAAAGAATATGTGTATTAATCACTCTGTATAGCACTATACTGCTTATACAATACTGTGGGTTTAAGCTTAATGTTATACAATCTGCAATATAACGAAATGACCACTAGATGGCAGCCCAAAACCATAAATTAATTTTCTTCACTTATATTTGAAAAGGGTACCTCCACATTACAGCCACTCAGGCAAAACCACAAAGAGAGTAAATAGTCGTATTCACCCGCAACCATAATGCTAAACATTAAGTCATATATGAAATGAAACATGGGCCAAACTAAGGCTGCAGCCCAAAAGTAGTAGTAGCCCAAAAGCTGCATCTTAGCAATAGCAATGGGACTAGCTTCTCACTATGCAAATAACATAGATAAAGTTAAACAAACTTCACTTTTCTCTTTACAATAATTATGTGGCAAGCACGAACACAGCTTTATTTCACAGAGGAATGCAGGTAAACAAGCAGTGAAAACCGCACTGAACACGTTCCCAACCGGAAGTACAATACTGAGGTGCAGTAAAACGATGGACTTTTAACAAAACGTATAGAGCTAATAAAAACACAGGAAAACACACCTAACTTAGTATCATTTCTGGGGTTGTTGCCGAGGGAGAAGCCCTCTGAAGAGCTGCCATGGATTTCTCCTGCCTGGAGAGACCGACTGGCAGCGGCCATGTTGCTTCAGTTGTGCCCGAGTCACCTGAGGGCGTTTTTTTGTAGGGGCGAGGTTTGTTGCGGCTGCGATGAATGCAGTTGGGTATTATTGACCAGGTACAGCAACGTTTAAGCTTGGTTTATGCTAGACGCACGGCTCCATGCAGCCAAATTACATAATTTCAGCAACCACGCATCTCCGCGCGGCCACCGCAGAGACCCAAATTTCCGCACCGCGCACCTAGGAAATTTTGTAAAAACGCGGACGGTCCTACGCGGACAAACATGGCGGAGGTTCTTAAATACAGACATTTTTATGATAAGGCTGATAGAGATCACTGTGATCAACTGTGTTTTAATGGATGAGTGGACAGTCTCCTTTTTTGTCTTTTTTCCTAAGTAAACAGCATAAAAGTTCTGCTTTGTTTAAGCTCACGGGTGTCGCCATCTTGTAAACAACAGTGATTACTAGTTCTACTATGGTGTAGTGCTGTATGCGTGCTGTAGGGCCCTAAGCCGCCCCCTACAGTCTTTGAGACTATTGGTTCTCAGGGGGGACAAGCCGCAAAAAGTATAAACGCTACTAGAAGGCGTCTCGGCCGGTTCCACACATCTCAATTCCGTGCAGAACGTACATGCGTCAAGCATAAACCAAGCTTTAGTCACAGGCTAACACAGAGCAAAAGATCTGCTCTGGTAAAAAATTCCCCATCAGGTTTTAATAGTAAAAAGTAAAACCTTCAATTATAAATATTGCTGAGGACATGAAATGATGCCTATGCCAGGAGCTGCAGCCTATATCAAATACCTAAGGCATAAATTTAACACGTAGCGTCACCCTAACCCATCTATCAGCAGTGCTGTGAAGACTGCTTCGCCTCCCTAGTTGGTTATTATTTACCAATATCTGTTTAATTGCTCTGCATTTTTTATTTGATTACATTTTATCAATGTTTTACACTAAATAATTCTACATGTTATTAGTCTTAAAATTATCAGTATTTTACTACTTAATTTCATTGTCTACTGTTTATTTTAATATTTTAACTTCTTATTTTAATCTTCTCTCCAGTGTTTCCTCTAAAAGATCCCTCTTTCTCGGGAGCGGTGGCACTTTGAAATGCTTTTTTGTATGAAAATCAGTAGAAATAAATATAAAGTTTGATATGATTTGAATGAACTCCCCATGCAAGGAGAGACAAACATTTAAGGAAAGAAGATTTTTGAGCAACAAAGGTGTAAACTGGCTGAAAACTTACTGTGTAACAGAAAAATTTAATTTACCAGAAACGTCATAAATCATTTTCTGTTATGCTATTTTCCAAATAGAATCTCCATTAACTTCCCGGTTTAGCTGAACTACAAAACATGACGTCTGGAGCACAAGGCAACACCATCACTTCTGGCTTTTTCGACAATCCCTTTCTGCCAATAACTTACATGTTGATATGTTTTGGGATTTTGTTTTACACTTGTAGATTTGTTCTGGCACTTGTAAAAGTGTTTTCTGAAAATTGTATTTTTTTTTTCCAATTTATTAATTTGTTTCCTGAAAATCTTATTTTGTTTTTCAAGTTGTTGTCTGATAATTTTATTTTGTTTTTCAATTTTTTGCTTGTGGAGGGTTTGGCAGAATATGGCTGTAATGATGAATTGGTGCTGGTTGAGTGTGTGTGTGTGTAGGGGGGGTTAGATGTTTGTGTGTGTGTGTGTGGGGGGGGGGGGGGTTGACATTACCAGGAGAGGATGCTTCATGTGCATGTGATTATTCATAGCAAATGTTCACAGATGTTTGATATCTCTGTCTCTGCTGTTTTGACCTGTGCACACAGTACATATAACTTTGGTTTTCAATTCAAAAATACTTTATTGATCCCAGAGGGAAATTAAGTGTTGTTGTAGCTCATTGCTAATGAATTTTTTAAGGAGTTGTTATAGACCATGATGGCTGTGGGGAAGAAGGATTTCTTGTAGCGGTCTGTGTTGCAGCGAAACTGAACAAGCCTCTGACTGAAGATACTCTGATGCTGTTGGATAGTTTCATAAAGAGGATGCTCAGGGTTGTCCATAATCTTTTTTAATTGTATGAAGAATTCTTCTTTGCATCATTATCTCCAATTTTTACACAGGTGTCCCCAGAACAGAACCAGCCTTCTTTATCAGGTTGTTGAGCCATTTTAAGTCCCTGGCTCTGATGCTGTTACCCCAACAGATGATGGACGAAGAGATGAAATTCTCTACCACAGTCTTGTAGAAGATTTTGCTGCAAACCTTGGAGGACCTCAGCTTCCTCAGAAAGTACAGTCTCCTCTGTCCCTTTTTGTAGACGGCTTCACTGTTGATTCTCCACTCCAGTCTGTTGTCCAGGTGAACTCCGAGATATCTGTACTCCTCAACCACTTCCACTTCTTCTCCCTTAATAGAGATAGTAGTTCAGTTATCCCTGTTTCTTCTGAACTCTACAACCCTCTCCTTTGTTTTGTTCACATTCAAGGTAAGATGATTGTTTCCACACCATGCCACAAAGCGGTCCACCAGCTCTCTGCATTCAGCTTCTTCTCTATCTCTGATACACCTGACGATTGCAGAGTCATCTGAGTATTGCTGCAGATGACAGGTCTCTGTCTCTAATATGGAAGTCTGAGGTGTACAGTGTGAAAAGGAATGGTGAGAGTACAGTCCCCTGTGGTGCCCCTGTGCTGCTGACCAGCTGGTTTGACACACAACCCTTCAGTCTCACAAACTGTGGTCTGTCTCTCAGGTAGTCATTGATCCAGCTGATTGTTGAGGCCTCCACCTGTGGCTTCAGGAGTTTCTGACAAAGCAAATCAGGCTGAATTGTGTGAAATGCACTGGAAAAATTAAAGAACATGATTCTCAAAGTGCTGTCTGCTTTGTCCAGATGACAGTGAGTTGGTTGAAGCAGGTTGAAGATGGCATCTTCAACGCCAACTCCATGGCGATAAGCAAACGGCAGGGGGTTCTGATTCTGAGGTTCTAGTTTGCTTACTCAGGTGGGGCAACAGGAGTCTCTCCAGGACCTTCATGATGTGGGAAGTCAGGGCGACAAGTCTACATGTATAGTAATTTATGACTCATGGGTGGGTTTTGTTTGGAACTAGAACAAGGCAGGAGTCTTCCACAACACTGGAACCTTTTCCTGGGTCAGGGTAAGGTTGAAGAGGTGCTGCTGAATCCCAAATAGCTGCTCTCAGGTCTTCAGGACTCTGGGGCTGACACCATCTGGACCTGCAGCCTTGTTCCGGTTCAGCTTCTCCAACTGCCTTTTCACCTGACTTCTAGAGATAGACAGGTGGGAGAGTGAGATAAAGGGGGTAGCAGCATCTGGTGACGTGTTGAAGACAAATTCGTGGAAGTAGCAGAGTTCACGACTGAGGTGGAAGATAAAACATCTGAGGTGTGACAGGACAGCTGTGGGTCAGAGGAGCACCAGATGTCTCTTTGGCTGGAATCAGGAGAGAAGGATGCTGAGCTTGTTCCTGAACTGAAACTATTGAAGAATGTGTGAAGTTCATTGGCTCTATCAAGACTTCCATCTATCCAGTTCTTCCTATACTAAAGCCTGTAATCTTTTTCATTCCAGACCAGACATCTCTAACATTACATTCCTGTAACCCTCTCTGTTGTCTGTGATCTTGACCTCTAGATGCTTCTGTATACTCTGTAATAACTCCCTATCTCTGTGGTAGAAATCTGGGTGTCTGAAGCTTCAGCACAGATGCATGGGCATATATAGTAATCAGCCACACCCTATTGAATCAGTTTCTGACCGACCATTACATCAAACAGTTATGGTAAGATAGCTAACACTCTGTTCTATGCATCAGAGGATAATCACAAGACCAATCACAGAACAACATGGAATAGGTAAACACAGGATCTGTCATGAGGCAACAATGGATGTGTTACTGGATAATCAGAATATAGATAACAATAAAGGACACTTTGTTAAATGCTGTGAAAGACAGTCACAGGATCTGTCATAAGTCAACACCAGATAATAACAAGAGTTGTCATAGGTCAAGATGAAATGTTTACATACAATTGGTTCTTGTTTGTATCTTAGAATCAGAACAGCTATCTAAGAGCTGAATAAGAGAATTAAACTTTTATAAATGTCCCAGCATTAATAATAAAATGTTCTGTCACAATCTCCCTCCTTGAAGGCTCCTTTTTTCTTGTTCAGCAGTTCCTTCAGCTCACTGGTGATCCAGGGTTTGTTATTAGGGAAGCATCTCACTGTTCTGGAGGGGATGATGTTGTCCACACAGAAGTTTATGTAGTCAGTCACACACAGTCATGGCATTAATGTCCTCTTCGTGTGGCTGTCAAAGAGTCTACCAGTTTTTGATACACAACCCTGCAGGGCTTCTTCAGCTTAATGTGACCATTTTCTATCAGTTATTTTTGTTGGAGGTTGCCTCTGAACAAGTGGTTTATAATCAGAGCAGAGAAAGAAAAGATTATGATCTGATTGTCCTAGAAGAGGTCTTGGTTTGGACATATAAGCATCCTTTACGTTTGCATAAAACAAATCCAAGGTAATGCTCTTGTGGAGCAGCTGACATACCGTCTGCTCGTATAGTCAGAAAGCCTGGCAAAGAGATGTTGGCGTTGGGGATATAATCATCTAGCCACGTCTCAGTGAAGCACATAACACTGCATTACCGATACTCAGGCTGAGTCATTGTCAGGGCTTGGAGTTCATCCGTCTTGTTAGCTAGTTTAATTCAATTCACTTTTATTTATATAGCACCAAATCACAAACAATTACACAAACATTCCAATCAGTTAAAAGTTTTCTTTGTAAGGAATCCCAGCAGATTGCAATGAGTCATCAACGTGAGGTTGTGCACGGATCATACAGACTCCAACCACAGCTATTCATCAGCAATCCCTCACACTGAGCAAGCATGTAGCGACAGTGGAGAGGAAAAAACTCCCCTTTAAGAGGAAGAACCCTCCAGCAGAACCTGGCTCAGTACAAGTGGTCATTTGCCATGACCATCTAGGGGTCTGAGAAGGCAGAGAAGAGACAGCATGGAGGATGCTCGGTGAGTTTGAGCATCATCTGGACCGATGTTCACCATCCAGTGGGGGGCATTGTAGTTGCGCAGGGTGCCAGACCACATGGAGCTTCTATGGGGAGAAAAATACTGAGAGAAAACTGGGTTAACAATAACAAAAACAGCAGAAATAATATATCTGCAGAGTGGTAGAAGAAACAAGTAGAAGAGAGAAGAAAAGTGGTCAGTCTGTCCTCCAACAGTCTAAGCCTATAGCAGCATAACTACAAAAATATCTCAGGATAACCTAATCCACTAACTATAAGCTTTATCAAAAAGGAAGGTTTTAAGCCTAGTCTTTAAAACAGACAGTATCTGCCTCATGAACTAAAACTGGGAGCTGGTTCCACAGGAGAGGAGCCTGATAACTAAAATATCTGCCTCCCATTCTACTTTTAGAAATCCTAGGAACTACCAGTAGACCTGCATTCATAGAATGAAGTGCTCTGTTAGGATCATATGGAACAATCAGATCTCTGATGTACGATGGAGCTTGATTATTAAGGGCTTTATAAGTAAGGAGGAGGATCTTAAACTCTATTCTGGATTTAACAGGGAGCCAGTGGAGAGAAGCCAAAACAGGAGAAATGTGATATCTCTTTTTAATATTCATCAGAACTCTTGCTGCAGTACTTTGGAACAACTGAAGGGTTTTAATTGCATTTTGTAGACTTCCTGATAATACGGAATTAAAGTAGTCCAGCCTTGAAGTAACAAATGCATGGACTAGTTTTTCTGCATCACTCCTGGACAGGATGCTAGTAATCTCACGTTTCCCATTATGATTGATGGAAGAGTTGGTTTGAATTTCCTCTTCCTCTGTCTCCTTTGCGCTCCTGCTCTGCTTCCAATTTTAGAATTTATCTATCTTCAGGACTGACTGTAAAATGCTTCATCATAGAACTGGAGCAAGAACTTTAAGTTTTTTTTCTAGGCAGGTGGAGGACCAAGAGATGGCTCAGCAACAGGCACACTCTTTTATTTGGTTGCCCAAATCCATGTGGGGAGTTCAGCTAAGTTAATGAGTAACAGGAAACCATGCTAAGGTTAACTAGTGTTGGAATTAAAAGCCCTGCTTAAAACTCCTCAATTATATAAGGGCTATTCCATGCGTATTAACTTTATCAGAGATCACAGGAGAGGAATCCAAAGTTCTCCTTCACTGGTGTTTTTATGAATTTTTAAATATTCTCTGGTATGAAAGAATGCTGTCGGTTTCTGTAAAAAATAAATAATTCCCAGTCAATTTCAGTGTATGCCAGTTCAGTGTGAGTGTGGGCATGGAGACTCAACAAGATTTGGGGGTCTTTTTCAGTAAGATTAATGATATGCAAGTTTCTGTACTCTGACTAGCAACACTGCTGTTACACCAGCTCTTTTTACTAAAGTCAGTAACATCAGACAAAAATGGTGCAGGTATTTAGACGGAGTTGACCACCCAGTTTAGGCAGGAATGTAAAGTGCTACTACAACGTGCTGAATGAAGTGCTCGCACCTGAAAGCGGTGGTTTTAAGATTTGGTTTTCGATAAATTCCCATGCATCCAAGAAAATACCTGTGAGATCTTCTAACAAAGTAACACAACATTTTTTTTAAATTAACATATGGAATATTTCTTATTAATATATTACTGTAAAATTGTATTTTTCTTCATTAGCTTCCAGTTCATTTGATCGGGTGACACCAAAGCAGTCTTACTAAAGCCAATTACATTGTGCTCTATTTAATGTGCCTTGTTACATATGTATAGAATTGAAAAACTTCATAGACAGATTTTCCTTTGTTTCTTTTTAATGAAATTTGTGTACCTTAGTTTTGCAAAGTGTCATTATATATGACCAATATTTACTTTTTGTATATATTCATATATATTTTTTCTGCATACAGCTTATCTTATTGAGTCAAGTTCAAATACCAAATATGCTAAAATACTGTATTTTTTATTGTTGTGTTATTGTGTTTTTTATTGGTCATTTAGTAATAAAAATATTTGGTGGTACAGATATTTTTAAACGTAACTGAGTTATAGAACATAAAAATAATGCCACAGTTACTTTGCTGAGTATTTAATCATTTTAACAGTGTAGGAACTGAGTTCCTAACTCAATTACTTTACTAATTACTTTTTTAATGTAAGATTCCCAACACTGCCAAACAAGACCAGACTCCAACGTGCTACTGGCCGCAGCAGGACTCCACCACCACAGCTACAGTCTTCAGTAAGCCATACGCTGCAGGCAGACAGATTGCCACGGTCTCCCTCTTTGTTACTGAGTTACTCCTTGATCATTTATTGTCCTCCACTTAGCAACATGCTTAAATCCAGCGAGTTGTCTCGTCTGATTTGAGCTCATAATCTGTTCGGAGCTTCTGTTCTTTTAGGTTGAACCTTGAGGCAAGGCCAGTGCTGTAAGTTCCGTAGCCTCTGGCAGCTGCTAGAGGTGTGTAATTTACAACAAACACATTTCACTGAGCATTAAAAACTCATACTATTGTTCACACTGATGCTCTTGGGTGAGCTCTTAGGTAAGTAGATTTGCTAAAGAATGTTATGCAAAACAAAACTCAAATTACTCTTTACTTTTGATTGGTTTTCATTATACATTGTAAATAAATGATTTGAAACATGGTTTTATTCACTTACACAGAGCTTCATATTTGTCTATAGTATATTTGCCTTACTGGACCCAGACTGTAATATCTTTAGTGTCAGAATGTGTTTAATCGCTTTTCTAAACCAAGGATAAAATATGGCATAGATCAAAGGGTTAAGGCAAGAGTTAATACAGAAAAGACACAACACAATGGCAGATGTTTTAAATGAGATATCACCCGTAAGAACAGCACAGTAATACGGAATAAAACATATTAGAAACACAAGCACAAGAATACCAAGAGTCCTGGCTGCTTTCAGTTCAGATTTCCCTGCTGTTCCTGAATGTTGTAAGGAAAAAGTTGTAACATGAGAGCGGATTGCTCGAGCCTGAAAAACTGCCACTACAAATACTCTAGTGTAGAGAACCACGATGACAATAACTGGGAGAATAAAAGTTAATATAAGATCTAGAACTGCAGCACTGAAATCAATGAAAAACAAACATTCTCCATGACAGGAAATCTTTTTTACACTTGAGCCATCTTTCACAAATGTAATGCTGTAAAAAGCTGAATAAAGCCAGCACAGACTGATGCATAGTCGTATTTTTGTCATAGTAATTCTCCTCTGATAATGCAGAGGGTGACAGATAGCCACATAGCGGTCAACAGATATTAGTACTATATTTCCAACTGAGGCACAGACGGTAAGATTTGTAATGTACAAGTAGAGTAAACACATGACATCACCAAGAAACCAGCAAGACATCAGTCTGGTACCTTCACCTGGAAAAAAAACAAGTCCTACCATGAAATCCGAGATGGCCAGAGACAGGAGCAGAAAGTTTGTGGTTTTGTGGAGCTGCCTGTGGAATAAAACAGAATAATAAACAGAAAAAAAATGACAAGTAGTTTAAAAGTGAACACACAGATCTAACATCGAATTTTAACAGATAAAAGCAAGAACATATTTTACACTTCTTTCCTGCTAATAAAAGCATCATTACGCATACAGGATAAATATTATTTCCTTGCCTAAAGTGGGAGATTGAAATAATAACAAGTAGATTTAGAGTCACAGTAAGCACACAGTTGAAAGAGAGCAGAAACTGCAGGAATGCAGCTGTGAGCCATGAAATGGTTGGCTTTTTACAGGAAGTGTTGAGTTGTGGAAAGCATAGTTCAAATCCATCGTAAACCTCCATCATCAGAGACTTTGAAAGATCAGCGAGGTGACAGCTTTGGGATTCTAACTCCTCTTTAGGTCTACTTTATTTATTTCTGCCACACACTTCATAAACACCCGCCCACCTCACACATGGCAACTTACACATGGTAATGTCCCTTGCGTATAATATTTTCTTCTCTTTTTGCTTTTCCCTCCAGAGGTTGCCACAGCGAATCATCTGTCTCCATTTAGCAGTTAATTAAAATTCTACACTAAAATACCTGCATTTCACAATGGCTGCTATTTTTTTTAAAGATGGCAGCCCACCAAGGTTTTAATCTAATACCTATGTGCCGCTAATATTTTTTTCAACATTAGTTTTGCTTATACAAGCTTTTAGAAGCTAAAGTAATGTGCAGTTCTCTTAAATAGTCCTTATAGTACAAACCAACGAAAATGGCATCCAGTATGCCAGCAATAGGCTAATCTTCAAATTAAGTTGTTTCAGGAGCAGTAGAATGCACAAAATGTTATGTGCAATTTAGCAGTGTTTAATGCCATGGACATCCTTGAAACCACAGTTTGTAAGTTTATGTATCCATTTATTTTCTAGGTGGTGGTGTTAATCTAAACGAGTGAATGTCAATGCAGAACCAGGGAACACTGGTGACTTCACTGCTGTGAAACTCAGCATGGGGTTCAGTGTCAGCTAACGTTGCTTATCTTTGCTGTGCTTTGTTTTATCAACTTTAACATAGCAGACTAGTACCAGCTGTAGTATAGCTTAGCTTACTTTCCAATATTATGTCTAACAGCCCCGTATCAATCAGCTGGTAGAAAGCAGTTAGTAGATTTAGTTAGACAGCCACACCTGAATTAATAGGGTGTGCCAGCACGAGGGAGCCAAGCCAAGGGTAAGTATGAAGGCATTTCCCTGCCATAATATATGAAGGTAGATATGTTTCAAAACATATCTACCGTGGTTGTAATTTGGATCCACACGTCTGTAAATCGATCTGCACTTCTATAAATAGAATCCACACGCTTGTATTTTAAATATGAGCTTGTATTTTGGATGCGTACATCTGTGTATTGCGGTGTGAGAAGTTGCACATTAAATCCGAACTTGTACAGCAGAATTTTCACTTCTATCAAATTGATCAAAAATATGCAAAATAAATTTGAGTGCGTGTAAAATTTTCACCTGTAAAAAATGTTCACACAAATTTGCTTAGCATTTTAAGTTGTAGACAAGAAAGTACAAAATGGCTAATAATCTATTTCCACAAGTAAATTTTCCCACTACAACTACGAGTCAGTGAACACAACTTCTCGAATGTGCTGCTGCACACACAAAACTCTCTTGCTGCGACTTCGAGTTTTGATACAAGCATTTCACCAGTTCGTTTCAAAACCATAGACTGTAAAAAAGAATAGACAGCTCCTCCTCACTCCTCCCCGTTTACCGGAATGACAAACTTTCATGGGGGAATTCATGGCGGATTCACAGACTCCTCCTCCCCAGCTCTGACGAAGCATGTTCCTAAAAAGGGCATAGGGGCGGGATCTTCACTGTAGACTGCCATCGCGGGCCGTGTATGGGCATGTAGTTTCGTCGTAATCGCGCCCATTCTTCTCCGGCATCTTCAGCTCTGATGCTAAACTTGGCTAGCTAAGCTAAAGCATAATAGCCCCATGCCTGACTGCTGCCGTATCTGCGCTCCTCCGACGGTTCTCCTATTTCTCAAACCTCAAAAGGTAAGAACTAGTAACTTGAAATAATTATTAAAATGTAGTGTTACTATAATTAAAGTCCAACGAAACAGCCTGTCAATCAAAGTCCGGCCCCCTAATTAATTTTGCAAGATTTCAAAAAATTATCTTACGAAAACCAGCCTGGTGTCTATTTTTTGACAAGCCCAGGGTTAACTCAGGATGAATATGTAGCCAATGAAAGTTTAAAAAAAATTGGCACCAGGCATTAAAGATGTTTTTAACGTGTCTAAAGTCCAAAACTTTTCAATGGGGGCCTAGCGGCCAAATTGAGGTACTACAGCAATGGAGGAGCAATGGCAACCTCCATGGTATGCGGTCACAAAGCAGAGCAGCCGGCGGCCATTGTTCAAAACCCGCCTGTGTCAAGGTGTAGCTTCAGCCCCTAAAAACCAACTGAAGCAACATGGCTGCCGCAAGAAGCATTTTCTCTGTAAGTTGATGAAATTAAAACATTTTCAGCATTGTAAAGCATTTACTGACTGCTCTGTACCAAAATAAGTCAACTGGGATATTTAATGTAGCCAGTTTTAGCTATTTTAATGTGTTGAGCTCACTGTAGTTTAGCTGCAGCTAGCTAAATGTAAGCAGGAGGAGCTAGACAAGCTTGATGAGCTGGAGACTGTTTTATTTCAGCCTGGAATTTTGCTTTTTAGTAATATTCAGCATTGTTTAAAATAGGCTATACATTTTAATATATTTTACAAATTGTATTTGTTTTTTATGCATTTGGTGTGTTGCTGGTTATTATATCATTAGTCTTTTACTATTGAATGAGAGATTGAAGCGTAAATTGAGATACTATCAGTAAAGAAAAATGTGAATTAAGATGAGTAATTATTTCATGTTTATCAGTTATATCACATAAGACTGACTACAATGACCTGCTGAAGTATATATCACATAAACAGGGTAAACAAACTATGTGGGTTTCTTGTGTCCTCCAAAAGTAATAAGAGCTGAATCAAGATATTTGATACTTGAGCAGCATAACCTTTGCAATGTTGATATGTACTGTATAACGTTTAATTTGCACTTGTTTTATAAAATTATGATTTGCAATCATGTGATTGAGTTGAGAGTACAAGAAATGAAGAATTATTAACAATAACATAATAACATAACCATGTTTTTCTTCCTTTCTCGATCTCTAACAATATGATCACACTGTTGGTATGAAGATTAATTCTTTAATAATAATGATAATAATAATTGTCTTTTTAAACTGTTTGGACATTTACAATTTAATTGGGGGAATAGTAAGACATGCTGAGCCCTGATAGAAAATGATTGACTGTCATGGAGGTTATTTCCAGATTATTTCAGCCTGAGAACTCATTATGCTCTTTTCCAAGGTTTATCTCTGTGTTGTTTCCTAGACTCAATCTTCAGTGTTGCTTCTGGACCTCTCACCAGATTCAACCAAACAAATAATCCTGGGGCCATATTCACAAAGAATCTTAGGGCTAAAAGTGTCAAGAAATCATCAGGACCAACCAGGAGCAGCTGCTCCTGATGTGATCCTCACCAACCATTGGCTGGATCTCCTCATTCAGACACTCAAAAGCTCCACTCACTCACTCACCTCTACGATGCTCAGTCATCAGCCTTGCTCTGAAGCTTAGCTCCCGATCCGCACTAGCGCATCATCCAAGACCCGTTCGAGACTCCATCTACGTCCTACAGCTAGGAATCCGATCCAGGCAGCCTGATGGAAGGGCTAAGGTAGTCTTACTCCAAGCTCGTCCTCCATCCCTGCTCCCAATAGACTATCGGCTCCAGCCTCGCTCTGCAGTTGGAACATCCACCTTCCCAACAGTGATCCCTCTCCGATCACTGTTGCACGACAGGATATCTGAGCCCACGACTAATGTTCCAGCGGAGTTAGAGACCCTCCGTACGGAGGTGGTCCATCTGAGAAGTATGGTCGAACGCCTCAACTCCAAGCCGGAGACCATCTCCGAAGCCCACATCCGTCTGGCTGGGCTCGTAAACATGCTCCAGCAACGGCCGTCTCCCACCGTCGACCACGGGTTGTCTCCCAGACAAATGGAACGGCTCTGACGGAAAACCAGACGGTCTGATTGCAACCCTGGAGATGTTATCCGAATGCCAGCCAGTCATGTACGCCGAGTCGGCTTCCAGGGTGGCCCTGCTTACTTCGCTGCTGTCTGAGAGAGCGCAGGAGTGGGCCGCAGCGCTCTATTATCAGAAGTCGCCCTTGTGCAATGACTACTCGTTGTTTGTGGCGGAACTCCGGAAGACATTCGCCCTGCCGTGCAGCGAGGTCGACACTGAGGGTCAGCTTCTTCACCTGCGTCAGCGCAACCAGCTGGTTCACCTCTTCGCCGCCGAGTTCCGCACCCTGGCCGCCAAGCTGTCCTGGGGCGACAGCGCGCTGAAGTCAATCTTCCTGGAGGGGTTGGCCGGCTACATTAAAGACCAGATGGTCGGCCGGGAGGCTCGCAACACGCTCGACGCAGCAGTGACCCTGGCACTCCAGATTGACCGGCGTGTAATGTGCCGCCCGAAGCAACCGGCCCGCTCTCCGACGCACCGCCCCTTTCAGTCCCGCTCAGCTGAGGCCAGCTCTACTTCGCCACGCCCCCGTCCGGAGGATCAAGTGGAGCCCATGCAGCTCGGCAATTTGCCCCCTGAGGAGAAGGAGAGACGGCGCAGAGAAAGATTATGCTCCTACTGTGGGTCTCCAGCGCATGCCTGGCATCACTGCTCACTCCGGCCAGTAAAAGATCAGGCCAGCTGAGGAAGGAGGAATTTCATCTGGCATTACAATACCTAACAGTCTCCTCCTCTCCATCCAGCTCCTCCACCCTGATCCAGACCACACATGCTCTGCGCTGCTGGATACCGGTGCAGCGGAGAACTTCAACTTCCACTCAGCTGGTGGAAAGACTAAAACTGCAGCCCAGCCCCGTCACACACTGCACTGCAGAGGTTCGGATGAAGATCGGTGATCATACTGAACTCATCAGCTTCCTGGTCATCGTTTCCCGCTCCACACCACTCATCCTGGGGTACCCCTGGTTCAGAACACATGATCCCCAGATCTCCTGGTCCACACAGCAAATCCTCGGCTGGAGTCCGTCCTTCTCACCCCGATGTCTCCGCCCACCGTCCGCCAGGGGAACGGAGGTCGATCCAGTCCCGGCCCTGGAGGCGATCCCCCCACTATACTGGGATCTGGCTGAAGTCTTCAGCAAGAAGAGAGCTTCTCAACTACCACCCCATCGCTCCTATAAGATGGCCATCGATCTCCTGCCAGGGGCGTGGCCGCCAGTTTCCCCTCTCCCAGGAGGAGACAGCACAGTTTTAGTTTTAAGCTCTAGAACAGGGATTCATCCGCCCTTCTACTTCTCCGGCGTCGGCGCGGTTCTTCTTTGTTAAAAAGAAGGAGGGAACCCTCCGGCCCTGTATTGATTACCGGGGTCTAAATAAAGTGACCACTAAAGATTGTCATCCACTTCCTCTGGTTAACACTGTGTTAGACTCTCTGTCCAAAGCCTCTATCTTTACTCGCCTCGACCTGCGGAACGCATACAACCTAGTCCGTATTAGAGAGGGTGATGAGTGGAAAACGGCGTTCAGCACTCCCACCGGCCACTGGGAGTACCAGGTCATGCCCTTTGGCCTGTGTAACAGTCCAGCAGTCTTTCAACGCTTCCTGGAGGCGGTGAGTGTATATCTACCTAGACGACATCTTGGTCTATTCCACGTCAGAGGTGGACCAAGCCAGGCATGTCTGCGCCGTCCTCAAACGACTCCTCCAGAATCACCTCTACTGTAAACTAGAGAAGTGTGCCTTTCACAAGTGCTCCCCCACCTTTCTGGGTTATGTCATCTCAACCGACGGTGTGGCCATGGACCCTCAGAAGGTGTCCGCAGTAAGCAACTGGCCGCTTCCTACCACACTCAAGCGGTTGCAGCCCTTCCTCGGCTTTGCTACTTTTTATCGGCGGTTCATCCGCAACTATAGCTCCATTGTGGCTCCACTCACGGATCTGACCAGACCAACTACACAGCCGCGCCCATTTCACCTACCACCGGAGGCCAAGAGGACCTTTCACAGACTGATCCGGCTCTTCACGGCGGCGCCAATCCTACTCCATCCTGACCCCACTAAGTCATTTACTGTTGAGGTGGATGCCTCAGAGGTCGGTGCTGGCAGCGTCCTGTCCCAGCAGGGCCCGGACCAGACGCTCCATCCATGCTGCTTCTTTTCTCGGAAGTTCACGCCTGCACAACAACGCTATGGGGTTAGCGACCGTGAACTTCTGGCCGTCAAGTGGGCTCTGGAGGAGTGGCGCCACTGGCTCATGGGCACGCCAGAACCGTTTCTGACCTGGACAGACCATCAAAACCTCATCCATATCCGGAACACTAAACAACTGAACCTCCGTCAGGCCCGGTGGGCGCACCTGTTTGAACACTACAACTTCCACATCTCCTATCGACCTGGCTCAAAGAAGGGGAAGGCCGACGCTCTCTCTCTGTGCTTCTCCCAGGACCCTACGCCATCCCAAGCAGCTCCTATCATCCCCCCATATCAGGTCCTGGCCGCCCTCCGATGGCCCTTAGAGGATTCGATCCGATCGGATCTGGCTCAGGAACCAGCACCACCCAAAACGCCAGCCCACCGCCTCTATGTCCAGACACGCTGCCGTCAGGAGGCCCTTATATGGGGCCACGGGTCACCGGTGGCTGGTCATGCGGGGGTTAAGAGGACTCTTCGGTTCCTCTCCCGCGCCCTGTGGTGGCCCACCATGGTGAGGGATGTCGACAGCTTCGCCAGCGCCTGCTCGGTCTGCGCCACGGCAAAATCCCCTACTCAGCCTTGGCCTGGTGTACTTCGTCCTCTACCAGTCCCGTCTCGACCATTGTCACATATCGGGGTAGATGTTGTCACTGGCCTGCCTCCTGCTGGCGGCATGACCACCATTGCAACTTTTGTGGACCGCTTCTCCAAGGCAGTGTCTGTCTGGGGCTGAACTGTCCCTGAACATGCAGGTCTCATGCGCCACTGGGTTATCACCATTTGAGGTCTGCAACGGCTATCAGCCCCCCCTATTCTCCCACCAGGAACCGGAAGTAGAGGTCCCAGCAGCCCAATCATTCAACCGCAGAGCCAAGGCTGCGTGGATCCAGGCTAGGGCATCCATCAAGCTTGCTAACGCCGGGTACGTGGCTCAACACCGCCGGCGTCACCGACTCTGTCCCACGTTCCAGCCCGGAGATCTCGTCTGGCTGTCCACACGGCACCTCCGATTGCCCTCGGGGCCTCAAAAATTGACAACCCGTTTTGTGGGTCCCTACCCAATCATCCGACGCATAAACCCGGTCACCTACCGCCTCCGATTCCCAGCGTCCCTGAAGGTTCACCCTGTCTTCCACTGCTCCCTCCTCAAGCGCCACCTCACCTCACCTCTCTCTCCCCCAGAGGCTTGCCCACCACTTCCTCGTCTCATCGATGGGGGTCCAGCCTACACGGTTCGGCGTGTCCTTGATTCCCATCCTCGGGGAAGAAGATTCCAGTACCTGATGGACTGGCAGGTATACGGTCCAGAGGAACACTTATGGGTTCCGTCCCGCCATATTCTGGACTCCACCCTCATCACAGACTTCCATCGCCTTCACCCAGATCGTCTGGGCCCTTCAGGGGGGGGGGGGGGGGGGGGGGGTCCTGTCAAGAGATCATCAGGTCCAACCAGGAGCAGCTGCTCCTGATGTGACCACCAACTCACCAACCATTGGCTAGATCTCCTCATCCAGACAATCAAAAGCTCCACTCACTCACTATCTGGCGAATGTAGGAGTAACTCCTAAAAAATGTGGGCGTGTCACTCTTAAATTTAGGAGTCCTAGTTTCTTAAGATAAAAGTAATTCACGAAACCACTTTTAGGCCTAAAAGTAGCTCCTAAGTCTGGGAGTCCTTAAAAGAAGTCAAGAGGACTCCTAATTCCCTAAGACCTATTCACAAAGACTCCCAAAATGGCTGCAGCCTGACGCAATGTGTTGGACACTCTGGATGATTTGCAATTAACCAAACGATACCGACTAAATAGTTTATTGCAGATGTGGTGCGGGATGCAATCACGTCTCCAACTAAACGTAACAACCCGATCAGTCCAGAAATGAAATGTTAAGCGAAATTAAAATATTTAGCCACAGGGAAAATGCAACTTTAGACATACAGCAACTGCATCGAATTAAAGCCAGTTTCATGGCGATTGCAGATATGCTGGAGGTGCACAAAGAAGAAAACGTGCACATCTTCCAATTTATGCAACATGTAGGGATACCTATATGACGGACATTGCCTACGTGTTGATGCAGCATCCTTTTTATAAGTGGCGATCTCGAGCCGACACTGGGACTGTAGAGAATACCATCTCTTCTCACAATTTTCTGACGTTCGCGACACCGCTGGATAAGATGCATTTATGTTTCTGCTAATTTCCACCCATGCCTCCCTTTTCTTATTCGTAATCCCGGCTCCAAATCGCCCTTTGAGGACCGTCCTCCTCTCCACTACCAAATATGCTAGTAGTAATAATTGGACCTACGACCAGTTACGTTTCCTTGTCCTTTTCTCGCCACTCATTTTCAGTTCACTAGGTGCTTTACAAGGTAGTGGGGGGGTCTATTTAAGATGTGTCTGATGTGCTCATTAGACAGCCTAATTGTTTACAGCCTACTTGCAATAACTCCCTTAGTATGATGCATTCTTTCATCCATTATCTATACCACTTTCATCCAATTCAGGGTCGCGTGGAGGGAGGGCAGGCGTTAGGCAGGGTAATATGATGCATTTCGCGTTTTTTTGTTTTTAAACTTCACCCTCTCTGTGAGTAGGCTATTGTGTGTAAGTTGTATGAAGTTTCAACCTCGTGGCCGACACAAATATGTCATCGTGCATTATTTCTGCTATTTGCGCTGTTCATAATTACGCTTTTATCGATATTAAAGTTTTCCATTTCCTGGTTTCACACGTGTCATTCAACAACCAATCACACTGCTGTCCGTTTTTTTTACTTATGCATAGGAAATGACGTTTTCCATAGCAACGGGACATCACTCTTAACTTACTTTTAGGGATTTGTCCTACGTAAAAGTAGCTCTTAGTGCGTTTGTGAATAGGTTTTAGACGACAACTCATACGTAAGACCTTTTTGAGTCTGAGTGTTTGAGGCTGTAGACATGTGTCTTTTATACTGATAACCAGTTCAAACAGCTGCCATTCACACAGAAGCCTCTTACAGAAGTAGTTCTGTGAGAGCCAGAAATCTTGCTCTTTCGTATGGGATGAAACAATTATTTTCCACCATAATTTAAAAATAAATTCTTTAAAAATCTTAGGGCTAAAAGTAAGTCCTAACTGCGGAGTTTAGGAGTAACTCCAAAAAAATGGGGGCGTGTCACTCTTGAATTTAGGACTCCTAGTTTCTTAAGATAAAAGTAATTCACAACCACGTTTAGGCCTAAAAGTAGGTCCTAAGTCTAGGAGTCCTTAAAAGAAGTCAAGAGGACTACTAAATCCCTAAGACCTATTCACAAAGACTCCCAAAATGGCTGCAACCAGACGCAATGTGTCTGACACTCTGGATGATTCGGAATTAACCAAACGATACCGACTAAATCGTTTATAGCAGATGTGGTGCGGGATGCAATCACGTCTCCAACTAAACATAACAACCCGATCAGTCCAGAAATTAAATGTTTAGCGAAACTAAGATATTTAGCCACAGGGAAAATGCAACTTGGCAACGCGTACAACTTGGGTAGGTTATATCACAACCATCTATCAGCCGATCAATCCACTAAACTCTTAAAGCGCTGTGTCGACCACACATTATCCAACAATTCATCCGTTTCCCATTAGACATCCAGCAACTGCATCGACTTAAAGCCAATTTAAATTTATGCAACATGTAGGGATGCCTACATGACGGACATTGCCTACCTGTTGCAGCAGCATCCTTTTTATAAGCGGTGATCTCGAGCCGACACTGCGACTGTAGAGAATATAATCTCTTCTTACAATCTTCTGACTTTCGAGACATTGCTGGATAAGAGGCATTTATGTTTCTGCTAATTTCCACCCATGCCCCCCTTTTCTTCTTATTCGTAATCCCGGCTCCGAATCACCCTTTAAGTTAGGTTTCCTTGTTCTTTTTATCGCCACTCATTTTCAGTTCTCGAGGTGCTTTTCACGGTAGTGGGGGGTTCTATTTAAGATGTGTCCAATGTGCTCAATAGACAGCCTAATTATTTACAGCCTACTTTCAATCACTCCCTTAATATGATGCATCCTTCCATCCATTATCTATACCGCTTTCATCCAATTCAGGGTCGGTCGCGCGGGTGGGGGGGGATGGGGTGCTGGAGCTTATCCCAGCTATCAGCAGGCGTTAGGCAGGGTACACCCTGGATAGGATGACAGCCCCAGATCTTGTTATTTTCTGCTTTTATTTTCTCATAGTTGAATTGTACTGTTGAACTCCATAGAGTTAATAATGGGAATCTCATAATCACCATTTCCGCCAATAGGATGAACTAGTTTCTTGGCACTCAGGGAGGAGGATCATAATGTTTTCCTTTCTATGTCTCATGTCCTTTTTTATAAACTGCATTTATTGATGTTTATGCATATATATATATTTATATATACTCCTGTTTACTTATAAAATGTGTGCTTTAAGATTTACTATCAGCCTTAGGCCATTAAATCATGTGTGTGAAAGCAGCAGGCCACCAGGAGGAGACCTTCCCCCCTTTGTGTCAGGACGACATCTCAAGATTCCAGATTTGCATAAATCACATGTCTGCAGAGCCAGGAAGAGAAAACAAGACTGTCTATTGTTCCAGAGATATATGGTGTGTTTAGACGTAGTAAATCCTCACGTGTCAGAACAAAGTTACGACCCATCTCAAGAGGATTGCCTATATATAAATGTAACCACAGAGAATCAGTCTGTCTGTCTGTTGTTGTGGGATTGTTGAATTGTTGTCCTTTTGATGATCAGAGTGGGTTCACAGAGGTTTTGAGCTGTGGTCTTATCTGACTGATTTGGTTTTCTAGCTGTGATTATTGTAAGCTTTTGGATTTTGTATTGTAATTCTTTGAAGGCAAGATTACATTTTTTTAAGTTACCTTCCTTTTCTAAAGTAAGTTCTTTTGGAGAGTATCATCTTTATTCTGGGAGAAGGTCATATAAGGGAACCCTGTATCTGGGGGCCCCCCGATATAGGTTCAGCCTGGGGACTGATCGACAAGTCAGCTAAGAACTTTCCAGATGGCAGTGTTAACCGTGTTTAAGGAGTCATAGGGGGTTCGGGAATTCTAAAATCCAGGGACAAGAAGATAGAGATGCTTCTTGACTTTTCATGGTGATCGAAGTCAGATGATAAAGAAATCAGACCTTGGGACCTAGTTAGCCCTTCCCCGCAACTGTGACACCGGACTGATAAGTCAAGCATTTTAAATTTACTCAACTCTGCGAGTGCTGGGATCTGAGGAGCGTCTGTGCTTCTGTCCTCGTATTGTGACAGTGAGTCAGAGGCTCAGATCTCCGGAATCAGCCTGCGAGACATGGAGCGACTGCATACAACCCGCCCGAGGACTTCTCAGTGAAACCTGTTTAAACAAACATCTGTGATGAATAGACGCATGGTTATATAGAAGGTTGTGTAATCTGTTTTTAGTTCAGCGACACGAATTGGACAATCTCTGAAGAGGTTATTTAAATGAGTAGAGCTCAGGGTAGCTCTTTGACTACATCTAATGCACCTGCATAAGAATATAAAATATATGTATTACTTAGAAGGTTATAGTCTGAACTGTTCTTAGTATCCGGAGCTGAAACGAGTTGTAGCGAACTGTATGAGTAATCAGAACGGAGAAGTTTTTACTATATTAGGACAGAGATGACGTAAGTCAATAGACCGAAATAATTAGGGGGTGTTTACGCACATTTTCTAACTAAGTAAGTTGCAACTGAAAGCTCTGTTCTGTATAGGGCGTATGCAAAAATTACCAATATAGGTTGCAGAATATTGTTACTATGGCTCCTCACAATGTGGAGGAGCAGCGGCTCTACTCTGAGCCCCCTCCGGATGACCGAGCTTCTCACCCTATCTCTAAGGGAGAACCCAGCCACCCTACGGAGGACTTTAATTTCAGCTGCCTGTATCTCGTTCTTTCGGTCACCACCCAGTTAGATGAGGGTAGGAACTGTCGGGGTTGAAAACTTTTTACTAAAAAACTCCTTACTACTTTTGCTGGATAAACTCCTTCTTCAATAAGGAACTGTTATCCGTATGTTTTATAGGATCCGACGCTCCTCAGGGGAACCTTTTCAGAATAAGACTCAGGGACAGAGAGAAACAACACAATCACACAACAGAATTCTGTTTTCAATGAGCACCTGAATTCAGCTGGAGCCAGTCCAAAGTCTGAATGAATTCTTGACAGGGGAGCACTCTTATTGAAGTACAAACACCCAGAATCATAGTGGAACCCACCCTGTATTTTTTTCACAGTTTAGACTCAGTGACCTGTCTTTCCACATACACATGAATGGTCAGCAGAATAATCATAGTTTTCCCATACTCTGCTTCTCCAAGACCTTGAACACTCTGCTTCATCTTTGAGTTATCTTTCTCCTCCTTTCACTCCCTCTTCTGCTTCTAAACCAAGTTTAATAGACTCAGCTTTGTTCTCCTAGATAACCACCTGCCAGGCCAACTTACAGACATTGAGTTTTCCCACGATCACAGATTCACAGAATTCTAATTGAGTATATGACCCTTACAAATGTATATGTTTTTACTACTTCACTACATATAAAAATGTTTACCCAAATATATGTAAAGCATATAAAAGTATTAATATTCTTCAGAACGTAGATCAAGCGGTACATCGGCAACATGTTTGATAATTTAATGAATATATTACTGAAAATTCAAATAGAAGTACTATACCTACACTTATTTGTTAATAGTATGAATTGATAAATGTTGTAGTACCATGTTCTGATATTATTTTGATTGCAATAAAGATTTATATAATTGAAACAGCCAAATCTCAAAGCATTTTTGTAAAAAAACAAGCTGTGTTCGGTATAGATCAATAAAGTGCTGTTTTTGTTGAAATGAACAAAACTTTGTACTGTACATAGAGCTGGCTCTGTTGTGAATTTGTGTTTAAAGCATTTGTAACTTTATAGCTTCATGTCGGAGGATTTCAGACAGAACCTTTTTTTTTGGGGGGGGGATTTATCAATTCATGGTAAGACAAGATGTTACTGATAATGATTAATAATTTATTGTGCAAAACTGAACAAGCTGTTGGATACATTTAATTTGAAACTGATGCATGGTTTCAAGGGATGGAGCTTTAATTTCCTGCTCTACTAGATTGAAATGTAAAATGGTGTAGCCAACATCACATTCAAGATCCATCTTACATATACTATCAAGATGTGGCCAGCCTCTGGTCTGGGCTAAGCCAAAAATCCGACCTGCCTCCGCATTACGGATCTGGGCCAGTACCGTTTTACAAATCCAGTGTTGTGGACTCTGGTCAAATTTTTTTGTTTTTATTCAATTCAATTCGATTCAGTTTATTTATATAGTGCCATTTCACAACATGTCATCTCAAGGCACTTTACAAGAAGAGTTATTACAATATAATGTTTAATTTAGGAATTAGAGAACCACAGAAGATTGCGTTGTGACTTCTCAGCAATCCCTCACACTGAGCAAGCATGAAGCGACAGTGGAGAGGAAAAACTCCCTTTTAACACTTCCAGCAGAACCAGGCTCAGCATGAGCGGTCGTCTGCTGAGACCGTCTGGGGTTTGGAGAAGGCAGCAGAGACAAAGAAGATGTCGAAGCAGAAGCTGGTAGCAGGACGTGGAGAACATTCCTCCCCTGAAATGCCATCTTAGTCAGGGTCCTCAAGCAGGGCGGGTCAGGAGCACCTACTGTAGGAAGAGACTAAGAGAAAACAGGTTAGCGCTTGAATTGACAGCACATCATGCAGTTGGGGAGAAGTAGGAGAGAAAGTAGGAACTGACTCTAATAATGTCCTCCAACAGCCTAGCCAAAAGCAGCATAGCTACTAACATTAACCTGTCTCCTAGCTACTAGGAGACCTCGCTACAAACACTCTCTACCTGGCTTGCATTAATCTATCTCTACCTAGCTACTCTACCTCTTCCTATCTCTTCCTAGCTTTTGACACTCTACTTGACTACTAACATTAACCTGTCTCTTCCTAGCTACCTGTCTAACCTGTCTCTAACTACCTATTAACCGGTCTCTAACTGTAAGCTCGTTCAAAGGGGAAGGTTTTAAGCCTAGTTTTAAAGATAGACAAGTTGTCTGCTTCATGAACCAACCCTAGGAGCTGGTTCCATAGGAGGGGAGCCTGACAACTGAAAGATATTTATCCCTGATAAATATCTGGGATGTTTATTAATAAAATGTATATTATTACTTGCTTGCATCAGGACCATAGACCAATGTCCTGCTATCATATCGAGAGTTGCTTGTGTCTACATTAACAGCAGGCTTAATCTGTATATTATATATTATTAATCTGTATATTATATATTTATATAAATTTGTAAGATTGCAGTTATTTCCAAAGTAGCCTAGATTGAGAGGTAACAATTAAATACTTTGACCAAAAGAAACGTTGCTGTGCAACAGGATCTAAGTAAAAAAACAGAAACATGAACATTTCATCAGATTATACAGCAGGCTATGTATTGTCCTAGTGGTGTTGCCGTACCTGCTGTCCAATTGGCCAATATGTTTAACCAATTATATCCGGGGATACAGTGGTGACTGGCATGCCCCAGACCCGCCCCCTTATTGACAATAACGCCCACTCAAAAATTGCTTCGTGCGTGAGCAGAAGCAGACTTTTGCGCGAGAGGGAAAGAAGGTTTCACTCTGGAGCAATCTGGGCTCTCTGGCGCAGGGGAAAATCAGGCGGTAGTGGAATCTGCACGAGCAGTTTTTCTCCTTGCAGGGGACAATATTGCTCAAGGGGGCATAAATTCAGGATGCAAAATACCTCACAAGCACTTAACAAGCGCTCGTGGAGGGAAAATACACATGCGGATGTTTGATCTGTTCTCTCTGCATTATGGCAGGGAAATGCCTTCATAGTAAGGCGGCAATGCATGACCTTCTCATGTACTTGCCTGGACGGTATACAGATCACACGGGAATTTAAATGGCACTGGATGAATGAACGGGCTAGGTGTACTTTTCCCAAACTTAGTTGTATCCCATACATAAATGTGCATTTCAGACCAAGGCAGTAAAAGGATGGCCCCTCGTCCTTGTTTCAGGAGATTGGAGAAATGGCTCTCACCTTTGACCTAGCAAGACTGGATGAAGGCAGTGACATAGAGGCACCAATACTACAAAACATGGCTAAGTACCACAAGAGCTGCAAAACAATGTTTAACAATACAAAACTTGCTTGAGCAAAAAACCGACATTTTGACAGCCGACTCTTTGTACGTGCCAAACATGCTGCAGAACATGGGACCCAATCCATCATGATCAAGGCAAATGACACAGATGTTGTCTTGGCACTGAGGGTCTGATTTATCAAGCTTCCTTATAACGACCGCAAAATTGCATGTGCTTCAAAAAAAATTGCACGAGTGGGTTGTCGTTAATTTGCGGGTGATTTACTAAGATTGTATGAGCAATTCATTTCAGGCGCAAGTAGCACTATTCAAATGAGGAGCTTGCGGCCGCTAATGCCAGCTGCACCACGGCTAGAGGGTTAAAGAATATGCACATGGATTCATGATGCGTCTTTGGCACAAAAAAAGGAGGTCGGGACGACATATGTTTCAATTCTTGAATTCTTGAATTCCTGAATGTTGTGATTCTGTTTTTCGTTTGTCAGTAATATATGTAATTCATGTGGTGTACTTGCTGTCATGCTCGTATCGTTATTTGAAGAATTATCTAAACCACCACCCAGCTTCTTAAAGCTGGCTTTCTGCTCACAGCGAACCGCTTCATCTCGCCACACCTTCCACAACTTTTTTTGTTTTTTAATCTGTTTATATAAAGCTCCCCGCAAAAAAAACCCTTAGATTGTAATTTATCCCCCTCTGAGATTCATTTCTACTCGATTTTCTTAATTTCTGCAACGTAAAGACTACCACCAATCGGGAAATCCAATTTATTAATCCAAACTCTTGTTAATTAACTCTTTTTGAGTGAAATGATCTTGAACCGCAGACAGCATCATGTTCACAAAAACCATAACACTGCACAATTTTTCAACTTCGCCAGATTAATGAAAATGTAATTATAAAAGAGGAAATCTCTCTCACCGGGCGATGGGTCCTTCCAGACAGCGCACGGAAGTCCACGGAGGACCAAATCCCCGCTTCTCCGAAGATGGGAGGTCGCAGGACGGTCAAGTCAGTTGTTCCCGGGTCGTCCAGATGACTTCGTTCTCCGCTGGAAAACCGATCCGCTGTTGGAAGCCGGGAAAAAAACTTTGGGCGCTGAAGTATATTAAACGTTTATTAATGTTTGATTAAGGTGTTTTAGTTACCATACTTTTTAATTATACTTTTAAGATTGTTTTAGAGGTATTTTGCAGAGTCAGCTCTTGTTTGGGTCACAGCAAAACAGGACATTGAGCAGGAAAGCCCAGGCAGATTTATGGCTTGACAATGGAAGGATGCAGATAAGACACCACACTCTTTATCAGCAGAAAATCTAGTTAGAGCTGGGTTGTAAAGTCAGAATAACAGGAAGGTCATTAGTTATTGTTGAATTAAATAATTATCATAATTAATTCAATGCATGTTCAAGCAGAGACAAAATGGAGCCAATTTCCAGTTTAACATTTATTTTGAACAGATTAACTAATTGCAGTTTTACAGAGGAAGTTGCCCCCGTAATTTCCTCTGTGGTCCAGATTTAAAGAAATCTGACAATTAAATGATCTTCATTTCACAGCTTTATAGAAAACCGGGCCTCTAGGCGTTTCTACTCCCTCCAATCAGAATATTTCCATACAGTGTCTTAGCCATTATTGGCTGTCAGAAAATTATACAGTCATATGGGTGAGACGTCTTTTCTTAAAAGCTCATTCTGAGTTTTATGGTTTTATGGCAACACACTAAATCTAGACATCCTGTTTTTTCAGCTTGCAATAAAACTCACCCCAGAGTTTTATGACTTAAAAGCTTACCCCCATAAACAATAGTGACAGACATATATTTTACAACCATGCAAACTATATAAACAGACTTTTATCTTCTGAATAATAAAAGTTTAAACCCTATGCAGAATAACACCACAATTCCCTCTTTTCAATCTTTTTTTGAAAATAGATTGATATCTTCTCTGTACGTAAGTGTTGAGAACTTAAGATCAAAACCTGTAAAGCATTTTGAAAATGCAAGAAATCAAATCCAAGAAATTTCATAAATTCACCCTCTTTTGGCATTATACAAAAAAATTATTTTAACAATTCCCAAAAACTAATTCAAAAACCCAAAAATGTATAAGAATGTGTTACATGTGAAGAGATAATTAAATCTGACTTGAAACATGTTGATACTCGTGGAAGAAGCTTAGAAAATCCATGAACAAATACATTCTTACTATGTTATATTCTGAAATAAATCAAACTTAAAGTGTTAAGAAACCTGTGAAATAGAAGGTATTAAGAACCCTTTAAAATGTAATCCTGGAGTCTATTTAGTCTTTCCTCTAGTAGACCCTTTTGTTTTATTAATGCAAACCTTAATACAACCTTAAAGACAACTGGAAATTAAGAAATAAAATTAACTGATTAAAATTCTTTCAGAAACCCTCTTAGGCAATATCAACAATTCTGCACTTGTGAATAAAATAGTTAATCAAATAGTTAAACAACCTGTAAAATGCAAAAAATTATTAATAAATGTTCAGTCTTTATATTTGTATTCTGATCCTCTTTCTTCACTCTCATTATAGCCCCCTCCATGGCTCCTGGCAGCTGGAGAGCGATGTACAGAGCTGATCAGTGTGGAGGGCTCCTATTTTTTAGTGTTCCAGTTTTACTCCCATATATGCAGATAACCACTCTCTGAAATGCCAATTACTTCATTAATTGAGCATTTCCCCCAATAAACACAAATCCACAGACAGGCCCCGCTTCCCATAGCTTACCCCACCGATGTGGGGTGGTTAAAACCTGCTGTGAAGCTGATTGGTGAGTTGTGATCTTCTTCTGTAGATCCCTCTTTGAGATGGCAATTTCAAATTGCCCATCTCATTCATTGGCACATAGATCACACTGGATGAGTAATATCACCACCCAAACAACCTTCTGGGTGAGCTAGGCTCCGCCGCCTGTGGCCCCAGCTTCCGATTCAGCTTGGTCAAAACCTTCTTTACCCTCTTTAGGCAGATTCCTGCTGATCCTGACCAGGTTCGTCGTTGGCGTGGAGCTGCACTTTGTGTGTGTTCCCAGCTGTCATCTGGAACTGGCTGAACCACTGGACTCCTCACGCCTTCGACCTGGAGCTGTACCTTGGACCCTTTCAGCAGCTGCAGTCAGCTGTGACCAGAGGAGATTGTGTGCTCCTCACGCGCTGCTGAATCCTGGAGATAATCCTGGGGGCATAAGCTTGTAAACATCTAAAAAAGACAGTTTTTTGATCCGGTCTTGTGATCACTCCTTTTCAATCTAATCCAACTGTATTGTGCTGAGAAATTATTTCACCCATCTAATTAAAAACAATCCCTGGGGAAAGAGCAAGTCCATATTATTTTGATACAACACCGTTGTTTTTCCTAAAAACTAAACCAAAAACACCTCCCTCATTAATGGATTTAAAAGCAAGAGCAGGCTCAAGAGTTTACTTTTTGTCTACAGTTCAACTGATTACTATCCATTTGCTTGTTCACCCAAATTGATTCTTTTATTTACTTATTTTATTTATCAAGTTTAAGACACTTATGTCTGTTCCATTACAATATATCCTTTCTTAAATTTAGTACATCCCTGTGGATGAAACGTAAAAATAAGGAAAAAAAAAAATTTTCTCTCTCACCAGCCAGCAACCCCCTGCTCTCGGCCCAGTTTTTCCTTCCAAATTTTGTTCCCGGTAAATGGTGGTATTTTACCTGGAGATAATCCTGGGGAAGGCATGGGGTTATCAAAGTTCGAGGAACCTCGGCCACCTTCGATCAGACAAACAGAAACTCTTGTGGTTAATTCAGCAACAGTGACATTGAATCAACAGTCTTTGATCATCACTTCTTCAGCAGAAACAGTCCATCTCACGCCAGCCAAGTGGATTCACACATATTGTCCTGGAAAGTTCAGCTCAGCATGAGGAAACGTGCTCCTTTGAGGGTGTCCTCCAGTTCACCCCTGAAAATATACAGTCACCGGTGCCCCCCTGTGTGGGAGCAGAGCACAAGAGAGACAAACTTCTGCGCTGGTCGTATAGATGTTTCTTTCTTTGGCAGTTATGGCGGGCGCCTGGCACTATCCGTCATCAGCCCACGCACCCCCACCCATCTTATCTCCCCAGGAACATAAATTACATCTCAAGAATGTTATCTGAGGGGTCTCTGTTGCGGGATGAGAAAAAGAGAAAAAATATATAATTAGAGGAAGAAAAAAAAGACAGACAGAGAGTCGATCCTCTCAGCTCATTCAAATCAAGTTTTATTTAAACTTTTTATTTTCATATTCATTAGTCTCCTTCCTCGAATGCTGAATTTAAATATCTTCCACACTCAGACTGCCTATGTGGGCTCTATTTTAATTTTACTTCAATCAGTTATACTAGTAATAATTTCTTCAGTATTAATTCTGGTAAAAATATACTAATTAATAGGTTTGCTCTCTCCACCAGGAATGATAATTAATCCTTATACGTCTAATTAAACTGTTGTTCTAATTCTTCCCCTGCTTATTTTAATTAATGATTCCTTCATTTTTCATCCAATCTGTATTCTATACTCTATCAATGCAATGCCTTTCTCTATTTTGTCAATTTGATAAATGTCTCTTCCATCTCATGTGTAAATTAAACATTTATAAAGATTGACCATTGCAATATTTTATCAACACACTTAGTTCTTAGAAAAATAAAATCAAATTAAAAAGAAACAAACAAAAAAGCTGGATTTTTCTGTTAGATATTGCTAAAGCACCACTAAAACATTGCAATAACAAAAATAAAGTCAATAACCATCTGCAAAGATCCAGTCTCCAAACTCCCCATCACTTAAGTGCACTGGATCTCCACCAAGCTGGCTCAGACAAAAAATATCAAAATTAAAAACATCAAATGTTTAAAACAAAATCAGAGAACAGCACTGACCGATAAACACAACACAGTGTACAAAAACAGTCTTCAGTTTGCTATACTTCAAATTCCATCCATATTTCCAAAGAAAAATCCAAGATTTAAATCACTGACAAAACAGCTTCCCTATAAATATTGCCAAACCTAAAGTACTTTTTTTTTTTAAACACAAGCCAATATAAATTCAAAGTACTTTTGCTTATATGATTCCTCTTTAAACAAACCCAAATGTGCTCACTTGCCCAAATATTCTTGATTGTAAATAATGAAAACATTTCATACTTCAAAAACATCTGTCCGATTCTGTGAAGGGAATTGAACATAGTCAAAGTGATTTTTGCAAGTAAAACTCCTCTTAAATTTTTTGTAGGATACATAGTAGTCTAATTCCCCTTAGCAGTAAAACAAAACAAAAAAATTCAATAAAGGAGGTTCAAGAGATGAGATTTCTCTAAACAAAAACTAGTCGCATTAAAATAAAAAATAAAAACCAGCATTTTTTCAGTATCCCTCTTTTCCTCTCAGGCTTCTTTTTTTTTCTTTTCTCCAATGATAAACACCAAATTAAATTGAAGCTTCTAGAGATGTCAAATACATTACCACTGAATCATGTTTTCTTTAATCCAGCTTCCCAAACTAACATTTTTCCAAAGTTCTAATTAATAAGCAGACCGCAGTTCAGAAATCTGGGTCAGAATCCAAGTCGAACCAAATATATAAAGGTTGAGAGAGAAAGAGGGAAAAAAAATAAAAATAAGAAAAAATAAAGAAAATAAAATCAAAAAATCTAAATAAATTGTCAGTTACAGAGTCCCCACTAATCAAATGGTATATTATGCCATTATTCTAGGATCAGAACTGTTCCAAAATGTTTTAGGACCTGTAAATTTACTCTCAGCATCAAATAAACTAGCTAACAATCAATAAAGAACATCTGAAAGATTAATCTTAAATTTTAAAACTAAAACCGATTCTTATTTGTCAAAACAAAATGTGCATTCAAATATATGGTAAAAATTATTTCAATGTAGCTGGTCCAATCACATTTTGCCTCTACACGATCAGAATAAATGAATTTAGAATTTACTTCTTACTTCCAAATTAAACCATCATTTCGATCACCGTGATATTCATTACTTTCAATCCTTAGACCAATTCAAATTTATCCCCAGCCTGTGTAAAAACAAACTGATTACTTAAAGATGACTATGTGTTTTAATGTTTTCTTTTTTTCAAACTCAAACATTCAAATCCCACTAGTTTATAAAATATCACTATGATAAGTGTTGTTTTGCATGGTAAAAACATTCAATCTATAACGGAATTGAAATGTACTGGGTTACGTCTTGAGCCCCAGTTGAAATTTGATAACTCCAATAAGCCTTGAGTGTCCACAAAATCATTAAGAATGTTCAATTGTTTAAATAATTTAACATCAGTCTCCTTTAGATCATTTATTCAGAGACCAAGCTATATTTCTAAAGTCTATAGAGCCATCAGAATTAAGCCAAACATAATTTTAGCATAAATGATACTATTTAAATCACAGAAAGAATTCATTCTCTGTATCATTCAACACGGTGCTTAAAAAAATAATTTAGACCAGTTTGTTGCTTTTCAATTAACACCGTTTGCTTTTCGTTAAATTCTTATAATTACTGCTTATAGCTTTATCTTTATTTAGGCCAACTTAATCAAATCCTGCTTAGATCAATCCAAAAAGCAAAAAATCTACCTACTCAAAAATTCAAAAAATGCAACTTTTATTTTGACTAAACACTCTCCTCTTTTTAATTTTAAAGATGAAATCAAAAATTAAAACTTCGCCAAGTCAGAATCGACTCATGAGTAACTGTTCTCAGCCATTTGCGTTTAATTATAACATGCATAATTGCTCCCCTCATGTAATCAATCGAGCCTTCTCAGGCAAAAGCAGGTAACCAAATACAGCATGTACTTCTTAATCTTTAATCTCCGTACCGTAACAGTTCAGTTAAACATGAAACACCTTAAATTGCCCTTCGTAGAAAATGTGCTAAAACATTGCCGAAAGGGAGTAGCAACCAAAAGTTATCTGAGCAGTTATCTTGAGGCCGTTTTACCTCTTACTCAACCAGAAAAAAGTTAACAAAAATCCAAATAAGTTTAAGTCTTAACAAGGCAATCGTCTGCAGGAGTCTGTAATCACTTTCTATCCAAAATCAACTTTTAGCTTGCTACACACAGAACATGCAGTTAGTTTCAACCCCAAACACAAACACACAAAAGCCACCACCGCTAGCATAGCATAGCAGCCTACCTCCACGTGCTACCGTTAGCTTTCTTTGTGAAACGAAACGATAAACAGTACAAAACGTATGGCGAAAACACTCCAGAACATCGCAACACACACTTTAGAAGATGACTTACCGCAATACCAGGACTTAATCCGCACAAGTTATACCACGTCACCAAACTTTAATTCGGCATGAACAAAAAATCTCCTGTTCTTCCCACGCGGACTGAAACATATGTTTCCTAACAGCCGTTCCGCACAGAAAACACCGAACCAACTACGTCCGTTACAGTCCAAAACCATTAACAAAAAACACAACATTATAAGCGGTGACTTTTAGACCGTATTAATTATTTTCTCGCGGAGGTTTACACCAATCTGTTATAAGTTCCGTAGTCCGCTTTGAGAAATTTCCTGGCGCCGGCCTCCAGAAAACCACTCAAAAGACGCGAACAGATGGCAGAAAACCGCCTATAATCACTAATTTATTTATCAAAACATATAGTCAAAGCTGTCGTATGTTAGCCATGCTATCAAGCAAAAACTCACACAGTATTAGCTCCGCCATAGCACCTAGCTTAGGGCGGCCACCCTGATGGCCTGTCGTAAATGTTCACAACTCATTCTTATAGATTTTTAATTACAGTTATCCATCATATTTAGTTAGATATTCATTTATCTATTTTAATTTATTTATTATACTCGAGTTCATTATTTATACAATAACATTTCAACACAAAACGCAACATCACCAGCACGTCTCGCAAAGCGCCTGCGTACAAAAACATCTCACACACACACATAGACACACCCTTGTACAAGCAGAAATCTAAACACTAACCTCATCGGACCTTTTCCAAAAAATGCCGGACCATTTTCGCAATTCCAATTCGTGGTGCTCAGCCACGCGTTTGGAAGTAAACGCAGCCCCTCTCCCAGGTCAGCCGTCCAGCAGTCAGAGGGCGCCACAGGCCCTGTGCTGCTATTTCGCTCGCAGCCTGGGAGCCCCCAGACAGCGTCCTGTTCTGGGCAGGGTGGCAAACCCGTCGAGTTCCGATCCGCACCGTGGGTCCGAGTTTGAGTCCTTGAAGAGATCGGTCCATCTGCTCCACTGTCCGCCCCGGAGAACAGGCAGCCCCCACTGGGCCCGCAGAGTAAGAAACTCCATCTCCCAGCAGGCACCGGTGTTTCTCTACGGAGCGTAAAGAAGGACTCAATCCTGCTCAGAACAGAGAAACAGACAGCCGATCAGGCTCAACACTCCGGGCTTGCAATAGTTAATCTGCTCAAAACAAAAAAACATATTTAACTTGCATGACAACATTACCCAATGTTAGATTAACCAATCAATAGAATTTAAAAAACTACGCAACTCTGCGCAAATTGTCAATAGAGCAAATACATGTCTGTTAATTAACTTAAAAAAAATATAACTGGATCCTGGTCCAAAACCCTGCACACAGTCGAGGTCACCATTTGTTGAATTAAATAATTATCATAATTAATTCAATGCATGTTCAAGCAGAGACAAAATGGAGCCAATTTCCAGTTTAACATTTATTTTGAACAGATTAACAAATTGCAGTTTTACAGAGGAAGTTGCCCCCGTAATTTCCTCTGTGGTCCAGATTTAAAGAAGTCTTACAATTAAATGATCTTCATTTCACAGCTTTATAGAAAACCGGGCCTCTAGGCGTTTCTACTCCCTCCAATCAGAACATTTCCATACAGTGTCTTAGCCATTATTGGCTGTCAGAAAATTATACAGTCATATGGGTGAGACGTCTTTTCTTAAAAGCTCATTCTGAGTTTTATGGTTTTATGGCAACACACTAAATCTACAGACATCCTGTTTTTTCAGTTTGCAATAAAACTCACCCCAGAGTTTTATGACTTAAAAGCTTACCCCCATAAACAATAGTGACAGACATATATTTTACAACCATGCAAACTATATAAACAGACTTTTACCTTCTGAATAATAAAAGTTTAAACCCTATGCAGAATAACACCACATTATGCATGCATGGTTCTAAGGAGGCTGGTCTTGGCAAAAGTTTGAATGAACCAATCATGTTTTGTGTCCCATATTTAATGTTAGGGGGGAGGTTCTCTAACTTTGTGTTAAAATATAAAACTTAATGTTTCTGTGATATACGTTGTCATTCCTCATAGGTAGGGTGACCCTGAGTGTAAATAATTTATACCACTCTGTAAACTAAATATTTGATTTGTTTTAAGCAACCCTGTGAACCAGTATTTGATTTATTGTATTAAAATCTACAGAAAATTAAATTACTCTCGTCTCCTCTCTGATAAAAATGAACACGCATGGAATTTATAGAGGTAAGGTTTAAATTGAAATATAGAATAAAATCATTCAGCGCCAAGAATGTAGTCGGATTTTTGAGACTCTTAATAAATTAGAGAGATTCCTTTAAACGTTTGGAGGTGTTAATATGATTTGAATTGACCGTACAGGAGGACAGTAACACATTACAGTAAATGTGGAATACCGACCTGTTTTGGTCTTACAACAACAAGCTTATATTTTTACTAGCAATCTTGGTCTATCTATTCTACTCGATAAAGTACAACTCTCAAGATGAAAATCAGAGTGGCGCCTTTCTCTTAGATTAGAAGGCTGAGAACTTTGTGTATCTTTAAGGATGCCCGGTTGAAGAACAATCTCCATGGTAACACAGGATATGGACTATCATTATCAAAACTCTCTGACCATGTCTTGGGTAAAGGCGTCACTCAATAAGACTAATCATTCAACAACTGATACTACAACATTAAGTAAACCAGGTCACAGTTGATTATATAGTACAGAAAGTACATAACATTAAATTCTTTCCACCACAGTTTCTATTGTTTCTGTCACACTATCAGTCCTATCTTCTGCATCCTCTGCACTCACACCAAATAACTTCATGTCCTCCTTCACCACTTTAATAAATCTCCTCTTAAGTCTTCCTCTCTGCCTCCTCCCTGGTGGCTCCAACCTCAATATCCTTCTTCTGATATAATCATTGTCTCTTCTCTGAACATGTCCAAACCATCTTAGTCTTGCCTCCCTGACTTTATCTCTGAAACATCTAACATGAGCTGTCCCTCTGATGTGCCGATTCCTGATCCTATCCATCCTTATCACTCCTGAAGAGAATCCCAGCATATTGAGTTCTGCAATGTCCTTTCCTGCTTCCTCTTTTGTCCTCATTGGTATTGTCTCTAAACTATACAACGTTGCTTGTCTCACTACTGTCTTGTACGCCTTTCCTTTAATATTTGCTGAAGCCCTTTTGTCACGCATCACACAATGATTTGATTTTTTTGACTGAATTTATTTCAAGTTTTTTTAAGATCAGCTATGAGTAAATACATTCGAAACATATAAACCCATACCCACATAGATATATAATATATTCTAGAATTGCGCTGCTGTGGGGGAAGGAGGAGGCGTGGATGCAGAGCAGGAGCAAAAAGGAGACAGAGGAAGAGGAAATTCAAACCAACTATTCCATCAATCATATTGGGAAACGTGAGATCACTAGCTAACAAGATGGATGAACTCCAAGCCATGACAAGGACTCAACCTGAGTATCGTGAATGCAGTGTTGTGTGCTTCACTGAGACGTGGCCCCAGGATTATATCTCCGACTCCAACGTCTCTCTGCCAGGCTTTCTGACTGTACGAGCAGACAGAGATCTGAAGAGGAGCGGGAAAAGAAAAGGTGGAGGAGTAGCAGTGCTTGTTAACAACAGATGGTGTCATCCAGGTCATGTTACTGTGAAGTGTCGTCTCTGCAGCCCAGATATTGAACTCTTGGCAGTAACTTTACGGCCATATTTCTTACCAAGAGAGTCCACCAATTTTATTTTGTCAGTTGTTTACATTCCACCTTGAGCCTTTGCCGACCATGCATTTGATGTCATCAGTTCCGTTGTCGCTAAGCTACAGACCCAGCACCCCCATGCATTTGTGGCAATATCTGGTGATTTTAATCATGCTTCACTCTCTTCTACACTTCACACATTTCAACAGTTTGTCAGCTGGTCCACAAGAGAAAACAAGACCTTGGATTTGTTTTCCTCTGGGACAATCAGATCATAATCTTGTCTTTCTGTGATCTGAATATAAACCACTTGTTCAAAGGCAACCTCCAACAAAGAGAACTGTTTGTCATGTTAAGCTGAAGAAAACCTGCAGGGTTATGTACCACAACCTAATAGACTCTTTGAAAGCCAATTGATAAATTTAAGTTATGGTCTATCTGGTTAGTCTAAGGATATTAAATCAATAATTCATAAATTATTAATTTAATTATCTCTTAATTATCAAATTATTAACGAGGCACCATCCAGTTTTTCATAAAAAGCTGGCAAAAACATATATATCTTATTAATAGGAAGTTATCAACCAATAAACTCACTTATAATTATTAATTATTAGCGATTACCAGAAAGACCTTATCTGAAGGAAATTAATTCTTTGCAATAATTTACACACACACACTCACAATAAAAGAAACCACAGATTTGATTCAATTTAACTAATGTATTCTAAAAAACACAACAAAAATAAAAATACTACTTATACTAGAACGGTTCTGTCAAGGCTAACAGTATACCTGAGGAATATGGCGACCAGCGATGACGTCGCTTAGGCACGTCACGGGCGCTTCATAGGCACGTACGTCGGATCATACAAGCATGCGTAGATGCGAGATACATCTACAGGCAGGCAAACACAGAAAGTAGGGGGATGTTTTATGGCTGATCTTTTATGATCTGAGCAAGAAGCCTGGTGGTTTCCTCGGACAAAGAGACCTTACCTACCGGAGTAGCCTTTGGCTACAAAGAAACTTGAATAGGTTGAGTAAAAGAGGACAGAAACGATTCTCGGTGTCTACTTGCCACTCAGGACGAGCGCCGTGACACTGTTAAAACCCACGGTCGAGTGACAGTAACATGTAATCTACCCAAACACTGCTTGTCTATTAAACAATAACTATTCCAGCACAACTGTACAAATAGCTCACAGTTTACCCGTAAATAGAAACACAAACACAGCACAGAAACTCCAAACAAGCGCTCAAAAGACACAAACTCACTTGAAGTTAAGAATCATGCATGCATAAAATTACAAGGGAACTTTCTAATTCATTCCACCCAAGTTTAAAAGTAAAAATAAATGAGAACAGTCTTACTTTAAAGAGGAAGCTTCCAGTTGTAGAAGAAAAAGATATGACTGATTGCGACGGCAAAAACACAAAGGGGGAACGGAGCGCAAAAAGGGGATGAAAAAAATAAAAAGAGAGAGAGAGAGGTTCAGCGGACTGCGCAAATAGTTTGGGGGCCAGCCAAACTATTGAAGGGGCTTGGTTGCAGAAAGGGGAAAAATCCAAAAACACGTGTTAGGAAAAAGGCCTCTTCTTGAAGTTCTGGGAGAACTTGCTCACTTGTAGAAGCGAACTGGAAGAGATAGAACAATGGTTTCCAGCAGCTTTATGCTGGGTGTGGGCGCTTCGCCCCCCTTTCCCCGTATCTGTCTCCAATCAGGCTGTGAGCAGCGGCAGCGGTTTTGAGGGATTGGCATTCCAGCCAACCAGCGCCACAGATCCTCTGGCGCTCAGCTGGTTCAAACAAGCGGATAGTTCTCCAATTGGTTAGAATGGAGTGCCCAAGAGGGAGGGGGCGTGTCGCCGAGTTATGGAATGCTGGGTCATCTTTGTAGACTTCTTTTGATATCATATTCATGGTTCAGACCCAACAAAGAGGACATCAATGCCATGACTGAGTGTGTGACTGACCACATAAACTTCTGTGTGGACAACATCATCCCCTCCAGAACAGTGAGATGCTTCCCTAATAAAAAACCCTGGATCACCAGTGAGCTGAAGGAATTGCTGAATAAGAAAAAAAGAGCCTTCAAGGAGGGAGATAAGGAGTTTTTAAGGAGTATACAGAAGCAAATAGAAGTCAAGATCAGAGACAGCAAAGAGGCTTACAGGAAGAAGCTGGAGAACAAACTACAGAGGAACAATATAAGAGATGTGTGGTCTGCAATGAAAAATATCACAGGCTTTAATACAGGAAGGACTGGATAGATGGAAGTCTTGATAGAGCCAATGAACTGAACACCTTCTTCAATAGGTTCCGTTCAGGAACGAGCTCAGCATCCTCCTCTCCTGTTTCCAGCCAAAGAGACATCCCCCTCTTATCTGACACCTGTCCTGTCACACCTCATATGTTCCACCTTCCACCTCTATCATGAACTCTGCTACTTCCATAACTTTGTCTTCAACCAAGTCTGGAGATGCTGATACCCCCTTTATCTCACTCTCCTACCTGTCTGTCTCTAGAAGTCAGGTGAAGAGGCAGTTGGAGAAGCTGAACCGGAACAAGGCGACAGGTCCAGATGGTGTCAGCCCCATAGTCCTGAAGACCTGTGCAGAGCAGCTATGTGGGATTCTGCAGCACCTCTTCAACCTTAGCCTGAACCAGGAGAAGGTTCCAGTGTTGTGGAAGACATCTTGCTTGTTCCAGTACCAAAGAAAATCCACCCATCAGTCATCAATGACTACATACATGTCACCCTGACATCCCACATCATGAAGGTCCTGGAGAGTTTGCTTATCGCTATGGAGTTGGCGTTGAAGATGTCATCATCAACCTGCTTCAACCAACTCACTGTCATCTGGACAAAGCAGGCAGCACTGTGAGAATTGTGTTGTTTAATGTCTCCAGTGTATTTAACATACTTCAGCCTGATTTGCTTTGTCAGAAACTCCTGAAGACACAGGTGGAGGCCTCAACAATTAGCTTGATCAATGACTAACTGACAAACCGACCACAGTTTGTGAGACTGAATGACTGTGTGTCAAACCAGCCTGTCAGCAGCACAGGAGCACCAGAAGGGACTGTACTCTCACCATTCCTTTTCACTCTGTACACCTCACACTTCCAGCATAAGACGTTACCTGTCATCTGCAGAAATACTCAGACGACTCTGCAATTGTCGGGTGTATCAGAGATGGAGAAGAAGCTGAATACAGACAGTTGGTGGAGTCTTTTGTGTGGAAACAATCATCTTATCTTGAATGTGATCAAAACAAAAGAGATTATTGTAGATTTCAGAAGAAACAGGGATAAGTCCAACACTGTCTCCATCATGGGAGAAGAAGTGGAGGTGGTTGAGGTACCTTGGAGTTCACCTGGACAACAGACTGGACGGGAGAATCAACAGTGACCACAGACTGCTACAGGAAATCCTTTTTCCCCACAGCCATCAATGTTTAAAACAACTCCTTGAGAAATTAATTAGCAATGATTTACAACAACAGTTAATTTCCCTCTGGGATCAATAATTCAATAATTGGGATCAATTGATTTTGAATATATATATATATACACACACACACACAAATACATCCTTACATGCTCATACATCTGCCTGTACATACCTATATACATACATACAACATACACACATACACACATATATATATATATATATTAAAGGTGGGAAAAATGATCGATTCTAAGATGCATCACGATTCGGCCTTGCACGATTCTGCATCGATGCAGCCACGTGACCATAGACTGTAAAAAAGACTTGACATAATGCCATTTTCTCCATTTTTTATGTTATTTTTCTGGACGTGCTAGGACAATAAAGTTTTGGGGTTTTTCAAGTACTTCCGGGGGCAGAGTTGCTATGACATGCGCACTGCGTTGCCCTAGTGTGAATTTAAAACAGAAATGGCGGACAGGGATACAGGGCGAACATTACCAGTAATCAAAGATGCACCCGTTACATTTAAATCAGAGGTCTGGTCTAATTTCGGCTTTTATGAGCTTGACGGAAAGCTTGACAAGACGCACACTGTGTGTAAGGTGTGCCATGCGAAAATAAAGTACTTTGGGAATACAACTAATATGACCAAACATTTTGAACGTTTCCACCCTGCGAGGACTTCTTCAGCAACAGCCACAAAAACAGCGAGCACATCCCAGCCAACGATTGAACAAGCGCTGACAACTTTACCGTCTACTTCGGAGAGAGGGAAGAAGATCACCCGTTCTGTTGCGAACTTCATTGCTAAGGATCTACGGCCATATTCTGTGGTAGAGAATGCCGGGTTTCGCTACCTGCTGAAGACGCTCGAGCCTCGGTATAACCTGCCGACAAGAAGACACTTCACAGAAACTGCTGTGCCTGCATTGTACAACGAAACCAAAGCCCAGGTAATGGAATCAATGAGTAAGGCTAGCCGCGTAGCCATTACATGTGATTCATGGACATCAACTGCAACAGAGTCGTATGTAACAATAACAGCACATTATATAAGAAACGACTGGCAGATTTTATCACACGTGCTGCAGACAAGAGCTCTGTATGACAGTCACACAGGTGCTAATCTGGCGGAGTTACTGTCTGAAGTTGTGGATGAATGGCATCTGGCAGACAAAGATGTCGTGCTGGTAACAGACAACGCGTCTAACATGATACGTGCAGCTGAAATTGGGAAGTTCCCTCACGTAAAATGCTTCGCGCATACATTAAATCTCGCTGCACAGCGTGCACTTAAACTACAGACTGTTTCAAGACTTCTGGGCAGAATCCGCCGCGTGTCAACATTTTTTCATCGCAGCACTATTGCAAACCACCAGTTGCAATTCAACCAGAAAGTTATAGGTTTGCCAAACCATAAACTGAAAACTGATGTGGCAACACGGTGGAATAGTGCACATGATATGATGGAGAGGTACTTGGAACAGCAACCTGCAATCCATGCTGCCCTGCTGAGTCCTCAGGTCGCAAAAGATGATGCTGAACATTACACTCTCAACAAAACCGAACTGGAGAATGCAGCGCATGCAGTGAAGGCATTAAGACCAATGAAAGATGTCACTACATTGATGTCAGAGGAGAGGAATCCAACAGTATGTCTGATTTCACCTCTGTATGCGCAGCTCCTTCAGAACATGTCAGACACCACTGGTGACTCGCCAGTGATCCGTGAGATCAAGAATGTCATCAGAACAGATCTCCTAAAGAGATACAATTCTGAGGAAGAGAAGAAGTTGCTTTATACAGCCTCTGCTCTGGATCCACGTTTTAAGGGACTGCCTTTCCTCTTAGCAGATGAGAGATTAAAGATCTACAGAGGTGTCGTGACAGAGGCTGCAGCATTGGAGGTAATTTAATTTCGCCATGTAAAAAATAAATACACTTCTCATGTAAAATCTTTTAAAGTAAAGCAAATATTAAATTGTCTTAATTGTAATGTTATGTGCAACTTTTATAAGACTGAGAATTTTATTTTGCTTTTTAATGATGTTTTATTGTATTTGTCAATGAAAAATGCTGCATGCTGCTTTATACCCAGTTCCACTACTTCCTGAACTTTATTTCCTTTCTTACTGCATAATTGGAGAAACTCATTAACTCAAGGAGCTGGTTTAAGTCCAGAAAATATAGGAGTTGGGCACAAGCCTAAAGTTTTAATAACTGCTATGTGCTAACTGCTATTTTTTTTTGCTGTCTCCTTCCTTTTGTTCACAGAGCAAGGGAACCGAAGCAGATGAAATGCCTGCTGGAACCATGAGTTCAGGAATCCAGGAAGAAGAGACCCTTAGTGTGGAAGACAACATGCACAAGAAGGACAATGTTCCCTCCTGCCCATCTGCTGCCAAAAGGAGGGCCTCATCATCACTACTCGTGACTTTGCTTGGACATACATTCACTGACAGTGAGGCTGCAGTGCAAAACAAAACCAGCTATGCCAGGGCTGAGGAGGAAGTGGACAACTACTGCAGATCTCCATCTTTGCCTCTCACAGAAGATCCCTTGAACTGGTGGCATGGCCACGAGTTCACCTTTCCTCTCCTGTCCAAGCTGTCAAAGAGATACTTGTGTATCCCAGGGACAAGTGTGTCTGCAGAGAGGGTCTTCTCCACTGCAGGAGATGTTGTCACTGCAAAAAGAAGCACTCTCAAACCAGAACATGTCGATCACCTAGTGTTCTTACACAAAAACCTTGAAATACCAAAATGCTGAAAAGTGAGCAGTTATTGTACAGTCAGGTTAAAAGATACATTCCTCGAAACTGATCATAGGTGTAGGCTAGGCCTATGCAATTTATTTAGGGTTTACAACTTTATTTGTTAAGATTGATGTTTAAATCTGTGTTTGAAGCAATATGTGATTCTAAAAAAAATGAATCTCAGGTTCTCAAGTTTACTTGTCTTCAAGCTGCTAAACGTGTTTTACCCAGCGTACTTTGAATGTAGAAAGAGGAATTGTTTTGTTTTAAAATGTGCACTTTTTAATGGGTAGGCAAGACCTATTCTATTTTTTTTTTGGGATACTGGATGTGAAAGAATCACTTAACAGTATTTGTTTACTATTTTGCACAGTCAGTTCAGTAGTATCCTATCTTAATGCTGCTCTACCGAAAACCTTATTTCTTATATTTTTTAAGTAATTATAGGCAGCACACTTTAAAATTTGTTGCTCACTAAAGTGATCTTCTGTTTTTCAGGGATATCGAAATAAAAACAAAATTTAAAACGTTATTCTACTGCTTGTATTAAGTGATGAAAAATTTTGTGTGAAGAATCGTGATGCATTTCAGACTCAAATCGAATCTTTAGGCAGATAATCGGAATCGGATCGAATCGTAAGGCTATATATATATATATATATATATATATATATATATATATATATATATATATATATATATATATATTAGGGATGTCCAATATTAACGGCCGAAAGTCATTATTGGCCGATATTGACATTAAAATGTAATATCGGAAATTATCGGTATCGGTTTTTATTTTTTCAATAAGATGAGTTTTTCACACCATACACATATTATATATCACACTCTTCAGCTACTTCTTTTCTCTCTCAAAATGTAAAAATATGACAGATTTGAAGTTTAGTTTTTGAGATATTATTTGTTTGAGGCAACTTTCAATTTAGGATAACTTTAACAAAGGACTGAATTTTGTTGACTGGGCTCTAATCTGTCACTGTTTCCTCTTTGTGACACTGTTTTAATTTGCATATTTGGTTACTTGAAAGATGGCTAATTAAGTCAATGTTGTTGTTTGATTGTATTAAATTATGGCCACTGGCCAGTTACATGTAGAGCTAAATTAATGCAGTGTTTAAGCCCACTTTATTTTTAAAATTGTAATACCCAAAGTAGGTTAATAATTGGCCCTGCTTAAATGTTTGCTGTTTTTTTATTTTTTTTATAATTGTTTCAGTTGTTTCCACTTTACCTCAATGCTATGAAGATATAATTTTGTTTCCATTTTCTAAAAGTAGAAATTTGTCCTGAGTGGTGCGCCTTTGTCAGTATTCTCCTTGTGAGAAAATATTCCAGCTACTTTTGAAAACAAAATAAGGATGGCACCTTTTTCAATTGCCTAACTAAAATTGTAGTACTTATTACATTTTATAAATTTTTAAAACTCAAGTATGCATGATACAAGATATTTCATTCTAGTTACCTAAAAGGGTTAAGTAGTTTTTGTTTTTTATGAGGGTATATCGGTATATCGGTATAGGAAATTATGAGTTAGGCTATATCGGTACATCGGATATCGGTAGAAAAGCCAATATCGAACATCCTTAATATATATATATATATATATATATATGTATATATATATATATATATATATATATATATTATATATCTATATATATATATATATATATATATAGATATAGACGTTCCAGATAGCTCATTGGACCGAGCAAAATGCAGCTAACAGCAGTCCTCTTGTTTACAATGGAAATGTGGACTTAACTCACCGGGAACCAAAAATTTCACAGGATTTGAGAGTAGAAGGAGCAACCTTAACTCCGTTCCTGCTGCTTCATCAATCCTGGCCGTTGTCGAGCTGTAGCTAGCATCAGCCAATGTGCTCTGTAGACGTGTGCTCTGATCACAGGGGATGTGATACAGGCAGTTAAAATTTTACCAGGTGGTGTTGTGAGTTGTATGAGAACTGGTGAGTGTTAGTTATTAGGGAAAATGCAATTTTTGTTTCCTTGTGAAGAGACTGTTGTTCACTAACTGTAGAAAGTTTAACCAGAAGCTTTTTGTATACATCAAAATTAGGCCTTACTTATCAAGTTTAGTATCTAAAACGTACCTTCCAGCTATTATACTAACCACCTTGTTCTATTGTCTCCCAATATGGTCTCTCACATCCGAACAAATTCTTCAGCCAATAGTAAAACTTTACAACAGAGCCTACAGGATTCATAACAGGATGCCCAACTGGTCCCACCATTGCACTGTATTATTCCAGTCAAATGCACTACCTTTTAAGACTTACACCTTGAATCAGGGTATCAATTTTTATTATCAAATTATGCAAAATACTACCTCATCTGGTCTCACGCTGTTGAATGCCACCAGGTCTACTACTAATGGACTTGTGCCTCTACTAGCTTCCAGGAACTCTTATGATCAATGATCTTTGTTTAATGTATTTACCAAGGCCTGGAATGAGCTTCCAATCCACATCAGGATTATTTTATCAACAAGCCTTTAAAAAGAAAAGATTTCTTCTTATTTGCTGGACAATTTCACCTGTAACCACTGAGATGTTTGGCAGTGATACTTGTAATTGCTGTATCCCTGTATCGTTGCCATCATAATCTGTCCAAGAATGTATGATCGGTGCGTCTTGTTCCTGATTGAATGTATTTTTGTTTTATGTTCTGCAGAACAGGAACCTACTGAAAAACAGTTTCCTAACTGAGCCAGGACCGATTGTTTTTTAAAATCTTTTCCTGTTTAATAAACTGAACTGAAATATAAGAAGCAGCACCAATAGCAAAAGTCATCACATTTGCACAACCCACCCAGAGATAAAAGCAAGCAGCTATTTAGATTAGTTGGTGCTACATGCATATTACACCTCCTATGCATAACACCAGGAACAAAATTCATCAAAACATTCAAGCAATTATTAAAAACATTTTCCTCTAACTGCATCTGTGCTTGTTCAGAAGAGCCACAGATATAGGAATAAACGACTTTCTAAATCGATTACTTTTTTTACTTCACAGCTCGTTAGATAGGCACCAAGATATTTTATTAATTCCACCTGTTTTATTGCACTGCCTTCAATGACTGAATCATGTGATATCAGCCCTCTGGAGACAAAGATAATCTCTTTTAGTTAAAAAAAGAATTTAGGTAATGCTTTACACACTAACAATGAAACGAATTGATTTCCTCAAAATTATAGTGTCTGAAAGAAGCCTCGTTGATTTGTTGCCATTGAGCCAACAGGAGGTGAATCCCCTAGCTGGAGAGCTCCAAAAAAGGTACTGTCCAGTGGTGAACGCCGGGGGAGATCGCTACATAGCCAGACAGAACGAGCCGACATCCGAAGTCATAATCTTTGGTAGCCCGCTGGCCGCCTGATCGACTACGGAAACCTGGAGAACTTTAATCGTTCATAAGGTCTGTTTGGGCAGAGGCAAATTAGTTTAGGATTACTAATTTTGCTGCTGTGTGTTGTTACTGTTGATAATTTATATAATTTTTAATCTGCTATCTGTTTGGGTAATACAGGCTGCTCAGCCTGAAGTTTTAACCAGTGTTTTAAAATACTTTCCCAACGAAGACTTGTTTTAAATCCTGCAATTTGAGTTATTCAATCCAACAAGAGCTTCACTTTTCTTTGTTTAATTTTTAATAAATGCATTTGAGCTGCTCCAACTGCCCCACGTGTCCTACCCGGAAGCTAGGTTGGTTCAAAGAAGATTAAAAACAGAAAGTAATCTGATTAGCCATGTTTGAAACCCCTTAAAGCATCAAAATACTGGAATTAGATTGTTTACGGCCATGATCAATTCAAATAGAAGTAATTTTCCAAAGGTTAATGACTTCTTATCCAGATCAATTTTAAATAAACATTTCTTGATCCAAAGAATGATTTATTTTTCCTTACATTGTTTTATTGGTTTACACATAAATCCATGGTGCTAATTTGTTAAAACTAATTACAATTGGTAAACTAATTTAGCTTCAATCAAGCCTTGGTCCTTTAAAACATCCAGACTCCTCATAAAGCCTAACATCAGAATCCATGGTGTCTACTTTTATTGCAGTTTTATCCATTTGTGTTTTCATTTTTAGTTATTCATCAGTAGTGTATTAGTTACTAGATTGAGTGATTAAATGTGGGTCTTTTTCTTTTTTTGTTAATAAACTTTTGTATTTTGGAAAGGCACTTTTGTCATTTTTATTCTGCACACATATGACAAAGTTCCATCTTCAATACATGTTAAGAATTCATTCCTTCATGCTTTTCACCTCATCCTTATCTAGGCAGGTGCTAAACTATAAAACACTGATATAGATATATTTGGCTATTAAAATAGTTCCTGGTAACAGGTGCTGCCGTGAAAAATAATAATTATTGACCGCCATAAGCAGTCCTTTAACTATTAATAGCCAAATAGCTGAATTGAAATATCTTACATCACATTTATTATCTCAGTCGAAGTTATGCGTGCAAAGCTGTAAATTGTCGAGCACAGAGCTGACTGACTCAGTTGATGTTTATGATCGCTTGCCGGTGCACATACAACATGCACGCCTCATGTACGAGCTTACCGTTAAGGCTGTAGTTACGCACCAGTGCTTGTATTCAGCACAAAAGCACAACATCGAATATGATATTGCTTTTATAAAACTATTCTACAAGCTCATTTTATTTTTAAACAATGACAATTGACAATATGTTATGATTTGTTTATATATTTAATCATTTATTTAGCTCCGCCAACACAAATAGTTTCAACTGGAAGGGAGAGGATGTTGTTGCCTGGCAAAACAAATATTTCCTATAGATAAAACATTTCAAACACAAACATTAAGGTATATTAACACCGCACGCGTTGTCGCCGTCAAAAAAACGCTCATAAACTTACTAGTTTGACACCATACACATAATGTCTATGGTTTGAAGCCTATATATTTTTAAGGCTGCAGCTAGCAAAACACGTAAGCGGCGTTTTAATGGTGGATCGTGGCTAGCTAGACAAGTCTGTGTTGGGCGACGTCACTACAGTCAGATGCTCTGATTGGTTGGCGCTCAGGGGACGGAGGTAGAAATTCAACTAGCTTAGCTTCTGTGTGGTTGCTTTTAAGCTTGGAAAGTAGCAAACATTTCGAAAATTGTAACAGTACACAAAGTTCAACAGAGACTTTGATGACCTCAGGAATAGACTTTAGATTTATTCTTGTCGTTCTTGCCGTTGATGTTTTGGGCATTGTGAACGCACAATTAATGTCTGTACAGCGGAGTGACATTGTCTGTAAGAAGGCCCAGTGCTGTTGTTCTATAATATCAGTACTCATGGAATGTCTCTTGTCCAATCAAATTACTGGCTTGGAACTAGAGTTGAGCTGGATACCCAGCTGAAACGAGTATCATAAGAGTAATACAAGTCAACATCTGGGCTCGGATTGAATAAAAATTCTCATTGGGTAGCTGACTGTGTCTGCATCCGGAAGCCACCATTCTCCCGAATTTCACCTGATATCTGATGCCGTCGCTTTTCATAAACACTCCCTGTTTCTAACGAGAGGAAAATATAACGTGTTACACTTGCATTTTGCCAAGGAAGGTGCTATGGGGTACAGTTCCTCATTCCAGTCATGAAATATCATCACCTGTTGGCGAAGTTCCGTTTTGAATCCAAAATAGGTCACCTACGTGATTCGCAAGCCAGCCGCAAGTTTTCAGAACAGACTTTATGTGACTGACAGAAGCTGCAATTTCGATTACTTTTTACATCCTCCCAATTATTAAGGGTTATAACATGTTTCAACCCACCTCACGTCTAGTTTCTTTTTATTTTGGCTGTGTGATGGTTACTCTGGCACCCGAGCTCTTTTGGCCCAATAGCATATTTATCGCACTGCTCCGGCAGAAACCAAAGTTACAGACTTAATGCTGCGCTGCGGCCAGAGGTGGACTGAGTGTCTGGCAAGGCCGGCGACGTCTCGGTGGGGCGAACCCAATGCGGGCTGGGCTGGTCCACCATTCATTTATTTATTCATTCATTCGTTCATTTATTCTCTCTCTCTCTCTCTCTCTCTCTCTCTCTCTCTCTCTCTCTCTCTTTAATTTCCCTAAAATTGGGCCAGCCAATCAGCTTCTGTCAATAATATATGCCTGCATCGGCATATATTATTGGTCTATGTTTCTCTGTCCCTAAACCTGTCAGCGAGCTGTGACAGCTGTCATTCACAGCACAAACTAGGGTTGACCGTGGGCGGGAACACGTCACAGGCTGGGAGTGGTTGGATGGCGGCTTGTTTATCTAAAAATGGAGAAGCCGAAGAAACACCCAGGTGGCCCTGAAAAAATTGAAATCTCTGGAGGTGGAGGCTGCTAAATGTTCTCGATCCACAGACCTATTTGGTGCTGGGCCAGCGCCGGGAAAAGGGGAGACATCCATTGTAAGTAATATTACCCTGGGGCTGGCTAGGCTACATAAATAACTCAATCGCGAGACAATATATTAGCCCAGAGTTGTGATCGACAGACTAGCAGAGAAGAGTGAGCAGCTTAAAAAGCTGCTCCACTGGTAAGGTGGAAAATATTTAATATAGTTATTATTACACATTATGGATGTAGTAATTCCTTATTTGTGGTTTGAAAGATACTTTAGAGAATAATTGTGTGTATGTATTGATCCTTAATTGTTTGATCATGTATAATAAATCATCAGTTATTCTCCATTACAGGCTGTTCTGATATATTTGAGGAGTCGTTCTCCCTCCGTACTAGCCTGACGTAGCCATACTCAATTCTAATCAGAATGTGAGTCTGATACTGCTCCATTGGGCTGTGATTATGGGGCGTGTTTTAACCGAACAAGGAAAAAAATGCCTCTGCACTCAATTGGATTGACCTATAACCAATCAGAGCAACGGAAGGGTGTGACGTTGCTCTGAAAAGCAACGGACATTATCTCTTCCTCTTTTAAAATTCCTCTTTTAAAATGAATGCGCTGTCGAAATCTATTAGAACAGACTTGACGGCAGAATCTACACATCTCAGTTCTCCAGCGTATATCGGGTCTCCATCTCCAATAAGCGGGTATCCTGGTTGTTGAGTTCGTCCCACAAATTTTTCTGCTTCACAAATTTTTACCTTACATTCATCAAGCACTGTGGTTATGGGATCTTCCCGTAGATTGTCAGCCTCTTCTTTGATGACTTCTTTTATGATGCCACGGAAGGCTTGTAAAGTGCTAGCATCAATAGCACCTTTGCTAGCAGCAGCTGTGCGACTGTTAGCCTCTAACTCCGGGATAGTAGTCTGAAATATCTTTGCTGCTGCTTTTGGAGGCATTTTTGACAAAAATTGTTCCTCTGTTCCTTAAATCTTCCGAAACACTGTCTTTAACCCGAGTTAAATAAGCTAGTGGGTATTTTTAAGCGAAATGTTGGGACCTCGTGATTGGCACGTCTACTCCATAACGCGCCCCTTCGGATCTCCCCCCAATGTCTGTGACTTTAGAAATTTATACACAATCTATAAATAATTACCATATACGTTAACGATCATTTGTAAATGTTTAGCTGATCATTAGGCATTTGTAAACATCTTCACAAGCCTTTACAAATGAACCGTGTATCATTATCTCATACTTTGCAAACTGTCTGTAAATTACATACTAAACACTTATAAATGTTTAATAAAAAGCAACTATAATAAAGTGTTTACTTAAATGGAAACCATTTTATAAACTCAAAAACAGTTAAATATTTTTTTTGTTTTGGTGTTTTAAGTGGGCCTAAAGAAGTGCTGGTACTCTTTTTCATGGAGGTCAGAACAACATGCAGAGATTCCCTTAATGTAAATACAGCTCGGTAAAAAGAGGTCCCTCTCTTTCTATGCATCATGATGTGAATCGAAAGGGAGGGAGTGCAGGTCCAATCTCTTATATAATTATGATGGAAAGAATTTAATGTTATGTACTTTCTGTACTTTGTAATCAACTGTGACCTGGTTTGCTTAATGTTGTAGTATCAGTTTGAATGACTAGTCTTATTTAGTGACGTTTTTACCCAGGACAGGGATAAAGAGTTTTTGATAATGATAGTCCATATCCAGTGTTATCATGGAGAGGATTCCTCAACTGGGCATCCTTAAAGATACATACACAGTTCTCAGCTTTGTAATCTAAGAGAAGGTTGCCACAAAGTCTCTGATTTTCATCTTGAGAGTTGTACTTTATCGAATAGAATAGATAGACCAAGATTGCTAGTAATAATATAAGCTTGTTGTTGTAAGACCGAGACAGGTCAGTATTCCACATTTGCTGTGATGTGTTGCTGTCCTCCTGTACGATCAATTCAAATAATATTAAACCTCTAAACGCTTAAAGGAACCTCTCTCATTTATTAACAGTCTCAAAAATCCGACTACATTCTTGGCACCCAAACGGATCGGGTTTCCACCGTAGAATCAAATCGTTAAGGACAACCCGGAGAACAACTGACTTGACCGACATGTGACCTTCCATCTTCGGAGAAGCGGGGATTTGGTCCTCCGTGGACTTCCGTACGCTGGCTGGAATGACCCATCGCCCGGTAAGAGAGATTTACTCTTTTATAATTACATTTTCATTAATCTGGCGGTGGGTTAAAAATGTGCAGCGTTATGGCTTTTGTGAACACAGTGCTGTGCTGCGTTTCAACATCATTTCACTCAAAAAAAGTTAATTAACAAGAGTTTTTTGCTGGGTTTCATTCTCTTTACAAAATGGGGACAGCAAAGTCCAAGTTTACGTCACCGGACAGTGCTGTCTGGCGGTCAATGCGAGATAAATACGGACAAGAATGCTTAGAATATATTTACTTTTGGATTAAAAAATCGGATTGGGGGTAAACTTGACGTTGCAGAAATTTAGAAAATCGGGGAAGAAATTACAATCTAAGATTTTGTCGCGGGGAGCTTCATATAAACAGATTGAAAAACAAAGAAAGGTGTTGAAGGTGTTCGCTGTGAGCGGAAAACCAGCTTTAAGGAGCTGGGCTGTGGTGTAGATAATTCCGGTAATATTGCTGGACGTCATGACAATGCATCGGTTGAACCCAAACGCAAAAGGATTAAGATTCTTTCTGTAAAGTTTCCTACACACTCAGACACTCAGCCAACAGCTCCACTCGACACTTTACGTAGTGATGTCACTCCACACGACACAGACGTCAGACCTCCTCCTCCTAGAACTGAGAAAAAGTGTAGATCTGCAAAAGAAAGGCCAAACCCACCGCCATATTTTTCTGGCAAACAGTTATTGTCAGATCTGCAGGAATTAACGGGAGCAGCAGAGACTCCGCCGAAAGCAGAGAGGACAAAGGAGCTAAAAACTGAAGCAGAATTAGCTAGCCCTACTCTCGAAAGGGCCAGATACCACATTGAACGTCGGGGACAAACCAGAGGTAAGCTCTGATTATTCTGCAGCGATAACTAAGCTCTGTAAAGCCATTGAAAAAGAATTTCCGACAAGGCCTAACTTAACTAAGCTGCATTCTCTGAAACAAAGACAAGGAGAAGATGCAGATGACTTTATTCACATATTAGGAGATGGTTTTGAGCAGTTCAGTGGACTTCAGAAACCGGAACGAGGTGACTTCGCTGGTTTTGTTTACGAAAATATGTTTTGTGATCGAGTCCTTGGTGCTTTATTGCAAGAACTTCGAGCAGAAGTAAAGGACAAGTACATTGGGTTGGACGCTGGCATGAATTTTTCTGACCTGCGCAAATATGTGATTCACTGTGAAAGTCAGTTGAAAAGAAAACAAAGCGAGCTGCAGTCAAAGAGAGAAACAGACATGCATAAAGCGGCATTAACGATGTACTCTGCAGTCACAAAAGATTACAGGAATGGACCGCCCCGACGTCAGCCTACAGGTCCTCATGAGCACCGAAGAGGAGGCAGACAACAGCAGCAGAACTCAAACCAACGCCGACCCCACTTTTTCTCAGACCGGCGCAACAACAACGACAATAACAGAGAATGAGGTGATGATGATGACTATTGTTTTGCCTGTGAGGGGCGTGGCCACTGGAGAGACCAATGTACCAGGAGGCGGAGTCAAGGTCCACGCACAGGACATCAACAAGCTGACTGATCAGGGGTGCGGAACTCCAGTTTAGAGCTAGAAGGAGATTTCTCCGTTTCACCAGCAGATAGAGTTGGAGGTCTGACTTACACACAAACACACACAGACACACATGTTCACTTTGAAAGTGATAGTCAATCTGATTTAAGTGATGATACACATTCTGAGCGACTGTGGCTCAGTGGTAGAGTAGTTGGCTTGCAATCGGAGGGTCGTAGGTTCGATTCCAGCTTCCTCCAGTCACATGTCGATGTGCCCCTGGGCAAGGCACTTAACCCCCAAATTCTACATTGTCCTACCGAGCCATGTTGGGTGTCGGTGTATGAATGCGAGTGTGAATGGGTGAATGCGGCTTCAATGTAAAGCGCTTTGAGTGGTCAGTAAGACTAGAAAAGCGCTATATAAGTTCAGTCCATTTACCATTCTGAGAGCGACAATTAGTGTGATTTTAGTGATCAAACACTTAGTAAAAGTGACAATCAATCTGATTTTTGTGATGATTTTATTGATGAAAATGTTTCTTGTAATGAACAACCTGTTGATGATGGAGAAGTTGTTTTTTGTGATACAAATCCTGATGCCAGCAATGAAAATGCTGCAATTTCAAATGTGACTGCCAGCAATGAAGAACTTGCTTCCTGCACTAACCATTCAGATCAAAGTTCTAACCCTCACACTTTGATTACAGAAGCCATTGCACATTTAGAACATCAACAAACGGCACTAACGGGTACGTACGCTCAACTGACTTCCGATGCGTACAAAGCCTTACCTATCCTGTCTCTCACTCTCTCAGGTATATCTGTTGAATTCCTGGTCGATAGCGGCGCCACCCACACAGTGTTGAAGCACACAGCCCTGCGTCCACCGCCGAAACTAAGTAGGAACCATGTTTTCTCAATTTCAGCATCTGGTCAGGTTGTGAAAGAACAATTCAGTTACCCACTCCGTTGTCAAATGGGAGATGGGCCAGCTTTTATACATGGTTTCTTAATCTCTAAGGCAAAGTCCTGTGAATTTATTAGGCAGAGATTTAATGTGCAAGCTTAACATTTCTCTTTTTTCATCGCCCCAAGGCATTGAGGTTGTTCCTGTCCAGGAGAACCCAATCCTGACAGCAGTGATACACACGCCTCCTGATCTCACATTTGAATACCAGTGGAAGCTGTTAACAGGTACCACGACCAAAACCCTCCTCGAGACGGCTCAGAAGCCAGAGGAGGAACTACATTGCACATCACACGGTTCTGCAGGACCAGACATTGAATATGAGCAGGCATGGTTCACCTCCGACACAGATACTTTGAACATAACTTCTATTTTATGAATACACATACATCAGCAGGGACCATCTGTCTCACACCTGAACAAAAACCGCTCTACCGATTCCAAAAATGTGATCCATAGATTTCTCTCTCTAAACCTGATTGACTTTTGCAATAATCAAATTGAGTTATATGTTCACTGTGTACATAAAATGATTTCAAATTACAGTGTACAATGACAAAATTTACTTTGCCTTTGTAGTGGGAAAAATGTATATTAATAATCCTCTGTTCTGTGTATTCTACTGTAACTCATAGTCACTGTGTGCTAATTCTTCATGACAAAGTTATTAGTCTGATTGTGTGACACTGTATGACTTAGGTCAGATCAAATTAATTGATCTTAAAATTCCTGCAACCTGTGGTACCATGGAAACGACCCTCTGTACACTGGACGACCTGCAAGATTGTGCTTCGGAATCATCCGAAGTCGCCTGAAAGTCTACCGACTTAACCCCTAAGAAGTGTTTACTGATATGATATTGATAATAGTAAGGTTGACTAAATCTATAAAAGGCTGTTTTAATTATTTTGAGACAGGTCAGTATTTTACATGTTCCAATATAATTGTCTATACCTCCTTGGCCTTATCATCCAAGTCTGTTATTAAACTTCCATAAATCTGAAGGAATATTCTCCCATCATTTATATAAGAGTCTGTCCGGTTACACTTCTTGGCGCCCAACACTTTGGATTCCAGCAGGCGGACAGGACTGACAAAAGCGACCAACGGATCCGGCCAGATCCAGGGGGACAGCCTCCAGCCTGGGACCTCCTTAGCAAGTTGCACAAATGGGACTCGGTTCCCGCTTGTGCAGGTGCTGGTCAGCCCAAACGCCCCTGGTTTCGGAACCCTCCCTTTCTCTCCTTGCGAAAAGGCAAACGGTGAGAGAACTTCCTTCCATAAATGTCATTAGTCTCTGGTGGGTAGACAGATTTTGCAGTGTGTCTGTACTTTGTAAACAAAGTAAGCAAATCAGGCAGCGTTTTACTTTCAATTTGAAAAGAGTGAATTAATCAGAGTTTTGCTTAGCTTTCTCTTAGACAGTGGGGTCAGTTCATTTGAGTCTCCCTCTACCAGACAGTGCTATATGTTGAATGATGCAGGATAAATATGGACATGAATAGAACACATTGCTTTCTGGATATCTGAGTGGAACGTTCCGATTGGGGGTAGTCTAGACATTTCCGAGCTTGACAAAATTGGACAGAAATTATCCTTAGAATGGGAACTTTTAAAATCTGGTACATTTGTATGGGGTGTTTGGTATAAAAACTATGAACAACATCAGCGTTTTTGGAAGATTTGGATGGATGAGGCAATTTGCTGTGAGCAGAAAGCCGGCTTTAGAAAGTTAGGAGGCACAAGAGATTTATCTGGTACTGTAGCTGGCCGACGCAATAATGCGTTTATAAAACCTGAGCATTCTACCCGTAAACAAAATAAGGTACAAATTCATAATCCATCTCAACCCATCTGCACCACAAATTGATCTCACAACAAAACAAGTAGATGTCCTGGAGCGGCACTGTCTACAGCCCATCTGCACCCTCCACCTTCATATGTTTCAGACAAGCAGATTTTTGGAGATCTACAGGCACTGTCGATGATGAAATCCGACCCGATCTGGATTCCGCCACTCTGATGCAACGCTAATGAAAGATACATACGCCGGAACTGAAGGGAGAAGCAGCCTATCCCGAGCAAGCAGAGGCAGGTCCCAAAGATTAGTGACAGCCAAGCCAACCAGAGGTAAGTGTGTAAACATCTGCAAAGAGGGAGCCCAAAACAGAGCGACAGCCTGATCCACCAATCGCCGCACAAGCTGCAGAAGGCACCATATCAGAGTATCTTACATCGAATCAGCGCGTCAAGAAGCCGCCTCCCCCAGGGCCATCTTCTTCCCCCGCCACGAGAACCAGATAAAAGCTCGCGGCGGCTCAACAAACTTCTGAGGTAAGCCTATCACAGGCTTCTAATTATGTCTTGTCAATGCCCATGGCAGGTGGCTTAACATTTTCTAAATGTAAAGGTGACTGTTTCTCAATCATTTTTTAAAACCCTGAGCCTCCTCTTGATGGGGGGACTATCCTACAACAGGGTGTCTTCAGTCAGATGCTTCTTCACTTTCGTTGGAACACAAACTGCTCTAGATCTATCTAGATCTATCCTGCCCACAGCCATCAGATCTACAGCTTCTTGAAGAATTAAACAGTATGAGCTCAAACGAGGCTTAATTTCTCTTCGGGATCAATAAAGTGGTTTTGAATTGAATCCCTCAGACTGAGTTGAGTGAGCCAAGACAGATCTGTGTATGCAAACACAGAGTAGGTGTTATTGTTTGTTCACATAGATATCTCGCAGGTTAGTGGCACAAATATTAGGCTATATATTTCTGTTTTACAGTTGCGTTGCACAGATCAATCCTGGTAGTGTTGACTGAAACCATAGGCTGGCAGTGGCTAGAATGACTCATGCAGGCTTATCTCATAAAATACAAGAGAAATACGAATAAGGAAGTCTCTGCTTGCTCAAGCGGATGGAGTGTTCTTAAAGTTTGAGATGAGAACTTGCAAAAGGATTAAAACAGACTTTAGAGTTACACCCCTTCTCCAAGTTCTAAGACCAGTCTTAGAACTTGGAGAAGGGGTATAACAAAAAACTTATTATCAAAAGTGGTGATACTCAGTAATGTTACTTACCAGCCCACTTGAAGCATTGCTTTAAGCCTAGTTTCTCTGTTTTTCGGAGACGGATTGAAGCAAGGGCCCTCCGTCACCTGTAAGAACGCACGGAGTAGAGGCCCAATTTATGACTATCCGTTTCCATCAATGGAGAGTGTCTGCATCTGATTGGTCAGTTTCAGTAACAGCCAGAGATCGCTTCACCAGAACGGTGCTGTATAATCGCTGTAATCAGTAGTTCATGCAGCATTTGGCCACTAAATCCTTTATATGTAAAGGATCATTTATCTAATCTGTTCTTGGTGATTTTGAACACAAGGGGGAGTATGAAAACAACAAAAAAGGCATCTCTGTTTGTTTCCATTTGTTTTTAGAGTATTCTACGGGTTGCACTTCTAGTAAAAAGCTTTACAGCTTAATCAAAACTTTCTTTCTGTCGTCGATGGCTCCTTGACAAAGAAATGCGTTCACAAGCCTAGAAAAAAACTGAAACGATGCTGTGATAGTAGGTAGAGATTCCATAAAAAGTTACCACCCCCTGCTGTCCTGATCGAGCAACGCTGAAAAATGCAGAGCGGAGAGAGACAAAAAAACAGACTACCACAAATTAATAAAATCTCTGTCAATACATCTGCGTCTGAGTGCAAATTTGCAGTCGGAGAAGCATAAACTAGGTTTTATTTGTTGGAAACTATTTTACTGGACATAGCCTCACTATGTACACTAATAAATACAACCAATTAATTCGACTATCCACATCCTAAAGATTTTAAGTAGCTCACAAATGGTAACAGATATCAGGTCCTTCATAGATGTTTATTAGCATTAAAGCAATTAAAGCATTCTTAGAATTGATAAGCTTTTTATACATTTCCACTGATAAACTTTAACAACTAGGCCTTTCCAGTAAGGGAGACGTAATTGCAGCCCCTAATCTCATTATGCTCTTCAATAAGGGTTAGGTTTCTTCAAAATGTTAACAATACTTCCAGTCAGGAGAAACCAATGGCCGCTGGCTGCTCTGCTTTGTGACCGGATACCATGGAGGACGCCATTGCTCCTCCATTGCTGTAGTACCTCCATTTGGCCGCTAGGCCCCCATTGAAAAGCATTGGACTTTAGACACGTTAAAAACAACTTTAATGCCTGGTGCCCAATTGTTTTAAACTTTTATGGCTACATATTCTTCCTGAGATAAAGCTGGGCTCATAAAAAACCTGGGCAGCAGGCTGGTTTTCGTAAGATAATTTTTTGAAATCTTGCATAATTAATGAGGGGGCCGAGCCAAGTTTAGCATCAGAGCTAACGACGCTGGAGGAGAATGGGCGTGATTACAACCGAACTACACGCCCATACACGCCCCGCGAGGGCAGAGTCTACAGTGAAGATCCCGCCCCTATGCCCTTTTTAGGAACATGCTTCGTCAGAGCTGGGGAGGAAGAGACTGTGAATCTGCCATGAATTCCCCCATGAAAGTCATTCTGGTAAATGGGGAGGAGTGAGGAGGCGCTGTCTATTCTTTTTTACAGTCTGTGGAAGAAACATAGCTGTTAAACCCAAAGTTCAATCAATCTAAATTTAAAATCACCAGGTTTATTAAGCATATTTGACGATAGCTTGTATTAAAAGCTTTTACCCATTACTGTATATACAAATAACTGCATTTTCACAAGACATTTAATAATATATTAACTCAGCACCAAACGTCAGCTTTTAGACTTGGCAGATGCATCACATATTCAGGTGAATGTCTAGACTGCAGACTATTTCACAGTTAGTCATGTGTTGATAGGAAGCAACAAGTTCAATTACTGTTTTATTAATTTATTTATGTCACTCAAATGCAAAAGAATAAATCTTTTTGGGGGTTCTTTTAATCAAAAACTAACTACTAAACAGTTAAGATACTACTATATTGCATGTTTCAAATTTGATCAGTGTAGTATTTTAATGTTGTTGGAGCCAGGCTTTAGTATCTGTAGAGATAAAATGATCTTAATAGATTTCCTGAACCAAGGATAGAAAAAGGCATAGATGACAGGGTTCAAACAGGAATTGAAATGTGCAAACCAAATCTCAAAGGCTGCAGATGAAGCATTGACTGAAGTGTCCTCGCCCTCCAGAGAAGGAAAAAAGTATGGACAGAAGCAAATCAAAAAAACCACCACAACAATACCAAGAGTTTTGGCTGCTTTCATCTCATTTTTCCTCACAGCTATAGAACCATGTTTGGCTGTAGATGTAATTTGGGACCGCATCTTTCGTGCCTGAGACAAAGCAACAATAAATACTTTAAAGTACAAACATGTAATGACAGCGATGGGCACGATGAAGGTGAATATCATGTCAATTATACCTGCAATGTTATTAATGACAACCACACACTCCCCAAAGCAAGATATGTACATTCCTGGTTTTAGCAACTGATCATGTAGAAGAAGAAGCCTGTAAAACACAGAGCCAATCCAGCACAGGCTCACACAAAGCTGTGCTGTGCTCTTTGTTACTTTGGTAGGGTAATGCAGAGGGTCACAGATAGCTATATATCGGTCAAGAGAAATGAGTACCATATTTGCAACAGAAGCAGAGGTAATTATGTAGTCTGCAATATAATAAAGAGTACACAGAAGGTCCCCAAGAAACCAGCAGGCTTCTATGTAGATGATTTCAACTGGCATCAGCAGGATGCCAACGAGGAGGTCAGAGACAGCCAGAGACAAGAGGACAAGGTTGGTGGGGGTGTGGAGCTGCCTGTGAAGAGAGGAAAATTTCAAGATACATACAGCCAACAATGGGTCAGACCAGTACAGTAATCACAAAGATATTCAAACATGAAACACAAGATAACTCAATTGATTTCTTGTATTCATACACACACAAACATATTTTAAAACACTGTAAGTGCCTGAAATGGGAAATGGAGATGATGACCAGAAGGTTAAGAGCCACAGTGATGAGAGAGATAGCTGACAGCAGAACATAAATCAGCATGATTGTGGTTTGGGAGTGTTTTGGCTTCTTGCAGGAGGAGTTCAGCTGTGGAACGCACAGCTCTGATCCCTCCAGTGTTTCCATCAGAAAGCCTACTAAACAATGGAAGCTCCAGACCAATAGCACTTTAATCCTTAAGACACCTCCTCTTTCCAAATTACAGGGGGAAAATATTTTGTTTTTTGCTTTCTTGTGCTGCACAATCCCTACATGTTTGTGCATCAATGTTTTGACTAGCATAAACTGTTTACAGCATAAACTGTTTACAGCATGAGCTGTTTACAGTCCTTTGCAAGTCCTATTTATTTGGAATTCTGTATGGTAGACCAACAAAATGTAGGAGGCACTTATGAACTGAAAGAAAGAAAAAAAAAGAAAAGTTTTAAAAAATTAAAACCTGAGAAGTGTGGCATTGACTTCTCATTAATTGCACTGAGTCAATATAAGAAAACCATATTACATATTACATATAGAAGACAATTTTTTTTTCAGATTTATGTTTGCAACCAACTTGAAACAATGAGTGTCATAACTTCATTGTAATTATAAGACTGAAAAAAGATTTGTTCCTGCAGAGTTAATGTTGAGCTGCAAAATTCCGAAAGAACAAATGACAAAACGAAGAGACATATTACAATAACTCTATTTACAGTTCCCTATTTCCACAGGGAAATGGAAATTTACCAGCAACTCAAACGGAAATAACTTAAATATTACACAATAAGAAAGGTAATTAAAACAAGATTAACCAAATCTGCATACATTTAATTTATTCATCCTTGCCACACTTTAATACATTTAAAACAAAATTATGTGGTAACAATGTACATATACTTGTAACAAAAAATAATTATGTGAAAAACTGTTGTGGAAGTGGGCACTCATCTTTTCCCTGCCGTCACAAAACGGAAAAACTTTTACAGAATTCTAAACACTCAGACCTGCATAACATATCCAGATTAACTGCTAGATAAAGATTGCAAGATGGCGCCGCGTATGGACGCCTCGGCACTTCGCTCTTTGGTACTAGTTACTGTTTTACTCTTTTGCGTAGTTTTCTGCACTCCCTCTGCTATTAAAATTAGCAGAGAGGAACTTTTAAAAATTGGGCTATCCAGTGCCGGACTTTTTTCACCGGTCTTTACACAACCTGACTGCTTTATGGAGATTCTGATCGGAGGAGCAGCAGCGTTCTGTGGATTTAGACGGAGACGACGACGCGGGAAACGAGCTGGTGTGCTCGTCAAGCTGCGACAGCGGGGATTACGCACCGCTCTCCCATCCATACACCTGGGGAACGTCCGCTCTCTGCCTAACAAAATGGATGAATTGCTCCTTCTCCTATCCAAGAACTCAGACTTTAGTCGTTCTGCCGCCTTTTGCTTCACTGAAACCTGGTCCAGTGAACTCATCCCGGACAGCGCTCTAAAGCTGCCAGGCTTCCAGCTGTTCAGAGCGGACCGCTGCGCGGAGCTGACTGGGAAATCAAAGGGAGGTGGAACGTGCTTCTACATTAACGAAGGTTGGTGCACAGATGTCACAGTGTTAAAGAAGACATGCAGCCCTCACCTTGAGTCGTTCTTCATAAACTGTAGACCATTTTATTCACCGCGGGAGTTCGCCTCGTTTGTGCTGGTCGCTGTATACATTCCACCGCAGGCGTGTGTGACGGAGGCATTACATCACCTCGCCGATCAGATCACAGACGTGGAGAAAAATCACCCGGACTCTCTGCTAATCGTTCTCGGGGATTTTAACAGAGCTAATCTCAAACTTGAACTGCCTAAATATAAACAACATGTGACGTGTCCCACCAGGGACATGAACACTTTAGATCACTGCTACACCACAATAAAAAATGCATATCGCTCTGTCCCCCGTGCTGCTTTGGGACTTTCCGACCACTGCCTGGTCCACCTCATCCCATCTTACAGGCAGAAGCTGAAATCTGCTAAGCCTGTAGTAAGAACTGTGAGGAGATGGACTGATGAGTCAAAGATGCAGCTACAGGCCTGCTTTGACTGCACTGATTGGAGCGTCTTTGAAGCAGCGGCTTCATCCCTGGATGAACTGACCGACACTGTGACATCCTACATCAGCTTTTGTGAGGACATGTGTGTGCAGACCAAAACCTTCTGCTCATTCAAAAACAATAAACCGTGGTTCACTGCAGAACTGAGACGGCTACGCCAGGACAAGGAGGAGGCCTACAGGAGTGGGGATCGGGACCTGTACAAACAGGCCAGGAACCAGCTGACAAGAGGGATCAAAGCAGCAAAGAGGAACTACAGTGCTAAGCTTAAGGACCGTTTTTCTGCTAACGACCCCTCTGCAGTTTGGAGCTACCTGCAGACCATTACTAACTGTAGGAGACCATCCCCCCACCCTGTGGAGAGCCCCCGCCTGGCTGAGGACCTCAACGACTTCTTTTCCAGGTTTGAAAGGACTTTCACACCTCCCACCTCCCCCACCATCTCCATCACAAAAGACCCAGCTTCACCCCAAACCACCCACGTACCTGCCTTGACGATCTGCGAACAGGACGTGCGCCAGCTATTTCAGAGACAGAAAATTAAAAAGGCTCAGGGACCAGACGGAGTGTCCCCAGCCTCTCTGAAATTCTGTGCTGACCAGCTGGCTCCCATCTTCACCCAGATCTTCAATAACTCCCTGGAGCTGTGTGAGGTCCCCTCCTGCCTCAAACGCTCCACCATCATACCGGTTCCCAAGAAGTCCCCAGTCACTGGATTAAATGACTACAGACCAGTTGCCCTAACATCTGTGGTCATGAAATCCTTTGAGCGTCTGGTACTGACCCACCTGAAGGACATCACAGATCCCCTGCTAGACCCCCTGCAGTTCGCCTACAGATCAAACAGGTCAGTGGATGATGCCGTCAACATGGCTCTACACTACATCCTGCACCATCTAGACTCTGCAGGTACCTACGCTCGGGTCCTGTTTGTGGACTTCAGCTCTGCGTTTAACACCATTGTCCCAGAGCTCCTCCACCAAAAACTGTCCCAGCTCACCGTGCCTCCATCCACCTGTCAGTGGATTACCAGTTTCCTGACTGACAGGAGGCAGCAGGTGAAACTGGGTAAGTTCACATCCAGCTCCCGTTCCCTCAGCATCGGCGCCCCCCAGGGATGTGTTCTCTCCCCACTGCTCTTCTCCCTTTACACCACTGACTGCACGTCGAGGGACCCTTCTGTGAAACTCCTGAAGTTTGCAGATGACACCACCGTCATTGGACTCATCCGCGACGGCGACGAGTCTGTGTACAGAAAGGAAGTGGAACAGCTGGTTCTCTGGTGCAGTCAGAACCACCTGGAGCTAAACCCGCTCAAAACTGTGGAGATGACAGTGGACTTCAGGAAGAGACCACCATCAACATCTCCTCTCATGATCCTCAACAAGCCAGTCCCCACAGTGGAGTCTTTCAGGTTCCTAGGATCCACCATCACACGGGACCTGAAGTGGACCTCACACATCAACATAATAAGGAAAAAGGCCCAGCAAAGGCTGTACTTTCTGCGTCAGCTCAGGAAGTTCAACCTGCCCCAGGAGCTGCTGATCATCTTCTACACAGCAATAGTCCAGTCTGTCCTGACCTCATCCATCTCTGTCTGGTTCGGATCCGTCACCAGGCAAGACAAGGACAGACTGCAGAGAACAGTCAGGACTGCAGAGAGGATCATAGGAACCGATCTTCCCTCCATTCAGGACCTATTCCGGGCCAGGGTCAGGAAGCGGGCCAGGAAAATCACCTCTGACCCCTCACACCCTGGCCACAATCTGTTTAGGCTCCTCCCCTCAGGTCGGCGTTACAGAGCGTTGTACGCCAAAACCACCCGACACAAAAACAGTTTTTTCCCCCAGGCTGTCGCTCTGACGAACTCTGTCTAGTCACAGTGTGTGAGTGCACTCACATAACAATAAACTATAACTCTGCACTTCTGTACATACTCACTGTAAAATAACCCCGGCTTGGTGTATATATTATCCTTTATTATTTACGATCTGATATTTATTTGTATTTTTACTTATTTTTGTTCTTATTTTTCTTTTTTTCTTTTTTTATTTCACTTATTCAAGTTCTGTACTGGAGGAAAAAGTTTGCCGGAGTCAAATTCCTTGTATGTGACATACTTGGCCAATAAACTGATTCTGATTCTGATTCTGATTCTGAGATCTAGTTGATCTACTAGAAAGAAGGTGAAAACAGCCACCAATTAACATTCATACTTGAAATGTTACAACAAAAATTACTGTCGTTAAATGAAATATTTAATTTCACAATACCACATCATGACCGTAAATATTGTGACATACCGGCATCTCAGTATAGCCTTACATCCCCAGAAATAACAGTTTAAAATCTTGTCTTTTTTTCTGGAAAGGTTGTTTCTCAAACTTAATGTGAATGTGTTGAATTCATATTGTCTTTTTAATAAAGAAAGACTGAAGGGGCATCGAATCCATACATAAATATTTTGCAGTAAAACAATTTCATAACAGTTTAATGGCCCAATCATGTTGGAGGGAAGGTTACACTGAAACATATATCAATTTCAGCAGGCTTGGTAGTTGCAAGTTTTGCCATTTTTAAAAAACTGGTACGGGATATAGTCATTGTTTACAATATCTGCCCTGCATCCATACTCCTTTGTTCCAGAGCCAATCACATGTAAGCCCCCAAAGTTGCCAAATCTTCAACACATTTTGCAAGATCAAGCTGTTTAACGTGTATTTTTTTGTGTGTGTTTAATGAGTATGTTGGGTCTGACCCTGAGATATGAAATTATATAAAAGGGTTCTATGATAAATGAAGCCCGCATCCCCAAGCGGCTGCAGATCTTAGAGCAGAACCTTGCTTCCCCCCAATCTGATGGATGCCCGGAACAATAGGAGCAAGACACCAGACCGCGCTGCTTGGAATCTCTGAGCAGGAAGGGATTTCTATCTCTCTGGTTTGACTCGTTGAGCTTTAAGGAGATTCCCCTCTCTGCTCAAAGTCCTGATACAGTGCTGGACACATGTGTCGTAACTTTTCTTCCCGCCAACAAACCTTCCCTAAGCTTCGACTGGCCATCGAAGTTCTTCTACTTTTTTTTTCCTTTTTCGTTCAGCCAACAAACAGACTTAACCACTCTCCCTTTTTCTGCGTCGGATTTTTTCCCCCATGCATGAAATGATTTACTTGTGGTGCGATCAACCATCGGAAGGACTCAAGTAAGATCTATCCTATTTGTTTAGAGTCTGGGTGGAGCAAACTAAGATTTCTTTTCTTTATTTTATGCATGCATGCTGTAAACGTTTCATTAATCAGATTTGTGTTCGAAGTTTACTGTTTTTTCTTGAGTAAGCTAAGTTTGATTGTGTACGATTTGTGTTGAAGTTACTGTGTTTTTCTTTATTAGTAAACAAGCGGTGTTTGATTCTGTGTGTGTATTTTGACTTTGTTTCGAGCCGCGAACCGTAGCCGAAAAAAAACTCAGTTCACCCTTTGTTCAATCCATGATCATTCAATTCAGAGCTCTTTGTTAGCCGAAGGCTGGTTTCATTGATAAGCACCACACGGCCTCTTTGTTTAAAGAAACCACAAGGTATTTTACCCGTCCACGTGCGTATGTCGCCCCCACAAGTGCATGCGTGTTATGACGTACGCACGTCCTGGAAGCTGACGTGGCCTCCGCAGTTTGCGGTCTTTGTAGTCCGTTGTTTACGTAACAGTTAGCTGTAGCTTTTTGCTTAGCAGTTAGCAGAACTGAATTAGCTGAGAATGAAATTTCAAGTTGCTGTTTGGTGTGATAGTTAGTTAATAAACTTGGTTAAACTGGATCAAATCTTTGTTTCTTTTATTTGAATCATTGCAAAAGGGCTTACCCTTCAGACAAATAGTATCTGGTATATCTTATCAATTAACTATAAAATGGCTGTTTGATAGAGTAAAATCTAACAAAAATATATTTACCAGTTTAGATCGGTTAGTGCCCCGTTGAATAAATAATATAAAGGGATAATAAATTCATAATTCATGAATTATTTATTTAATATTGCCAATATAATCACATAGACCATAACTTTCTTTTTACGAACCCAAGAAGTACTACTATTTATGAGGGAAATCAATTGAATCGTTATAAATTTGTTTTCCTGATAGGATTTAGTGGTGCTTATGGTATGGATTTTGTCACTGTGGCTTGATGTGTAACTACTGTTTGATGCAATGGGGCAAGGTAGCATAAACTAACATAACATTTAGTAAGAGTTTTCTTTACAGTACAACCTGTATGGGTTTTTAATGAGTCATCAACAGAAGAAATAGTTTGAAATGGAAGAACTAAGTGTTTATACTGTTGTCATTCTTAATGTTAAGTCTTCTTACAGAGTAAAAACTTGATTGGTTTTTACTTTGGGACATTGTCATTATGTTAATTTTACAGTTTGTGTGTTTGATTTCTGAATAGGTCCAAGCAGTGTTTATGACTCCTGTAAATATGATATGAATTTGTAGATTGTTGCTTATCTGGGTAAGGACTGTAAGTGAAGTTTTCCTGGTAAGAGATATGAAATAATATAGCCCAGAAGGATATGCATTTTTTATGCACTTTTCTGGTCATGCCCATAGACTGTAAAAAAGAATAGACAACGCCTCCTCACTCCTCCCCGTTTATCAGAATGACGCACGTTCATGGGGGAATTCATGGCGGATTTACAGACTCCTCCTCCCCAGTTCTGACGAAGCATGTTCCTAAAAAGGGCATAGGGGCGGGATCTTCACTGTAGACTCTGCCCTCGCGGGGCGTGTATGGGCGTGTAGTTCGGTCGTAATCACGCCCATTCTGCTCCTGCGTCTTTAGCTCTGATGCTAAACTTGGCTAACTAAGCTAAAGGTTAATAGCCCCATGCCTAACTGCTGCCGTTTCTGCGCTCCTCCAACAGTTTTCCAATTTCGGCCCCTCAATAATTATGCAAGATTTGAAAAAATTATCTTAAGAAAACCAGCCTGGTTTCTATTTTTTTGAATAGCCCAGCGTTATCTCATGAGGAATATGTAGCCATAGAAAGTGTTGAAAAAATTGAAACGTAGAAATGTAGTGTTACCGTAATTAAAGTCCAACGAAATACAGTAATTTAAACTGAATTATCACAATGTGATATCGAAGATAATTGCATAACAAAGAGACTCAAAGTGCAGATTGTTGTCCTGTCAGACAAAATGTATGTAAAGCCCAGTGGAGGACGTGTATTAGCCTAGTCTAATCTGCAATATGTTGAAATGTCTGTAATGTGTCAAGTATTAAATTCTATGTATGAAACGTGGTTTCTGTGTAGGCTACTGTATGTGTGTAGCAGGATGAAAGTGCCTCTGGTGTGTGCCGCTCTGAATTAATTTATACAGTTTTACAGTGATAATTGAATTTAATAATAATGATTTAAATTCTACTCTCCAGACATGAACACAAACAAGGACAATTACAGTAAGTAAAGTTACACTGACCACAGGAATACTGCACTTTAAAAGAGGCACTGATTTGTAATGAAGTACTCTTGTTCAGAACTGGATAGCCAACGTGAGCTGGAGGTACACTCAGCCAAGCCTGGCACAAGCCACCAGCCAGAGCAAGCCCTCGAGCCTGCCCCAGCCCACCAGCTTGGCCCCAAGCATAGTAAGTAAAGCATCTCTGGTCATTGTTATGTGTTTATAGTCATTGAAAATATAGAAAATGTTGTGAGCATTAAAAATGGTACAGATGGTTAAAGGGCTGAACTATTTTGGAAAATAATCTAATTGTGATTTTTTTTCTTCAATATTGCGATTGAATTTGCAATTATTTTATTTGGGTTTTTCTCATGCATTTTTTTAATTAATGCAAGCAAAAATGTTGTGTTTTATAAACAGATTTCTTTATACATAATTTATTCTATTCCATAAGATAGACTTATTTTAAGACAAAGGCAAATATAAACAACTTTATCTACTTTTAATCATCACACTTGATGGTCATCGACTTCGTTCTGCAATCAAGGTTTTCTTCCTTTTGATCCCAGCTGGCAGGTCCACCGGTGGGGTTATCTGGGAAGAAGGATGCTTGAAGCAACAAGCTCTGATTTTTAATTCTCAACCGATCGAATGCACTTACAGTCTCTTGTATGGCTCCATAGAGCAGTTTGATCACAGGTCAGTTGTTGCAAAATACTCCGCTGTTTTCGGTGCGGTTTTAACTTTCTGTCAGCATTTTTTATACAGAGCAGGTAAAATGTGGCTAAAATGTGTTCGTTAGATTGAATTCTAGCTTATTCATCATGCTTATCGAAGCAAACCCTTGGCTATAAAACCCGTTAGGCTATAGCACGAATAATTTCTTTGTGCCGTTTTTTTATGTTCGCAGGAGCGATTCTTTCAAACAGCTCGGTCAGCGGTCCCCGTCGTCTGGAAGTTTGTTTACTGGAAATTTAAACACGGGTGGCGGTCAGTTTAGCCGTGCAACTCTCATATGTTGTGGTGTGATGTTCTTAGTTGTTGATAAAGTTTCGTAGTGTATCCCGTGAGGCAGCAAGGCGGGTTCTGCATTACCTGGCGTTGCGCAGCATCAACGTTTTCATAGCCGATATAATTTCTCACAACTGATCTACTTTTCCTCTTAGCTACCATATTGTGCAGCGTTGGATTCTGTTAAGCTTTAGACTATTTTATAACGGGTAAAGTGCAGCGTTTCCTTCTCTCTCTTCATTGTTTAAGCTGTTTGCAAGCCACGTGACTTTACCAGATATATTTACGTCAATTCAAATTTTAGCCTTTGCAATTAGGAAATCGCATTTTATCAAGTTGCGATTTAATTGCAAATGCAATTAATCGTTCAGCCCTAGATGGTAACAAAGTATTCTTGATTGTACAGATCCTGAGCTGACCAAGCAGGCCACAGGTCTCCACCCCACCCCGGCCCACCAGCCAGCCTCCAAGCCTAGTAAGTAAAGCATCTGGTCAGTGTAATGTAATTACACTTGATGAATATAGTGAGTTATCAATTGAGTTAATTTTGTAAGTGTTTAAATAATGAACTTTTGTAGAGAACGTGTGGATCATTGGCGACAGCCATGTGCGGCATTCAAACCAGAGAGCTGTAGAGAGAGGGATAGACCACCTCAGCCTCTCCAATGCATGAGTTCTGTGGTTTGGCTGGGGTGGCCTTCGTTGGGAGAGGTTAGTCCCCTTTTTCGACGATTCCCTGCGAGGACGAGCTTTGCCAGATGTCCTCCTAATTCACTTCGGCGGGAATGACTTGGGCTTCGTGCCCAGTGTCAAACTCGTCAATGTGATGAAGCAGGACTTGCCCCAGCTCCATCACCTGCACCCTGGGATGCAGATTATTTTATCTGCTATACCCCAGCGGCGCAGGTATAGGGCTGGAGCAAATCCAAAAAAGCTGAATTTGACCACATGTAGAACAGTCAAATGAATACACGCAACATGTCAAAAAAGTGTAAAGTATATGATGAGTTATTTATAATATACATGGTAAAGTTAGAGCACTACATTTAGATTAGTAAAAAATTATACGTTACACCAAAATCTGGAATGAACTGGATTTAGCAGTAAAATATTACTAATGGACAAAGAGACAAGAAAAAAGTTTAAACTTACATCTGATAATTACAAACATGTTCTACTTATGCTCATACATTATGAAAAAGTCAAACTGATAATATTTCAAACTTAAAAAGACTAAGAAAGAATGTGTTAGGAGAATTTATTGAACAAGATTCAAGATTGTGGCTCAGACCCCAGTGTAACATTTAATTAATTATATGAAATGCACAGCGTCGATTAATGATTACCAGAATTCTCCCCAAAGTCTGGACACTGGTGGTGGTAGATGACAAGACCCTGCCAGTCGACGACAAGTAGAGCAGAGGAGAGGCCAGGCCGTAGCACGGCTGGTAAACAGCTGAGTGATTGACCAGGGAGCATAAGAAGGGGATCCTGGGCAATGAGTGGCAGGAGTAGGAATATGATTGGATGGTTGGATAACAGCTGGTGGTTATGAAGCCATCAATGAATGCAGCTGGTAGATCTTCCAGGTTGAATCTGCATAAGCTTCACAGAGCAAAAAATTATATTACGCATACATAAGTGCATTTTCAATGACTTGGAATAAACAGCATAGACCTTTCCAATGTTGGTTTGACAAGTATGTTACGGCCTCCGTCTGATGTATTTCTCAGAACTTCCATGAAGTGTAGAAAAAATGTTAGTCAAGTATCTTGAACCCATTAGGTGTTCATATAAAGTTAATTCAATGTGTATTGTAATAAAATTAATCTCTCAACCCCCACCTGAACCAAGCACATTTTCTCCAATTTGGCTTTACCTAAATCTTAAAGAGGTTGAGGCTGATGGGACAGGAGCATACTGCACCTCCAGCTTACCTATCCTACGTGCGCCATATGTAGAAGGCAGCTCGGTACTCCTCCTACTTGATGATTTATTCCTTCAGTTGGTTTACATGGAGCATCCTTTATAAGCAGTTCTGGCCTGGAAAAGAGACTACATGTTGTTTAAGGTAACTCAACAGCAACAATCACTTTTTTTCCTTCGAAATTAAATTGTAACTACTAGAATGCTAATTGGCCTGGCTTAGTTGTAAGCCTACTCACCACGATAAGGTGCAGGCCTCGAGTGGGAACATAAAAGACGAGACAAATAATTTGAAATTAAAACTTTTAACTTTGGGACTTATGTATTGTGACTTGTATCTGTTTATTTGTAACTTGTACACGTTTTGAAAAATACAAGTACGGATTCATTGAATAATACAAGTACAAATCAGAAAATACAAGTACAAATCAAAGATACAAGTACAAATCAGGGAATACAAGTCACTAAATACAAGTACAAATCAGAAATACAAGTACAAATCAGAAAATACATGTACAAATCAAAGATACAAGTACAAATCGGAAACACAATTACAAATCAGACACAAATACAAATCAGAAACACAAGTAGGTAATAGATTAAGTTGTGCTGTTGTATACAGATATCGTTAGATGATTAATACATTCCAATATATCTTGTTAAGCTAGTTACTGTCACATCTGATTGATGCAAACAATAAAAAAAAAGAAGTATTTTTCTGCATTAATGCCACTATCAACCAGATACATTTTACATGAAAAAAATATATAGTTTTGGGATGAGCATTTCTCACCATATGAATCCCAAACAAAGTGAAAGTGAATTTAACTAAACAAACAGGACATGTTTGAGTTTCTGTTTCTTTGAGGGGAACCCAGAGTTGAGGTATGTCTGCAACCTTGGGCTGCAGCTGGACACTCTTGGTTGCTTTAGCTATATCTACTGCACATCTTGTAAAAACACTGCATAGATATTTATTAATTTACTGATTAGAAAATCAAGAATTCAGAAAAACACATCTTTTAATGGTTTGTAAAAATAATCTTTCAGACAAAAAAGTAGTATTTTTTATTAGTTTAGGCATCCGTTGTCTAACAAACTGCAAAAGGAGATACCCTCACTTCTTAAAATTTTAGATTTTTTTATAATGTTTAAAGTTATACTGGTCGGGAAGCTCTCTGGCTGGTCAGCACCCTTAAATCTCTGATGCTAGAATCTCTCCTGGTTTACATGTTGTTCTGGAGGCTAAATCAACACTTTGCAGCCGCACTGGAGACTGTAATTACGCATTGCTTCAGCCAAAGTTTAAAAATAAGAAAAACATTTCTCCAGTAAAACCAATCACAAGTCTAAAGATTCTGAACAAACCATTTCCTAATCCGTAAACTACACTTATGCGCCATAAAAGCTTGCAAGAGGAAAGCAGCAGCAGGCACTGGTGTTTAGCACACATTGTAGCATGTGTACCCAGCCGCAATGGCTACAGCTGCGCTCTGAAGTCTTAGAAATTTTTCAATATGAAGTCAGCTCCTGGTCGGCAACATGTCTTGATCAAAGTCTCTGGGAATCTTTTCATTACTTGATTTATATACCTGGAGTTTTTAAAAGAGTTGGGCACAATAATCATACATTTGAATGTGGTTTAAGTATTGCTGGGACAGTTAGTAAATATTTACACTTGACATGATCCAGGACCACGAGCGCGACGTGGACATCATCTTTGGCCGGACTTTTGCTGCTCCCACCAGTGACCAGCTGACCAACACAATCCCCTGCCAGCCCGATGAAGCTGCAGAGGGGAATCCATCGCTGGGTCTCCACGTGGACTCGGACAGACAAACGCCGGCGGAGGTGTAACACTGACGGCAGAGGAGGAGCACAGGTTCCAGCATGGGGCTAAACCAAAGCCCCCCTTAGCTCCACTCCAGTGCCCAAGGGTGCATGGTCGACGGTCGGGCCTGGACTCCGGTAGCCACCCACGTTGCGCCAAACCCAGGACTACAGCCGGGACCCGCCGAGGTGGGCTCCATTACACCCCCAATACACGGAACGAGTCCTCGGCGCCCACTAACCATTGCTGCAGTCCTGTGGAAGCCAAACTGCCCAACATCCAGCAGGTCCTGGACACTGATCTTCTGCCCGGCATCACCCTGCATACCATCCACCCCGCACTCTCATCATAGGAGATTCTATCATCAGGTACATTAGGATGAGAGGAGCTGTCATTGTTTGTTTTCCTGGAGCTACAGTAAAGGACATTTACGGACAGATTCTGGACTCCATCCAATGTCACCCGTCTGTGAGTAAAGTTATAATTCATGCTGGCACCAATGACATTTGGAAACAGCAGTCTGAGCTCTTAGGGACAAGCTGCACATCAGGATGTTCAGGAGTTTGAAAGAGCAGATAAGCAGATGAAGGGATGAGGGGATGAAGGGATGAGGGAGGGGATGAAAGGATGAGGGGATGGAAGGATGATGGGGATGAAGGGGGGATGAGGGAGGGGATGAAGGGATGAGGGGTTGAGAGAGGGAATGACGGAGGAGATGAAGGGATGATGGGATGAAAGGGATGAGGGGATGAAGGGATGAGGGAGGGGATGAAAGGGATGAGGGGATGAGGGAGGGGTTGAGAGAGGGAATGACAGAGGAGATGAAGGGACGATGGGATGAAGGGATGAGGGAGGGGATGAAGGGATGAGGGAGGGGATGAAGGGATGAGGGAATAGTAAAATGGGGATGTAATACTGAGACGAGATAAAGGATCAACGGGAGGGAGGGTGGGGTTTACGAGACCACTCTTGAGCGACGCTGATGGCTAGGTGCTCGGGTTTAAATAGATCACAGAGTAATTAGGAATGGAATTTAGGTGTGAGATGCCAGGTGAGTCGGATCCCAGTAGATTAGTGAGAGAATACTGAATATGAGGCGTGGTCCAGCTCACGAACCTAAGTTAACATATTAACTTACATTTCTGGATGGGGCAGAGAGGGCAGGAGCAGTTGGGGCCAGTGTGGTGGACAGGGGTGGGCGAGGGTATGCCAGGCTTAGTGCCAGCACGCATGTGCCTTGTCTGTTTAAATGTAGTTCATCTGATAGACATAGATAGATAGAGGTTTGTCTTTTAACAGATTAAAAGGATGAATAAAATCCAGCTTTAAGAGCTCCTATAAACTGAAAGGAAATGGAGAAAAAATAAAATCAAAATAAATCATCAGATATACATAGAACATCTGAAATCATACAATAGCACTTTGAGATATTCCAGAAATAAATAATTTTCATAAAAATAATCCAAAAATTCTGTTTTCCACCATTGAAAACATTGTTAATCATTCGTCTAATACTTTTCAGAAAACCCCCTTAAACACTCTTTGTGAGGAGTGTGCAGACCACTTCAGAGGGAAGGTAGACACCATCAAATGTAACATTTTATCCGCTCAAACTAACATGGTTTTAGACAAATATAAGTGTCTGCCTTTACGAAAGGATACACTAGAAAGTTTTGTCCTGGTGGATGCTGGGACCCTTGATAAAGTTTTCTCCTCAATCAGGCCCACCACAAAGCACTTTGAACCCGAGTCCCACCCAGTATTTTAGGCAATTTTATGGTTCTTTAAAAGATTAAATTTTAAACTTGATGAATTGCTCCCTTCAAACGGGGGTTTTTCCTGCCGCCTTTAAAGCAGCGGTAGTGTGGCCCCTGCTGAAGAAGAACAATTTAGATTTTGATGATTTAAACAGTTGCCGACCGGTATCAAACTTACCATTTTTAACTTAGAAATTTTAGAAAAACTTTTTATTAAACTCAATGATTTTATTAATGCTTATAATATCTTAGAGAAATTTCAGTCTGGTTTTAGGATGAACCACAGCACCGATACAGCTCTTTTAAAGATTTTAAATAAATTTAGACTAAACTACGGCTGTTTTCACACCAGGACCATTTAGGTCGACCTAACTGAATTTTGGGTCCGAACACGTTGCGGCTGGACTAGTGTGAACACGCCACTCGCATTCGTAGTCGACGTAACTCCCCCGCTCTCGGAGCTGCCAGAGATGTGGGTCTCGGAGCGGCTTGCGTCGACCTGAAATGCGGCGCGAGTGATGTGTGAACGCGCAGCAACTTTAGCTCGCCCTAAAGTCCAGATACTCCGCCCTTTTTAACTACACGGGTACCCGTAAGCAGATGTGCTGTAGAGATATCCATCCTCCCGCGCTGTTCCACGACAGATTCGTCGCATTCGTTGTCAGGATAGAATGCCTCGTTTTGAAATTTAACATATTCCTGACATTGAAACAGATAAAATATGTACGATGCCAAAAGCATCAGGGGCAAACGGCGTTGCAGTTCGTTCTCCATGGTGCAAGTGTGTTCTGTTAACATCTCAGCCAGGCTTCTTTTCCTCTTGGGATAAGCGTCAACTTCCGTCTAGTTGCCATGGATACACAACGTTCAGCTCTGTAGAGCGACGACTTCGGGGCGATGACAAAAAGCATATGTGAAGGGAGCCGTACTTGTAGAAAATTTAAACAAATGTAAACTTTTTACTTCTGGAGCTGCGCCTGGCTCGACCCAAATATGTGTGAAAACAGCCTAAGATACTAAGAAGGTGACAGTGTTGGTTCGCCTGGATGTAAGCGCTGCCTTTGATACAGTAGACCACACTATTCTGTTAACCCGTTTAAAACAGATCGGCCTCTCTGGTGCTGTTCACAAATGGCTCACATCATGTCTTATAGAAAGGACTTTTATGGTAAGTTTAGATACCTCTTCCTCTAAGGTCCCTAAGATCACATGTGCTGTGCCCCAGGGTTCAGTTTTAGGCCCAGTGCTTTTTAACCTGTATATGCTCCCTCTTAGCAGTGTCATCAGAAGACATGGGGTGTTTCTCAATGCCCAGGAACCTTGCCTTGATGTCTTGGTCCCGCCCCGGTTGCCTAGGAGATACGTCATCAGGGACCGCCAAGGCGTGTTCCAATGTTCATGTGCTACGGAGGAATCTGTCCTCAGTTTGTTAAAATGTTTGTTTTATTTTTTTTATTATTATTTTTTAGATCCAAAGAAGTTATATATGGTTCGTTAGTTGCTTAGTAGTTGCAGCTTTGGTGGCTACCAGGTACTAACTCATTTGCACATTTGATTTAACTGACATATAAAAAAAGTCAAACTCTTGTTATACATTTCCAGTTCCATGGTTGAAGTAATATTACTACGCTACAATGCTACTATGATGGGCGGGACGTAAACAGAGCACGTAAGCAGCCGCGGTCACGTAAGGCAAGTCTGTTCCAAACCGTTTTTTTGACCAAGGAAGGACAGTGTCCTCGTAAGCAAGGCACCTCGCCTATTCAGGCAGTGCCTGGGTAGGCGAGGCGCCTTGACATTGAGAAACACCCATGGAGTTAACTTTCACAGTTATACTGATGATACACAGTTGTACATCTCCATGTCTCCCGATGACACACGGCCAATGGATGCACTTTTTAACTGCATTTTAGAAATCAAGTCCTGGATAGCAGAAAACTTTCTCCAGCTCAACCAGGACAAAACTAAGGTTTTAGTTATCGGCCCTGAGGCTCAGAGAGAGAAACTTTTACAAAAACTACAATTACTGTCTTTTATATTTTATTATGGCCCTTACCTTTTTACTGATTATTGTTTATTATTATCTGTTTTATTGCTCTGTATGCTTTATTTTATAGAATTTTTAGTTTAGTTTTTAACTGATTATTATTTATTATTTATCTGCTTTACACTTTTATCTGATCATATCTTATCATTGTCTTATATTTTAATTTGGGATAATATCAGTCTTAACATTTTATCAGTATTTTAATACTTAATCTAATTTTCTACTGTTTATTTTAATATTTTAACTTATTCTTTTAATTTTCCATCCAGTGTTTCCTCTGTGGGAGCCCTTTGCATCGGGGGCGGTGGTCGGCTGTGGCTGCCTGTGTCCTTTCCAGGCAGTGCCTGGGTGGAGGTGGGGCTACCATCCCTCCTTCCTGCCTTGGCTGCTGCTGCTGATCTGCTGCTGCCGATGCAGATGGCTCCCATTATGGCGTTTCCTGGCTCATCTGTACACAGCCCCTTGTTGCTTTTGTTTACTGTTGGTTTTATGTGTGTGTGGGAGATGGGTTGGATTGGGGTGGGGGCTATAGTTGTGATGATGATTTTGTTTTGGGTTTGGAAGGGTGGGCTTTGTGGGGTCATTTTAACCTGTAAAGCACTTTGAAAAGCTTTTGTAGTTGGAAAAGCGCTTTATAAAAGAAGTTTGATTGATTGATTGATTGATTGCAGTGTATAAATGTGGTAAAAATAAAATAATAACATCTTTATAAATGGTTTTCCTTTTCATACGTCACTAACATTAGGCAGTTGGTTGGGAAGAACTATTAAAATCCACACTTTAGCACAAAGAACAATTCTGGATATAATATGTAATTGCACCACATGTCATATTTGGTTTGTATGGGACTCAGTTTGCAGCACAAAAACCAGAGACAAGACAACTGGTAAGAGCAGTTAAATGAGAAGTTTACTGGATAACAAGGAATCTTTTCCCGAAGGGGACTCAGACGGGAATGACAGGAGAAAGCTGTGACAAAGAGAGAGATGAATTGTTACTAACTGTTGGGCGGACATCGGAAGAGCAAATGGTGCAGGGTTTCCTAGTGATCCTGATCTGGAAGGGTTTGGGGAGTTACGTAGGTCTTGAGAGCTGTGGTATCGGGTAGCCAGTTTTCTAGGTTGAGAGCTGAGGGGGAAACCTTTCGATGAGAGTGATACCAGTTGTCTGGGAGTGTAAGCGGGTGCTCTTTTCCTCTTCTTATCTGCCCACCGCTTGTTTTGAGCTGCAGTTCTTTGTAGAGCGGAGTGAGTATGGTTCCATATTCGTCTGATTGCACGAGGTGAGCATGGACCGAAGGAACCACTGGGTCTGGAAAAGGGGCTGGGAGGTGTGGCGATTGATAACCTAGAGATATTTCAAAAGGAGAGATCCTTGAGAGGATGGCTCCAACTGCAGTGTCTGATGTGTCTAACCTCAAGGATGAATTGATGAGATGGGTCATGCTGGGGGATGATGGGAGCCTGGATGAATCATTCCTTCAGACGTTGAAAAGCCTCCAATCATTTAGGACGAAGAACACAATGTACGTTTGTACACTGTAAAGAAAAGATTTAAATTGTAACCTTTAAAAAAAAATCGACAAAACAGCAAAGCAGCGAAGGGTGGATGACGTTATAGCAAGGGACCTGTATAACTGTATTTTTTCCCCATTTTGAAACATAACAGTATAATATTTCAGGACTATGCACTGTAGCTGTCACGCTTGTATGCTGCATGGAGGACGAAGGACCCAGGCGCAGAAGCAGAGTTCCCGGTAAGGTGAATATTTATTAATGCAGCAAACATAAAACGAGGCGATACACACAACAGGTACGACAATACGACATACGACAATGATCCAGCCAGGAATGAAGCGCTCGCTGGATCTTAAATAGGGGGAGACAAGGAGGAACAGGTGAAAACAATAGGAAGTGAACACAGGTGCAAACGATAGGAGGTGAGGAGGTTCAGACAGGACAACACAGGTGGAGGTGATGAAGAGGGAGTGACAGGAGCTGAGTGTAATCATGACAGTAGCTGGGTTCCAGTCTTTCAAAACATGAAATATCTACTGCAAATAATGCTGTAGCATATGAACAGAGAGAAATATGACTGCATAAGAAAGTGGAACGGAGTGAATTGAATAATAGTCTGCTCAGATACTGATGCGGAAACTTTGCTGGAAGCAAAAGCGGCTATTAGACTAGTGCTGGTAAAGAATGTCTGACTCAGATTTGGTGGGGACAAACCATAGACTGTAAATACAATGGACTAACCCTCAGGTGACATCACCCATAGGTTTCTGAAGAGCAGAAAATTAAGCCAACTCTTGTCCGCGTCACTCGTCTCGTCACTCTCAGAAAATCCATAAATAGGCAAAGAGGTGGGCCTGAGAGTGGTGCTGTGAGGCCTGGGAGTGGAGGGTTGATGCTTTGAGCCGACATAGCTACAAGCTAGTCAGCTTTTCCCCTTTTCCAGTAGGGTCACTTTAAACCCAGAAATATCTCGAGGGGGAAAAAAATATTTATCTAATTTAGATGGGGATATGACTGGGGGGAGGGGGGGGGTTATACATTTTTAACTTGTTCATATCTATAGGGGGTGGGGTTGGGTGATATACAGTACAGGCCAAAAGTTTGGACACACCTTCTCATTCAATGGATTGTCTTTATTTTCATGACTACATGAAAATACAACAAATGCACTGAATGAGAAGGTGTGTCCAAACTTTTGACCTGTACTGTATATGTGGTGTTAAATTGTTAATTCTGTATAGCATTTTGAACTGTATTTCATTGTATGAAAGGTGCTTTATAAATACAGTTGATTGATCTAAATAGAAACACATTACAAACAGTAGCAGCATTAGAGCTGAAACGTTTTTGTTTTAGAGGTGACTCAGTCATAAAGAAACCATCAATAGAGAACTGAACAGGTCATGGATACATTATAAAGTGTCTAATCATCACAAATTTAGTTTAGTTCATAAAACATTATAAACTCGCCATACTAGAGGAGATTCGACAGCCTAGCCGGTGCAGTGAAGGCAGAGAATGGAGGCAGACAGAAAGCAGGTCCTCGAACATGGACGGAGGGGATAAACTCCTCAGCCTTTTATGTCAAACGATTGAACTGAGAGGCACATGGGATACATTATAAACTGTGAAAAATAACTTTAAAAAATAAGTAATTATGAATTTGTAACATCAAAAAACATGATAAACATACCAAATTCTAACAATGATCCCAACGGAGAAAACAAGTCCAAAAAGTCCACATGCAGAACAGAGGAAGAACAACTCCTCAAATATATCAGAACAGCCTGTAATGGAGAATAACTGATGATTTATTTTACATGATCACACAATTAAAGATCAATAAATACACACAATATAACTGTAAAATTATTAAATCAACAAATAAGGAATTACTACATCAATGATGTGTGATAACTATAACTATATTAAATATATCCCACCTTATCATTGGAGCAGCTTTTTAAGCAGCTCACTCTTATCTCCTAGTCTGTCGATCACAGAGTCAGAGTCCAAGGTCATAAGAATGTCTTTCTCTGTGGCCATTAACATAAATGCCTCAAGTTTATCGGGTGAGAGGGTGCTTCTGAGCTGGTTTTTAATAAACTTCAAGATAGAAAATGTGCGTTCACAAGCCAGCGTGAGGGATAATGTAAGGAGGTATTTATAAGCAAGGCCTAGGACAGGGTATGCATCTGTTAGCATGTTGAAACGGCGAAGTATCTGGTAGCAGCACAGAAGGCATTCTTTGCAGGAGCAACAGCTTATAGAAGTTATCTCTACCTCTTCTGTGTTGTCCTTCTCACCATCTGATCCATCTTCTACTATTCTTGCCTTGTATTCTGCAAACGGAGATGCCTTCAACCTGTTCCACTGGAGTGCAAAACTTCTCAATTCAGCCTGTATATTATCCTTAGTTGCCCTGGTGTCAAATCCTTGCAAGCACTTGCTCAAGTCTTGAAGGGCAGACTGGGGAAGAGCACTGGTGCAGAGCTGAGGGACGTTTCTGGGATCCAGACATGCCAAGTCAGCATATAGATTACCATGCGTTAAAAAACGTCTATGAATGGCTTCAATTGCTGTGTCCATGATCTGGTTATACACATTCACCTGGTAGGATTTTTCTGCATCATCCAGGGTTTCATCCTGTGCCAGCTCTCCAGGCAAGACTTTCTTCATCCTCTTCCTCTTTTGTGGCAATGTGGCTTCCCCTTCAATACCCATGTCATCTCTCTCTTGGATTTATGTGTTTGTCCACTTGACAAATGTGTCTGCTGCTTTTTTCACAGATTCAAAATCTCTTCTAAAACTTTTCAGCACATCCTGTGTCGATACCACCATTCTGTGGGCAGAGGATGTCCAATACCGCCGTCTGAAGGTACTAAGACAATGGAGAGGTATGTTCAAATATGCGGAGGAAAATTTGAGCTGTCAAGATTGTCTCATACTTGAGCAATGCCTCTACATATCCTCTGGCCATGACACGGATGGTGGGTTTTACTGTTGCCTATGTTTGAATAGTTGATAGTGTCAACAGTACATCGACGTACAGACCCCTTCCGCCTTTCCAAAAGAGCCAAACACCTTCTGCAGGGCCTCATGTTTGGCCCACCAGCGTGTCTCACCAATAGGAGGAAGGTTTTTACGTCTTTTGTTTTGGCCTATCTCTTCCCACACATTCATCCTTTGATAAGACTCTTTGATGAATACTGCAATGCCATTGAGGAGTCCAAACAGGGACCACTCTCAATAACAATCTGGGTTGTGTTTGCAAGCACCAGATTTAAAACATGTGCATAGCACCATACATGCACCTGGTTTGGAGATTGTGCAGACAACAGTGAGGAGAATCCTTTATATTGACCTTGCATGTTTGATGCCCCATCAGTTGCATTTCCAATCCACATGGTCTTGCTGAGGCCCATTTTTTCCAGAACATCTGACAGCATCTCAACAAAGGCCTGTCCAATGGATGAACTGGACTTCAGCACTGCAACAAGCCTCTCATGAACAACATCAGTAACATACCTCATAATTACAGAGCACTGATCCTGAGAGGTGATGTCCTGCGTTGTGCCCAGTTGAACTGAAAACATTCCTGCTGTCTTGATATCCTGTGATATTTTTTCTTGAATAAGATGGTGAATTGCATCTATCACTGAGTGGACTGTGGTTTTTGAGAGAAAAGTTACAAGGGAGCCACTTCCTCTTGTGCCACCAGACAAATGTAACTTTCTGCTGTGCTCTTTTAAACAGAAATCATACTTCCCCAATAGAAGTATGAGTTCAAGGAAATTTCACTGACCAACTGTGTGGTCTTCCAGTGTATATGCTGCCTCATTTTCTGACCTCCTGTATGCAAGCCCCCTCTTCCCAAGAACCTTGATGAAATCTATGATGCGTTCCAAAACCTGGCGTTTCTTTCTGACCTGCTCTCTATGTGCCGACATCTGACTGCCACCAAACACACTGCTGATATCTGCACTGGCAGATTTCAAGAGATAAGCTTCAGCACAGTTTCTGTGAGTGCTGCTTCTCTCATGTTCCTCTGTGCTCTGGTGTATATGCCTCCAATCTGACATTCCACTGATGAACAGACTGCTATCAGTTCTCTTACCAAATGCCATGCAGATGAAGCAATACAGCATGTGATGCTCTGGACAGTACGTTAGCCACTTTCTACTGGTGCCATCTCTGCTACGGAACACTTTCTGCACCACGGGATTGCTACTTTTCTGCTGAGGATGGTAATTCAAAAATGATTGGAGAAATTTCGGAGAAGGAGGTGAAAAACAATCTGTTATTTGACTGGCACATCCATGGTGCTTTACAGCTGTTTCCCTGCTAGGTGGTGCAGTCTTTGGGCTAACATACTCCTCGCTCTCTACAGCTGTTTCCCTGTCAGGAGGTGCAGTCTGTAGGCTGCCTGCAGTGGTTTGGCTTTCTCCCTGAACTGACCAGCTGGACTTGCCCATAACCTGTATGGGCTGGACATAATGAAAGCATTTATCATGGGGAAATAACTCAAAACCACAGAATAATCCACAACAGAAAATATTAGGTCATATTGAACTAAATGTTCATGAGCACAAAAACGCTAATGGATTGGTGATGTTTTCATTATGACACTTACTAGTGCTTTTCCATGCCAAAAAGCTCAGATCTTTGTCACTAGTGCTGTGTTGAAAGAAAAAAATTGAAAAAATCTAGAAAAATCAATTCAAAATTGATTCTTATAAAACAATTTAAACAACCAAATCAAATCACAGGTTTAGGAATTGACTTCATTATTTAACATTGTCTGCCCTTTTCTACACTAGAATAGGAAAGAAAAGTCCAGACAGCCACTTTAAGGCTGAAAGAATTAATAAAATTTTCCCAGTGAACTGTTACTCATTCAGTACATTATTTCATATCATACATATAATTAAGATAACAGCTCAAAAAAACGTTTTTAAAAGCACAGACCCATTTAAATTTAAAATTGGACCAGATTGGATTGGATCAGATTGTGGTAAATAATTCTTACTCCTGGTAATCATAGACAAATCAGTTCTTGAACTTTGAATTGATACACAGCCCTATGTGACAAGACTTAAAAATATTCAACACAGCACTATACATATCCATTCAAACTACAGTCCAAACTACAATCAAAGTAACACATTTACACAGAAATTAGAGTTATGAACAAATTATATCAACAAAATAGTTATCCCCTCAGTAAACAATACATTACGATCAATTCAATGCCAAATGTTGCGAATTAAACTATTCCCTATAGGTCTACCTGTATTTTGTGCAAAAATGCTAATTACAGAACAGTTAGTTCCGAGACCTTGTAATGTGATTGGACAAGAGATATACCATGAGCGCTGATCAGTGGGACTTTTTACAAAGAATATCACTCCACTGTACAGCCATTAATGCTTCACACTGCCCAAAACGTCAATGCCAAGAATGGTAGGATTACATGTAAAGTCTATGGTTGAGGCCGTCAGAGTCTCCGCTGTGCTTTGTGCACTTTGGCCGCGGCAATTTTTTAAAACGTCTGTTGCTTTCCAAGCTTTAAAGCAGCAAAAGTCAACAACACAGAAGCTAAGCGATCTAAACTTCTACCTAAATGTCCTGAGCCCTATTTGTGTTGACGGAGGTAAATAAATTAAGTATACAAACAAATCATAATCTACTGTCGATTATTGTTATATTATTGTTAAAAATACAATGAGCTTGTAGAACTGTTGTATAAAAGCAATATCACACGAGAAGGAGTGCTTTGGTGCTGAATATCATTGTCTCATTATTGCCTAGCCAGCCCCAGGCTAATGTTACTTACCATGGATGTCTCCCCTTTTCCCAGCGCACCAACAGCAGCTGCTGGAGTGATGACCCCGGCTGGCCCGGCACCAAATAGGTCTGTGAGTCTTGAACATTTAGCAGCCTCCAGCTCCAGAGATTTCTTTTTTTTCCAGCGCAGTTTTTCGGCGCCACCTGGGCGTTTCTTCGTCTTCTCAATTTTTAGATAGATAAGCCAACAACGACGGTGTTAAAAAAAAACAGCATTCCCATCAGAATGAAATACTTTCAATTAATGTGCATGCGCAGCAGTAAAAAAAAACGTACTTTTCTCTTTGGTGTTTAAAACTTGTTCAAATCAGCTTAAATCATATATATTTTAGGTTTAGGCATTTGAAAGAAAGTATATTTGTCCTTCTGTGACCTTAAGGTTAGGACATAAAACTTGTGGGTTGGTTAAAACTGGTTAGATAACGCCAGTTACGGTATGCTATTCTGACAAAGTGTGCTGTTTTGTCAGAACACTGGCCCTATGACGAGTTCCCACCCACCCTGGTTTGTGCTGTGATTGACAGCACTGTCACAGCTACCTGAACCTGTCAGCCCATTACAATGAGAAACATAGAACAATTATATATGTCGATACGGGCAACACGCTGCGGGCCCTCGGTAGCCAATTGGCTGCCGCTGGCCCAATTTTAGAGAAATTAGAGTGAAACAAATAAATGAATGGCAGCCCAGTCTGGCCCACATTTGGTTCGGCCCACCGGGACGGGTCCTGCCTTGCCAGACACTCAGTCCACCTCTGCCTCCAGCTAAAAGAAGTCACAAATTCATTGATGACAACTAAGATCCTCTAAAAATCCAGTCTGTCGAGAGTCCGACTCTATAGTCTTCCAGCCTGATCTAGCTGGCTCCCGCTCTCTCGGTCCTGCTGACTTTGCTGCTCTACTGCTAACTGACAGGTCGCCTGCTCCAACCTGCATTTTAGAAAGAGATAACAGCTCCGATTGGAGCTCCATTCCTCTTGGCACCTGACAGAAATTCTCCCCCCAACTGCTGGCAAAGCTGGAACCTGTATAAAGCATTAAAGTCCTAAAGTTAATAATTTATTTATTATCTATTACTTGATTGTTCCAGCTACCTGACAGAAGTGCTCTGTTTGTTAACAGAATTGTTACATGTTATAATAAGAGGCATTTTTAAAAAATGGAAAATTCTGGATCTTCTTTATTCGTTTTTATGTACTACCTATAGAACTATCCAAACAAGACTCAGGGACAAAAAAATAAAAAATGGGTCAGGAAAACCCTATATAGTAGAGATGTCAAACTCATTTCTATTTTGGGCCAGATAAAGATAATGAATGTCCTTAAAGGGTCGGTTGTGGCAGAAAGTATTAATAAAACTATATTTAACAAACTGCAAAAACATGAATAAATATCTGTCTCAACAAGTGCTTCTTAAAATTAAATGATACTCAACATCTTTTCATAATGATGGGATTTGGGACTATTCAAATAAACACTGATTTGAGTGATAAAAGGGTATTTAGGTGGATATAAATAGAACTTAAAAGTTCTATATATATGGTCCTCTATAGTTTAGAGGGCCGCATCACTGGGCATGGCGAGCCGGATTTCAATTCAATTCAGTTTATTTATATAGCGCCATTTCACAACAGATGTCATCTCAAGGCACTTTACAAAAAGAGTTATTACAATACAATGTTTAGTGTAGAAATTACAGAACCACAGAAGATTGCGTCGTGGAATTCTCAGCAATCCCTCATACTGAGCAAGCATGCAGCGACAGTGGGAAGGAAAAACTCCCTTTTAACAGGAAGAAACCTCCGGCAGAACCAGGCTCAGCACAAGCGGTTATCTGCCGCGACCGTCTGTGGCTTGGAGAATACATAACAGAGACACAGAAAGAGCAATAGAACTGATGCAGAAGTTTGTTGCAGGACGTCACTGCAATGCCATCTTAGTCAGGGTCGTCAAGCAGGGCTAATGGAGCACCTACTATAATAGAAAACAGGTTAGTGCTTGAATTGACAGCACATCATGCAGTTGGGGAGAAGTAGGAGAGAAAGTAGGAACAGACCCTAATAATGTCCTCCAACAGCCTAGCCTAAAGCAGCATAGCTACTAACATTAACCTGACTCCTAGCTACTAGGAGACCTGGCTACCAACACTCTATCTGAGTGCTCTTATCGAGGCTCAGCCCTTGGACGGTGTAGGGCCGGTAACGGCCCCCGTCATGCCGGGGTCTTCTCGGAGTCGGGTTGTTTGAGAATGCAGCCCAAAGTGGGTGGTAAACTCCATCTAAGGCTAAATACCGCACGAGACCGATAGTCGACAACTATCTTAAGGAAAATAGACAGAACTATCTTAAGGAAAATAGACAGAACTGAGAGGACAGAGTTGAAGAGGGCGAGAAACGTTTAAGGGATAAACGGGTGGGGTCCGCACAGTCTGCCCGGGGGATTCAACCCGGCAGGTAATGGGCGGCCGCACTGTGCGGGAGGATCCCCATTGAGGGACCCCTCTCCGGCGCTGGCTGGCCCCCGTGGGGCGCATTTCTTCCGCGGCGGTAAGCCGCGACCGGCTCCGGATCTTTACCTGGCTTACATTAATCTATCTCTACCTAGCTACTCTACCTCTTCCTATCTCTTCCTAACTTTTGACACTCTGCCTGACTACTAACATTAACCTGTCTCTTCCTATCTACCTGTCTGACCTGACTCTAACTACCTATAAACATATCTCTAACTGTAAGCTTTGTCAAAGAGGAAAGTTTTTAGCCTAGTTTTAAAGATAGACAAATTGTCTGCTTCACGAACCAACCCTGGGAGCCGGTTCCATAGGAGGGGAGCCTGATAGCTGAAAGATCTGCCACCCATTCTACTTTTAGAAATCCTAGGAACTACCAGTAAACCTGCAGTCTGAGAGCGAAGGTCTCTGTTAGGAACATATGGAACAATCAGGTCTCTTATGTATGATGGAGCTAGATTATTAAGGGCTTTATATGTCAGAAGGAGGATCTTGAATTCTATTCTAGATTTTACTGGGAGCCAGTGAAGAGAAGCTAAAACAGGGGAAATGTGATCTCTTCTTTTAATATTCATCAGAATCCTAGCAGCAGCATTTTGAACTAACTGAAGACTTTTAATTGTATTCTGTGGACTACCTGATAATAGACAGTTACAGTAATCCAGCCTTGAAGTAACAAAGGCATGGACTAGTTTTTCAGCATCACTCCTGGACAGGATGGTTCTAATTTTTGCAATATTCCTAAGGTGAAAAAAGGAAATCCTACAGACTTCTTTAATGTGAGATCTAAATGACATATCTTGGTCAAAAATGACACCGAGGTTTTTTGCTTTATTACTGGAGGCTAATTTAATGCCGTCCAGGTGAAGGGGCTGACTAAGTAGTTTCTTTTTCAGAGCTTCTGGTCCAAAGACGACAACTTCTGTTTTATCAGAATTTAGAAGCAAGAAGTTTAGAGTCATCCAAGTTTTTATGTCTTCCAGACATGCCTGTAGTCTACCTAACTGATTGGATTCATCAGGATTTATGGATAGATATAGCTGTGTATCATCTGCGTAACTATGGAATTTTATCCCATGCTGCCTAATTATTTTACCAATAGGAAGCATATATATAGTAAAGAGAATCGGCCCAAGCACTGAACCCTGTGGTACTCCGCAAGTAACTATTGAGGTTGAGGAAGATCTATTGTTTACCTGAACAAACTGAAATCTGTTAGACAAATAAGATTTAAACCAACCTAGTGCTGTTCCTATTATACCGACACTTTGAAGCCTTTCTATGAGAATATTGTGGTCAACAGTGTCAAAGGCAGCACTGAGATCTAACAGGACCAGAATGGTCACCAGTCCATTGTCTGAGGCTATGAGAATATCATTAGTAACCTTCACCAGAGCTGTTTCAGTGCTATGATGAGCTCTAAAGCCTGACTGAAACTTCTCAAACAGCTCATTATTGTTTAAATGCTCACATATCTGGTGTGCAACTATTTTCTCAAGAATTTTAGATAAGAAGGGAAGATTAGATATCGGTCTATAGTTAATTAAGTCGTTTTGATCAAGAGAGGGTTTCTTAAGTAGAGGTTTAATTACAGCAATCTTAAACTCCTGTGGTACATATCCATTGACTAAGGATAGATTCATTATATTTAAAATTGGAGCAGCGATCAGAGGGAAAACTTCTTTTAAGAGTTTAGTTGGGATTGGGTCTAAAACGCAAGTTGAAGGTTTAGATGAAGCTAATAATTTTAGTACATCACAAAGTTCGGCTGCATTAAAGCAGTTTAAGCATATATTAGGTTCCACCATTTTTGAGGCTGCCTCATTAACTAAGGAGGAAGCAAGCATATTGGGAAGGTTCCCAATTATCTTATTCTTTATGGAGTCTATTTTATTTATAAAGAATTGC
>JAPXFQ010001326.1:0-10302 GCA_028564705.1 Apricaphanius iberus | reverse complement strand
AACTCTTGCTAAATATAGCTACACAGTAGCTCCATTAGCAGCGCCAGAGCTCTGCTGCGCTTTCCTGCTTTGTCACATGACTGGTCACGTGACTCAAAGCAACAGTCCTTTCTTAAAGGGGCAGTAGCACCACTAAACTAAAACACATCATTTCTTCTTTTTTTTTTTATACTGAACTTACCGGCATTGGGCAAAATGACGTCGGTAACACTCATAAATTTCGGTATCTGTAAATTTTCGGTATGCCGCCCAGCCCTACCACATAGTGTGTTTCAACTATAGTGGGATAACACTTCTAAGCCTTCCTGGTAAGGTCTATTCAGGGATTCTGGAGAGGAGGGTCTGACGGATAGTAGAACCGTGGATTAATTGTTCTTTGTATTTGTCTCTTATTTATGACCTGGTCTGTATGAAATGAGTCACATGTAACCTAACTATCTACTTTGGTTGTTTTCATCAGCAATGTCTATTCCTTCATTTGAGATTCTGATTGAAATTAATAGAAAAAAAAATCCCTTGCAGTTCCTACCAAGTGAGAATTGACTCCTGATTACAGCCAAGCTGCCTTGCATATCTAAGCTTTTTGTGTTATTGAATTTGTGATCCAATGCTCCTGTGTTTACATCCACAGTAAAAAAGCAATGTGGCACAGATGGTGTTTTATGCGGGATGATTGCTTATTTGAATGCCTATTCAATGTTAAATGTGCTAAGTGCAGGGAGGGGGGAGTAACTGTAGAAGTAGATTGGTCTCTACAACATGTACATTTTATTTCATTCAAGGCTAACTTAATGTGTTGCCAACAGTCACTCAGAGCTAAAAACATACATTCTACCCACAGCTATGCGAGAAGAAGCTACATGTACATATTTGGAAAATGAAACTGTAACAGAAGCTTTGATTGGATTAGAGTTTATTCAGCTATTGCAAAGGTGCCAAGGGACTTGAACATAGTTCTTTGGCTGAGAAGGCAACAGCCTTTTGCTTTATTGTATCTGCCCATTGAGAGTACTTAAATTAGATTGTATTATAGCATATGATGCAATAAGACACCAAGCCGGAGCCATTTTCTAGTGTGATCTATGAGATGTGTCCAATGCTAGATGTAGTTGGAAAGCAAAAGTAAAACCAGGGTGTTTTCATATTGCAGAAAGAGCTTTTTCATGCACGAAAAACAGACATTTCAGGAAAAGTCTCGAATTAGTTTGTAAGATGATTTTTGGGTCTTGGATGACAAAACAAATTGCAGGCCAAAAGACCTTCATTACATGAGACATAGTAGAGATTACTTCAACTATGAGTTCTTTGGTCAAAAAGGGAAAAGGTTTGTTGATGAAATTACCTACTGAAAGCAGTTCAAGAGTAGAACAAAATCAGAATCGTCTGTGGCGAAAATGTGTTTTCCTCTTTAAAGATTCACACTTCGGATCATTAAACATTTTGAAAAAAAATTCAGAGAAAGATAGATTTCAGATTTATCTAGTCCTGAGGACCCCAACGGGCGGCATATCATATCCAGTCATTTACCTGGGGCATAGTAACAGAAGCAAGGCTGCTATACATTGGTTCCTACGGGCCCTCTGACCGCTACCAGTAAGCCAAGCGGGTAAAGCGTCTTGGTCAAGGACAACAACCACTGAGACATTAAACTCATGCTGTGAAAGGACTCTGGTTCCTCAGGAGACATCCTCCTAGCCATACACCCAATCCCCAGGGGGTACCTTCAAGGACTCAGGGCCCACTCTTTTTTTTTCCTTTTCTATCTTTCTCCTTGGGTCGGCTGGAATCGGAACCTTGGAAGGGGGTGTCCTGTCAGATCCATCATCACTCCGTTCTTCTGTCCCTGTCTGATTGTCTTCACCTGTGTATCTAATAATTGTCTGCAGCTGTCTCCAATCTGTCCATCCACTTATACTCCTCTCGTCCTATCTATCCCTGCCTGATCATTGTGTGTGCTGTCTATCCATCATCATTACCTATAACTATTATCACATTTCACCTGCATTCTGTGTGTGGGTCCATGCTGCACACCGCACTCCTGGCAACATCAGCGGTTAAGGTCGTGTCCATAGCCGAATGTTCAATTGTTACCAGTCTCTATTTGAATGCCTGCTGCACTTGAAAAATTGTCAAACATTGATGAACTGTAATAAGTAAAAACATGTTTGAAATTTATGCAAACTCAGTGGCAGCTAATCTTCCTGCTCAGCAGATGCCAATGCTATCTTCTTAGTTTTTTTATGGCTAGCAGCATTAGCATTCCCCGCTTGAGTGGATTTTTTTCCGGTGTAAGACATTATTCCCATCCTGCAAGTGAGTGTGAGGCAAGTTAAGGATGATTGAAAGCAAAAAATTACAAGCTGCACATTAGGGTGAGCATTCCTAAAATACCAAAAATGAATGACACGAGGAGTGTGACTACTCCGCCGCCATGTCAGGCTACAACCCATCAAAGTGTTGGTGAGAGAACTGAGGCTTCCAGTTTTTAAAGTGACAATAGGCCTCATTTATCAAACTTGCGCAGAAAACGGTGTATATTTTGGGTGTATACTCCAAATACGCAAGACCCAACGTAGGATTTATGAACGTGTCGGATCTGCACAGATTTGTGCGTAAAGACCTGCTGTCAGGGTGTGTGTGTTGGTGTTCCCTCACCGGTTGCTCCACAGAGGACGCAGCTCGTTGTCATCTCCCAGCTGATCGCGGTTAGGACAATCAAGGAGCGGCAGTTAAAAGGGGAGCGGTGACTGGGAGCAGACGCCAGATCGTTCGCTTTGTTGGATGGGTAACAAGCTTCGTTCCAGCCCTAGGAACTCTGTGTTTTCACCGTTGGTTACTCTCACCCTGCCTTCTTTTCTGCCAGCAGTTGATCGCCTTCCCGAGAAGCTTCCATCGAGCCTTTCTGTGTAGCAGTCTCAGCCCGCGGCGCCTGCTATTACTGGTCCTCTTGTCTGCTCGCTCCAAGCTCAACCAAGCACCGCCTCTGCCTGTCCACCCTCAACCACCTAGAAGATCGGAACAACCTGGACGGAGTTTACTCTGGACACACCACGACACCCTTCCCCCCCTGAGCTGAGGATGATCAGACTATCCAAGTCAGCCAACATTCCACTCCTGCTTCCCCTCTGATTCATGGTAACCCACTCACCTCCATCTCCTCTGACCCTCAGTGGCTGCCTCCCTCCTAAGCTCCGTTCCGAGGATCCTACCCTGAGCTCTGCACAGTCTCTCCCGCTGTTCATTTCCCGTGGGGCAATCAATAAATCATTGTTTATATTTAATTCCTTGTTTCTGCTGGTCGTTTGTGTGTCCGCACTAGAGTCCATGACACCTGCAGCTGTTGATAAATATCACGGGTGAAAACGATCGTATTTATGAAAGTCACGCCTATAAATATTCGCCAACCGCCTCTTACACGCCTTGTTTTTGCGACATGGCTCAACGAAAGACGACCAGGGTTCAGAAAAAGAACTTCGCACCTCAGGAAATTGAAATAATAATGAATGAAGTGGAAAAAAAGAGAAACAAATTTTTTTTGGAAGCCTCAAAAGTGGGATCAAAGGGCCTCAGGCACCGATCCCCCAAGCCACTGCTTCCCAACCCGTGTCCCGCACATCCCCGGCTCTATGACGGGCCTCAGTCCTGACAGAGGAGGTCGTGGACAGACAGGCGGAGTTCTGCAGGTGGCTGGTGGAGATGAATAAAAATCTTTTGTTAATAAATTATACACTTAGCCAAATTAACGAAAATTTAAGAATCTAAAATATTTTCAAATAATGGTGGAATTATTACTTTAAAATCATTGAACGAGGGCCTGTCTGAGCTGTGCAGGCAGAGGTTCAGGCGGTGCTGGCCATGGTTTCACATCCATTGGCGGCTCCACCAGTCCATCAAATGGCACACCGTGGTCCTGTGCTTTGTTGTGGAGGACAGAGCAGGCCAGGATCATGTGGCACATTTTCTCCGGCGAGTGCAAGAGCGTACCCCATGCATGTCCCAGGCAGAGCCATCTCCCTTTGAGGATACCTGCGCAGCGCTCCACAGTGGCACGCGTCTTCGAGTGCACTTGGTTAAAGTGCGGCTCCTGTTGTGTTTGTGGCTCGGCGAGGGGAGTTATTAGATGCTGCAATAACGGATAGCCTTTGTCACCTAAATCATGACATGCAGTTATTCATGGTTAGATTACACAACTGCCATTTGACGTAACTCACCGAGAAGATAATTTTCTCCTCTTGGAGCTTCCTCCTGCAGTCTTCGGCCCACACTGCTGTGCTGAAAAATGAATGCGTTGTGGGTGCTCCCTGGCCACCGGGCGACAAGATTAAGAAGCCGATGTCTGGCATCATATATGAGCTGCATATTTATAGAATGGAACTGTTTCCTATTTATATATGCAAAATCATTAACAGACAGGGGTTTCAGATGCACATGAGTGCAGTCAACTGCTGCAATAACGTTAGGGAAGCCAGCAATCTCATAAAAGTCCCTTTTAATCATTGCTTGCCGGTCGTTGTCATAAAGGAATTTTATATGGCTTGGGACCAGACTCCGGATAGCTGCCAGCACAGACGGCAGGATGAGGCTCATAGTTGGCTGGGTTATTCCTGACCTGTCGGCTATTTCCCGTTGGAAAGACTCGGTGGCCAGGATGCCCAGCGTGAACAGCGCCTGCAGTGGCACCGGAATGGCACGAGAACGCTGCGTCTCCTGTTCCAGCTGCGGCTCCAACTGTGTGCACGGCTGGAGTAAAACCTGCCTCGGCAAACGAAATCGACTTAGTAGCCTGTCATCAGACTCACTTAATAAGTCACTCCGATCACGGAAAATTCTCTCTCTTCTTAATGCAGCGACTGCATCTTCTAGAAGCCGAGAGTAGTTTGGTGAACTCATGCTTCAATTAATATCGGTCGTGGACCCGCATGAACCAATTGCCGTTGCGCACTAATTATAGGTGATCAAACTTATGTCCTACACATAACAATTCACACATTTGTGGGAGACTTTTGAGTTTGACATTTGCACCTTAATTAATGACAGACTATCATAAAAAAAAGGGGATCAGCACGCACATCCCTTCCAAAAATATTGGGCAGCCAAAAACATGGGTAATATTGAAAGGAAGAAAAAAGCCGACTCGTACACTAACTTCAGCAATTAAGGCACTAACTTTTTAAATCGACTACAATTTGGAGACCTGTGGTGTGCGAGGCGCCCCTTGTTTATTTAATATGAAAGACGATCATGACATAACCCAAACATAACTTCATGAAATTGCATATTTGTAATGTGAGATGTGTAGGCATATATTTTCCAGCACGGGAATGTTTAATGTTGTCTTAATCTTGAATCTTATGCATGTTTTTTGCGTGTTGCAATGAAGCTTGAAATGGGTGTAAAATGTACACCACATCCTGACTTCGTGTATATTTTGGTGTATTGGCAGCATTGGCAACATATAACCATAAAAAGCGGGTCTAAAATACATTAGTGCATGTCCTAGTGCATGGGGGCAGACATATTGGATGCCGTGTTTCCTTCTATGTGAGCCTATGTGGACAAAACATTTACTGATTTTTGAATATTATTTCTGAACATGTATATTATAATTAATAATTTAATGAGTTATGCAGTAATTTCCCATAGGCCAGATATTCTTGGATAGCATTTTCCCTTAAGAAAATATTATTTTAGGAAAGCTACCTTTTTGATATTAAAATGTATTTGTTGACAAGACAGCAAAAGAGAACAAAGCATAGAAGACTTGTTTTTTAATGTATTGTGGCTTTACACGAGAAGAATTTACAGAAATTATGATGTTACTCTTTGAATAGAAGAATCAAATAACTTTCTTTTTAGCAATGTAAACACTGTACTTTCTGTTCCTGAACATTAGAACCAAAGTGAGTGAAGGAAACTCCAACTGGGCGGCATGAAGTTGTTTGATTTTCTCACAGGTGTAAAAACAAACAACAGCATGTGGAATCGCAGCAGGAGCTGCTAGCATGATCATAGTTGTCACTCATACTTCTAGTAGCTGCTTTCCAAAATATGTCACGTTGCGAAAGCAGAATGTTTTTCTGGATGCCTTACACTAATGTGACATGTGCTTATTATTTAGTTCAGCGGTGTGACAGGAAACAGTTGGTTCCTGTGGTCAACGTGGAAAAATAGGCAGGTGTAAATCCCCAAGCTACTCAAAGCTAGCCAAAATGCTGTGGTTAGAATAGGCCTACTGCTTCAGCGTACTTCCAAATATCAAATTAATTCCTAACTGTGTTGTATCAAGTATCCGAGGACATTTAGTTGTATTTTGGGTTTTTACAGGTCACAATGAGCAGCAGCTGTTTTCTTCTGAAATGTATGATTTATTTCTAGAAGCATAATTTAGCAGTAATGGACACATTGGTTATCAGATGGGTAACGTATTAAGTGGACATATGCCTTTAAACTCTACCTTTTTACATCTAAATCTCAGACATAAGACAACTGATATAAGATATAAGACAACTGTTTCATGGTCAAAAAGCTCACTAAAAATATAGAAATGTAAATTGTTAAGCAAAACATCTAAAACACCATTACTAAAACAACAATACAGTGTAACTTTAAAGCTAAAACAAAGAGCCGTTCCTGAGATTTTACAGAAAAAGATTATACTAAATGACATTTGTGTGTTTTATCGTTTTATTTTTAGGGCAGGTCAGGAGCACCTACTTTAAGAAGAGACTAAGAGAAAACAGGTTAGCGCTTGAACTGACAGCACAGCAGTTTATTTATATAATAATTAAATATGCTATGATCATGTGTTCTCCAAGATTAAATGTAAAAAAATAACCCAATATTGTTTACGTGGTAGTAGAGCTGGGCGATATGAGCTAAAATTAATATCACGGTATATTGAGCATTTAACTTCGATAACGGTAGGTGGACGATAACAATGACGACCCACTCCCCTTTTCTTTTTTTCTTCTTAAATCATGTCATTTTCTGTATTAAATGTCCGGTAGTGGCCAAATTTGCTTAATGTTCTTTAAAATATAATCCGCTTCATGCTATTGAAAAGCTTCAAACAGCTTTTTAATTCAGTGTTTGATTCCAACTCATTTCTGTATTTCTTAAGAGTCCAGTTTAAACTCAGAATTGATCACACAGACCAGATGAGGTGAGGAAGTTACAGGGGCCGAGTGAAATCAGTGATTTTAGTGTGCAGTTGTTTATTTTAGACGGAAAATATTTTACAACGGAATACACAGGTGAGAACAGGCGGCAGCTTCAAACGCTGTATCAAAAACAACAGCGGATTTAATATCTGCTCCGCCTCGGCAGGACCTGGGCGGTTGGAGCTGTTGAGCTACAAACGCTCTGCATCGGATGCAGTAATAAACACATGTGCTCCACGTTAGTCTGAGTATCCAATAACATAATTTAAAAAAATGTATTTATTTGTCGCTAGTCGCATTTTTCTGAAAACCAGATGGTAGAGAAGTCTAAACTCTTGATAAATATAGCTGCACAGTAGCTGCATTAGCCGGGCCAGAGTTTCTCTAGCAGCGCTTCCCCACTGTGCCACATGACTGTGCGTAGTCACGTGACTCAAAGCAACGCTCCCTTATTAAAGGGGCAGGAGCACCACTAAACTAAAACACATATTTTCATATTTTTTCACGTACCGAATTTACAGGCACAGGCAAAATCACTTCGGTAGCGCTCATTTATTTCGGTATCGGTAAATTTTCAGTATACCGCCCAGCCCTACGGGGTAGTACTATTAAAAGACGTGTCATCGAGGAGCTAAAATACAGAGCACATAGCGCTAACATAAGCAGAAGGTCCAAAGCTACTGGTATCAAAAAATTGCGAAGAGGCAGTAAAAATAATTGTCTAAAATTAAGCAATTCTAGTGTTATCTGATGCTCACCGCTTTGCTGTGTCCGTCATTACCATCGTCAGAAGGAACTAAACCCTCAATAAGGCTTTCAGTCTTTCAGCAAATCCTTCTTGGTGCTGGCAGAGGTTACTGAAGCACTTGCTCTTCCCACAAACAAAAAATACTTTCCCCACAGAGTGATGGCTGGTGGATCCCTCCGGTGCCGGCTGTTAAATCGGGTTGTATTTCTTCGTTTGTAGGCTGCAAATCTACCACATTTGGTTCGTTCATATATGTAAGGATTGTTTAGTTTTGGGGTAATGACTAACACCCACTTTTCTTTTTTTTATTCCATTTTCTTCAACCAACTTTTTTAACATAGGCTGATTCCTTTATTTTTAATGCCCCATGTCCAGACACCTCCAGCCAGTGTGGGCAGGGATGTTAAATTTGTAAGTTTAAATTGCAAGGGTTTAAGCAATCCTATGAAGTCTAGTAAGGTCCTGCAAGATTTGCATCATTTAGATGCTTATATCATCAGTGTTGGGTAGTAACGGAATACATGTACCAGCGGAACATATTTAGAATACTAATTATGAGTAACTGACAGCACGTTTCAGCTCCTTCCAAAGATGCTCAATAGGATTGAGATCAGGGCTCATAGAAGGCCAGTGTTTTCCTCTTAGCCCTTCTTGGGTGTTTTTAGCTGTGTTTTGGGTCATTTTCCTGTTGTAAGACCCGTGACCTGCGACTGAGACCATGCTTTCTGACACTGGCCAGCACATTTCTCTCTAGAATCCCCTGATAGTCTTGAGATTTCATTGTACCCTGCACAGATTCAAGACACCCTGTGTCAGATGCAGCAAATCAGCCCCAGAACATAACCGAGCCTCCCCCATGTTCACAATCACAGTAGGGACCGTGTTCTTTTCTAGATATGCTTCATTTTTCCGTCTGTGAACATAGAGCTGATGTGCCTTGGCAAAAAGTTAAATTTTTGTCTCATCTGTCCACAGGACATTCTCCCAGAAGCTTTGTGGCTCGTCAGCATGTAGTTTGGCATACTCCAGTCTGTTTATTTGTCCTCTGGCTCAAACAGCGAAGGATGTTCCGATCTGACACTGATGTTCCTTGAGCATAAAGTTCAGCTTGGATCTATTTTGAAGTCTTTCTAGGGTCTTTTGTTACCATTTGGATTATCCGTCTCTTTGATCTGTCATCAATTTTCCTCCTGCAGCCACGTCCAGGGAGGTTGGCTACAGTCCCATGGATCGTACATTACTGAATGACATGTGCAGCTGTAGTCACAGAAACATCTAGCTGCTTGGAGATGGTCTTATAGCCTTTACAGTTAACATGCTTGTCTATGATTTTCTTTCTCATCTCCTGAGACAACTCTTTCCTTTGCTTCCTCTGGTTTATATTGAGTGTGGTACACACCACGTCACCAAACAACACAGTGACTACCTGGAGTCCTATATATAGGCCCACTGAGTGATTACAGGATTGTAGACACCTAGGATGCTGATTAGTGGACATACCTTGGATTAACATGTCCCTTTGGTCACATTATTTTCATTCTTTTCTAGGGGTATCATCATTTTTCATTTTACCATAATTTCTGAGCCAACAAAAAACGTCATACAACACAACCACTTTAACTTTGTAATTTTTGAACCTCCAGATTTTTATGTACCTACATCTAAAACTGTGCTCCTCTACCGGTTTGCCTGCCGTTTCGTGAAGAATGTTGCGTGAAGAAAATTCGAAGGATCCAGCCGCTGAATTTGCACACAGTTGATGACTGGAAAAAATAGCGGGGCTCACTTTCGTGTCACCAGCCAATAAAGAAGGTCTTTCTTTGCCAGTAGTAGGACCTGCCTACGATGAAAGGTTTCGTTTCAAACAAAATAAGACTTTAAAAAAAAAAAAAAGCTTTAAAAGCAAAAGATGGAGATTTGCAAACAAAACTTCCAGTTTTTCAAAATAAAATACTGTTTCACTCAAACGAACTTCCAGTTTATTATTATTATTATTGCAGGTTTTAAAATGTTGGTTTCAGTTATTTAGTTTGTTTTGTTTGAACAATTTTTTTGATTGAATACTATGTTTTGTTTATTAGCACACCTTTTTTTGACTGAATAATAAAGAAACAAAATAAACTCCATAGTTGAGCTGAGGAGCTAACAAGCAGAACAAACTTTCTATTAAAGTTCAATGTGTTGAAAATGGCAACAAACAGAATATAAGACAAAACACTAAATCACACGGCAGGTCAAACTGTTGACAGATAATGCCTCAAAAGAACAGTCAAACGGCATAAATAAGTTTAAAAAAAAAAATAAAAAAAATAAAAGTGTTGACACTGAGAGCCCCGGTAGCTGTCATCCATTTGCTGGTGCAGGACGAGAGAGATGCCGTTTCCGTGACCATTG
>JAPXFQ010001324.1:600000-1052328 GCA_028564705.1 Apricaphanius iberus | reverse complement strand
TCTTAAAGGGCCTTTATTTTTATATGACACATAAAAACACAGAGATTAAATTATATATATATATATATATATATATATATATAAATTATAAATAAATATTAATATTCACCCTGTTCATCGTCTTCAATCACAATTGGAGAGTCTATGTGTGATAAAGACATGCAATTCGCATTAGTTATATATATATATATATATATATATATATATAGTGAATATATGTAATAAATCAACCCTGTTACCTGGTCTGCTTTCAGGTATAAAGTGTTCGGCGACGGGCAATCCCTGTGTTGTTGATGTAATTTCTAGCGTGTCACGAATATCGTACCAGTCTTAAAAGAAAAGAAAAAAAAAAACAGATAGAAAATTGTTTTTTTTCCTCATTGTGTAAAAAAAATAGCATATTATGTAAAAATAGAAATAGGGATTTTACCAACGTCCAGCGCTCGCGTTAATTCAGCATCTAGTTCTGGAGACATTAAAAAAAGTTGAATCGATGGTTTTAAATTATAGAGAAATAAAATAATCATGTTACTCACCTGCATCGTATTCTTGACTCTGATGTGCCTGGGCTTGTTCTAAATAAAAAGAACACACTCGTGTTTTTTTAAAGATGATTTAAACCGTGCGGGTAACTTATTCATTATTATTTTTTACCCCTGTATATGATCATCTTTGCTCCGTTGTGATGGTAATGCTCTGTTTCCAGCGTTAAACGAGTTTCCAGCGTTAAAACGAGTTGGTCTTATAACACTGCTAAAAGCAAGGGGTCTGATCGGAACAGACAACCCGCTGGTCACACCCTGCTTTTCCCCCCATCAGACGAACATCCGTATAGAATTTCACCTTACCATTTGTTGTGCTCAACCAACAAACACATAACCATCTGTTGTGCTCAACCAACACACACCCGTATAGAGCTTCACATAAATATTTTTTTTTGTTTGTTTGTTTTTTTGAGTGGGGTGCTGTCGATCAGACACACTCTCAACACCCCATCTGACAAAAACAGTCGTAGAGGAAGAATGGAGCTGTCACACGGAGACGCCAGTTTTTTTATAGAAACGGGATGGGGTGCATAGATGTGCGTAGCAAATCATTTTTTTGAGTTTAGAGAAAGTCTAATTCTATGTTTTAATTTAAGTGTCAAGTAGAGAATCGTGCGCACACTGAGGAAGCGCGCTTTTCAAAATAAACCACATAGAAATGTTTTTTTTTTTTTCACCATAGATAACACACAAAAAGTAGTTGATTTAGTATTTAAAACCCTAAAGGGATGCGTTTAAAGTTATTTTCAAAGTTGTTTTTAAAGGTATTAATAGTTTAATCATTATGCATTGGGAGATGTGCTTAAAGTTGCTTAAACTTTAGAGTTTAAACAAAGTTTAATTATCATGCATTGGGGGAATTTAGTATTTAGAGTCTATTGTTTAGAATAAAATAGACGCGCTATGAGGAATTTGTTTACAATTGTCATGCATTGAGGAACTTTTGCTTAAAGTTAAGATTAAAAAATAAAACATGCTATATGTAGGGAATTTTGTTTAAAGTTACTTAGAGTTTAGAAATTTTATTTTAAAGATAGATGTGTTGTCACCTTTTTTTAGGCCGATCACAGATGAATCACAACACCGTCCGACTGGCTCTGTCTCTTTTCTAAAAGAAAAGAGTCCCGGTGGTTCTTTTTCTCTATTTAAAAGCAGAAAATCATCGACTCCACCTTTCCTAGCAAAACCACGCCTCAATACCAGTTTGACGAATGTTTGACATAAAGTTTTTGCCCGGGGGGTGAACCCTAACCCCCCCTTCCTCCTCTGGAGGTCCCCCCCTCCCTCTCCCACCTGTTAACCCCCTCTCAATACCAGTTTGACGAACGTTTGACATAAAGTTTTTGCCCGGGGGGTGAACCCTAACCCCCCTTCCTCCTCTGGAGGTCCCCCCTCCCTCTCCCACCTGTTAACCCCCTTCCATACCTCTGTTTGACGAAAGTTGGACATAAAGTATTTGTACAGGTGACAGGCTCTGCAAGATATGAAAAGCGAAACAAAGCCAAGCGTCAGCCCCCACACCTTTGACCCTCCCTCATGTTTACTGCCTTGACCCCTCCCTCTCCCCCTCTTTGACCCCCCTTCCTCCTCCGGAAGCCCCCCCTCTCCATTTTTGATCATCTACTCATGCTGACCTTTAATCCATCGATCAAATCGCACATTCCTGAGTGACATAATATGGGGCTATATTCTTCTACTCTCTCACTGCTGACAAAAGAACCACTCTCAGATTTATTCATTACTCCGTGTTCATCTGAAATCTAAACAGAATAAAAAATGTTTGCGTGATTACTGTCTAAAGGTCAATAAAACCAATTAATTCCACTAATCAGACTATTAGAGAAGTGGTGAATACAGTCTCTGTGCCATGGCCAAAAGGAGCAGGAAAACAAACCTCTGCATCTGTAGCTGATCTGATTTGTGTCTCCACTAGCAGAGTGTTGCACATATATCATCATTAAAGCTTTCACACACGTGGCTGAGCCTCACTACACATTTTAAACATATTTTTGTACAACATGGTGTGGCTGTTTATTGGTTCACAGGTAATCAACTTCGGCCTTTGGATTGCAGACGAGCAGCGTAATGAAATGTAATATAGAGCTGCAGAGCCAGATCCTGTAAACAGTGTCTCTGTGAGGGTTTTTGTAAACATGTAAAATAACCTGAATAGCTCATTGGGATACTTGGAGGTCCCGTTGTTACTGCAGTTGCTTATAAACTAATGTGCCTACGAGATATTACATTTTTTCAGGTCAAATCGGTCTTTAAGAGTGTAGTTTATACTTTTTATTTTGACTGAATTCCTTTAAAACCTGCAAAGTTACCTACTGTTTTGCTGTTGAATGATTATTAATGTAATTTTATTTATTTAAAAAAAAAATTAAGCCAGTATATTTCTTTAGCTATATTAAAAATAAAAAAGTCAATCTATTGATGTTGCCTTGTCTTTGGTACATCAGGTGTCAGTGGTAAGTGGTTACTAGATCTGCTGGGAACCTTTTGGTTTATGCTTACATGTGTTGGTTCTGTATTTGCAATACATTGGTTTAATCGCACCTATTTTTCTTTCACTTGATTTCTGGGAGAAATGTCACATCTTTTTCCTGGTGACTTGTGTCTGAAAATTAAATACTTCAAATACTGGCCTACGGTTATTTGAAAGGGTTTCTACATTGTCGTTCCAGCCAGATCCCAGAACTGTGTGTATCTCATCTTATAATAATGTTTGTTTTCAGCTCTGTGCTCCCATCAGATGCCTTCAGTGGTGCAGCGTGTGCTCAGTCTCCTGTCAAACACTCGTACCTCAACTGCAGGATTTATTGTACCATAGCAAATTCAAAACCCAGCCAGAACCAGATTTTTTTTTCTTTTTAGCTTTCAGTGCAAAAAAGATCTCATTTTGCCAAGGATTACTTGAATTTCTAATAAAAATTAAGTGAGGGGAAATCTTGTGAAAGGTATTTGCTTCACAAAGAAATGTCATTTCTTCAGCATAACATCTAAGTAGATAATGGTGTCAACACTAGTGTTGTCAGAAGTTTAAAGGAATAAAATGAGTCCATCAGCATGATCACCTGCAGGAAGAATATAAACAGTGAAGACATCCACACCTGATCCTCCTTACCTCCTGCCTTTTTAACCCATCACTTTCCCTCAGTCAGCACCGGATCAATGTTAATATCTCCACTATGCATAATCCTGCTGTTCTCCCTTCTGCTTGTCCTGTCTCTCCGTTCCTGCCATCATCACCTTCGTCAGCATCTGCATCATCCCCAGCAGCACTTTAATAAACAGCCTTGCACTTTACCTGCTTCTGCATTTGGGTCCATGCATCACATCACACTGCATGCCTCTTAACAGTTTTTCTCCTCGGTCCTCCAAGTGATGAGCTGAAGAAGATGCTTTGCAGTTAATTGCCTCAGTGTCTGCTTATTTGCTACGAATGGTTGATAATGAAACACTCCAGAAGAAATTCTGTCTTCTAAATTTGGTAAATGGGAAACTATGTGGGCACCTTGAGCTCTGGACATTAATGTGAAAGATAACTCCTGTCCTAAATGACTCTAATGAGTGGGACGAACGTTAATTCATATGCTCCAGCGATATCTTCTGGCACTTGAGTCTCATGGTTTGACAGGCGACTGGATTCATTTCCAGTGACTGCTTTGAACTGTGAGCACAAAGAATAAAACTCTTTCGGATTGTTGCAGGTACAAAGCAGCAGATGGGTTGATAGGAGTACATTTAGCTTTTTCTTAGCATTGATTACCACATTGCCAGTGCAATGTGGAAATAGAATGGTCAGGAATTATTTTTCTTCCATACATTTTTTGGGACTTAATACATATCTGTGTCTGTATTTGTTGATGGGTTTTTCTATTTTTTTTTTGAGTAAAATTCAAGGTGATTCAGTGATAATGATACCAAAAACATGGTTAGAGTAGCATGATTAGAGAAAAACAGACAAAATCAATCAATAAGAAAAGATGATGTAAGGAACAAATTTATGTAATATAGAATAAAAACAGATAAAACACAATAGATTAAAAATGAAATAAAAAGAAAAATAAGAATAAAGATTAAACCACAAGAATCAAATAGTGATCAGAAAGCGCAATTTAGGGCTCAAAGGCAGCTCTGAATAGTAGAGTTTTAATCTTTGATTTAAAAGAGCCTAACGATTCAGCATTTTTGCATTCTTCTGGAAGTTTGTTCCAGATTTGTGGAGCATAGAAGCTTAAAGCTGCCTCTCCCTGTTTAGTTCTAATTCCAGGAATGTTAAGTAAGCTAGAGTTGGAGGACCTAGGTGTTCTGCTGGGTTGGTATAGTGACAGCAGATCTCCAACATACTTTGGTGCTAAACCGTTCAGTGATTTATAAACAAGTAGGAGTATTTTAACGTCTATTCTCTGAGCTACAGGGAGCCAGTGTAAGGACTTAAGAACTGGGATGATGTGTTCTACTTTCCTAGTTCTAGTGAGAACACGAGCAGCAGCGTTCCGAATCAGCTGCAGTTGTCTGATTGCTTTTTTAGGTAGACCTGTGAGGACGCTGTTGCATTAAATCGATTCGACTAAAGATAAACGCATGGATCAGTTTTTCAAGGTCCTTCTGTGTCATCAGTCCTTTAATCCTAGAAATGTCCTTCAGGTGATAGAAAGCTGACCTTGTTATTGCCTTTATGTGACCTTGGAGGTTCAGGTCTGAGTCCATTATTATACCTAGATTTCTGGCCTGATGAGTCGTTTTTAGGTGTATTAGCTGAAGCTGTATGCTGACTCTGGAACGTTCCTCCTTGGGTCCAAAAATAATTACTTCTGTTTTGTTTCTGTTTAGCTGAAGAAAGTTATGGGACATCCAGTCGTTGATTTGTTCAATGCATTCATTTAAGGTCTGGATAGAATCAAAGTCACCTGGTGACAATGTAATGTATAGCTGTGTGTCGTCTGCATAGTTATGGTAATTGATCTAATTGGCTGCTATAATCTTGGTTAGTGGGAGCATTTAGATATTGAACAGGAGGGGTCCAAGGATGAAGCCCTGGGGGACCCCACATGTGATTTCTGTTTGTTCTCATGAGAAATTTCCAAAGGACACAAAGAACTGCCTATTTTTGAGGTAAGACTCAAACCATTGAAGCTCTGTACCAGTGAGTCCGATCTAGCTCTCCAATCGTTCCAGTAATATTTTGTGATCAACGGTGTCAAACGCTGCACTAAGGTCCAACAGAACCCGAACTGTAGTTCTGCTGCTTTCTGTATTTATGCGGATGTCATTGAAAACTTTGACGAGGCCAGTCTCAGTGCTGTGATGGGCACGGAAACCAGACTGAAAATTATCTAAGGAGTTGTTCATTGTCAGAAATGTAGTTAGCTGTTGAGATACATCTTTTTCAATAATCTTACTGATGAATGGGAGATTAGAGATTGGCCTATAATTCTGCATCAATGTATTATCTAGGTTGTTTTTCTTTAATAGGGGTTTGATAACTGCTGTTTTGAGGGCCAGGGGGAAGACACCTGACTGGAGGGATACGTTAACTATTTGCATGAGATCAGACTTAATGACAGGGAGAACTTTCTTTAAAAAAGGTGTGGGTAAGATATCGAGGCAGCAAGAGGAGGAGTTATATGTAATATGTAATATGTTTGTGTTAATTGTAGAAGGTCTACGTTTTACGTCATAGTTTGTATTCCAAATGAAGTCATTGGGCTGTTTAGTTATACTTTGAGTTAGTTTGTTGTCAGTGTTTGGTGGTTATTGTCCACGCACCATCGTAGAGACGACAGCGAGCGGGATTAAACTGTCTGCCTCCGCCGGTCTACATGAGAGTTGCAAAAAATACATTCTTCTGAAGGTTGTGCAAGTAAGGATGTGTTGGTGCAGCCAAGCTTACCTGGACAGTGACTCATTTCCTAAGTAATGTTACAGTAAGTTTTTCTTGCTCTTAAATACAAAACTCTATTTAAGTATTTGTAAGAATTAAATGTTTGGTTAAAAAAAATCATTATTCGTGCCTTTCTGAATACTGTATTGGGGTTTGGCTCCACCCCTAGTGTTAACACACCGTAACAGATGAAGTTGAATGTAAAAAAGAAGCAAAATAAAAGGAGTGTGAAGCAGCCATTTATGTATACAAGACATATATATGAGATACATATATGTCATCAATTTGTGCTCTCATAGCTTTGACTGTCCCCGCACCCCCTTATCCAGAACTTTACCTGATATTCTGAACTCAAGGCGATAATGTACCGGTAAATGTACCCATGGTACCGATAATTGCACCGAGAGGCATCAAGACGCATCAGTTTAAACCAGCCAATCAGGTCACAGCTCATTTAATATTTAAGATGGGGGTGGGGAAAACCAGTCTATCAGTTATATGGTTTTCTTATGGGGTTGTATTTGTCTATTTATTGTTTGCTCCTGGAAAATGTGTTGCCCAAAAAGTTTTATATGTTATAAAGTGGCTTAAAGAAAAGTTTCCAATTGACAGAAATGTTATTCAAGAACCCATTTAAACTTAACGGTTGGCCCCATATATGTTGAATATCCTTCCACAAGCTTGTCATAATATTCTGCTGTAATTTTGGTCCATTCCTCCAGACAGAGCACATGTGATTTGCTCATATTTGTACACAATTTCCCAGCTTCCCTCAAATCTTCTATGGGATTTATATCAGGGCTTTCTGACGGCCACTCGAAAACAATGACTTTGTTGTCCTTATTACTTTGTACAGGTAAACTTATTTGTTTATTTATTTATTTGATAGGGACCGTACACAGATGCAGCAATACCACTTTTTTCAAACTGTTAAAATGCCGATACTCGGATCTGAGTATTTGCCAATACCGAGCACCAATGCTGATACTTCCACCAAACAAAAAAATGCAATGAATTGAAACACAGGTTTTATTTTCCACTTTGCTTATCGCAACAAATTAAGGCAATATACATTAAAATATAAATAAAAACGACCAGAAAATAAAAATTTCATTCATAGGTCTGTGAATTATAAAATTCCAAATTTTAAGTATCGGTTCATGGTATTGGTTAACTTTATCCGATGCCGATTTGAGTTCTTTAGAACTGTATCGGCTCCGGCATCAGTATCGGCGCATCCATACTTTTCACTTAGTTTTGTCATATGGTTAGACAAGTTTTTTGACTTCATGAATGTTGTCTTGACCTGTTGCTTCAGTATTTCCACATAGTGTTGTTGCTTCATGATGCTATCTATTTTTAGAAAGGGCATAAGTCCCTCCTGCAGCAAAACACCCACACATCATGATGCCACAAACTCTATGCGTCTCAATTTGTCCCACAAATGTAACAATGGTAGTCGTGGCCACACTCTTTTAGCTTCATTAGATCACAAGACATGTCTCCTGAGCTGTAATATGGGTTTTACATTGTTTTAGAGAGTTTTTTCAGCGTGAGTCAGTACAAAACTCTTTTAACAGCATAAATTATTTGATTATCTAAAGCCAACATCTTCACAAGGTCCAAGGTAGATGCACGTGTTTTCCACAAAAACATGCTCATCACTGGGAGACAAACTGAAACTTTTTTTATTTATTGTTATCATTCCAGGAATCAGTGTGTTTGAGGTGTTGCTTTTAAAGACATTCCCAGATGTGCCTTCGTTTGTGACAATGAAAAACTCACAAAGATATCATTATCTAAGGCAGCCATTTCTATCCCAGCTTCAGAACATCGGATTTCAATTGGTTGCTGGTTAACAGACTTTTGCTGAACTGCAATCAGCTGAATCAGGTGGGTAAAAGCAGGGAAATGCCTAGTAAAGGCAGGGGAGTGTGGCTTGAGTACCAAGGTTAGGAAACATTGATCTAAGTTTATCTAATTTCTTTAAAGGCATATAAAGTCTGTATGTTTCAAATTTGAAAAAAAGCGTATGTGTTTTTTCTCCAAATAATTACCTTTCAAAGACAGGAATAGTTTTTGTCCTGTCTGTTTTTATTTGTTTATTTATTTATTTGATAGGGACCGTACACATTAATTGATATCACTGTAAATGTGTCAGTGTTAGCTTTAAGCTAATTTACAACTGTTGCCAGAACAGAAAGAAACCAAAGAAATTACTAGAAGACAATATAAAGAACTAAATAAAACAAAAAGTAATATAAGTTAGTTACCATAACCAATGACAGAATAAAGAAAAAACAGAACAAAAGAAGACTACATGGATAAAAATTGTAGACAAGTTTTAAAACAAGACTTACTGGGAGTCTCACAATTTCCTGCATAGACAAACTTTGATGGATGATATAGCCTTTACAAAGTGTATCAATGACATGATTTAGTGAGGGAAGCATTGATTAGATTTTAACTACTGTTTTAACTGAGTTTTAAAAGTGCTAAATGTAGAGCTTTCTCTTATGTTTACTGGGATGTCATTCCAAATGTGGGAACCCTTGACTGATATGGCAGACTGTCCAAATTTGGTTCATCTACAAGGGATTTCACAGTCTCCATTAATCATGTAGCTCTGCCAGTAATAGCTTTTAATTTAATTAATTCCCTCATTGGTGGTGGTGCTAGTCCATGGAGTGCATATAATACAGGCCAATTTAAATCATTTTTAAAAATTTAAATGTAAATGATAATATGTATCCAAAATGTGACAATGATGATATGCAATAGTTTTTTTAATCAAATATTTTAAGTGCTCCTTTATATAGTGAGTCAGGTTTTCTCGTAGTTGTTTCATCTGTAAATATTTGTCATACATAGGTCTTATTTGAAGTGATGCATTGCTTTGTCACTTGTTTTAGATTTTGGAGTCTCCTTTTATTCATTGTGTTTTAGTTTAATATATTTCCAAAGATCCACATCGAGGCATATTCTTTTTACGTGTTTTGGGCAAGTGAGTTTTTTTTGTTGTTGTTGTTGCTTTGTATGTATGCCTGTGTTGATTTTATCTTATTTACATATTCAAATATTTAAACAGATGCTGGATTCTCTTGTCCATCTATTTTCTTTTAACCATCATCGGGTCCTCCGGGCAGCTTAAGGAGACAGACTCAGACCTCTCTCCCCAGCGACTTATCCCATCTGCTCTGAGAAAATCCCAAGGCCTTCCTACGCTTCTACCGTGTCCTGGTTCTTCGTCTGGGTCTCCTACCAGTAGGACGTTCCAGGAACACCTCACCAGGGCGGCGTCCAGAAGTCCGAGGAACCTCAACAGGCTCCTCTAGATGTGGAGGACCAGTGTCTCTCTAAGCCCCTCTCGGATGACTACGTTTTTCACCCTACCTTTTAGGGAAAAGCCCAGACACCCTGCTGAAGAAACTAACCTTAGCCGCTTGTATCCGTGAACTTGTTCTTTCAGTCACTACCTGCGGCTCTTGACCATAGATGAGAGTAAGAACGTAGATTGGCAGATACACTTTATGTCTGTGTGAAGAATTGTTAGTGCTTGTACTTGCTACAGCACCTGCATCACTGCAGCCACAGCAACAATCAGCCTCTCAGTCTCTTATTTCTCTGCCACTTCATTTTTCCTTCATTTGTGAACAAGACACCAAGCCAGTGTTTTGTTGTCTTCAAGAAAAATCTATATAAATGAAGTCAACTTACCTTACATCATAGTTTTGGTATTTCGCAAGCAGATATATTGCTGTATTAAACTAAAAGAGTAAAAATTTAACCAGATTATTTTGTCAGGAAATTACATATAAAAGATGTTATGTCTATTTATACTATGTACACAAATGTAGGGTTTAATATGTCTTGTAACTCTAATTGGTCACATCCAGGCTGATTCATTTCTATTATGTATTTCATCACCGTGGCTTCGTACTTTCAAGACATTTGCTGTGAAGGATATATTTGGATATACTATTATTTTATTTGCACAGTAAAACATTTAAAGTTTTACAAGGTAAATAAGTTTAAAATGCATTGCAGGAGGGGCACAATGCCAATTAGGCATATCTGAAGCCTCCGCCCATAACGGATTAGACTAGTTAAGTGGAGGGAACACAATAAAGCCAAACTAACAATTGAGAGAAATAAAATGTATATAGAATTTATTCATATGAATGGATCCTACATTATGTAGAAGAAACTCCATTAATGTCCCTCCGCAATTAAATTAATTTTAAAATGCTTCTTAAAATCATCCACTGTAAAACATAGGGAAGCCAAATGGGAAAAGCTTTTTTATAAAATCGTACCTCTAACTTGCATAGAGAATTAACCCAAGCAAAAGATACTTAGGAGGACTGTGGCATATGTAAATTAATAAATTAATCCACTGAAAGGTTTAAGCTTTCAAGTGTTTAAAGATTTTTCCATCAGTTAGTAAAATCATATAAATAAATAAAAACATCTGAAAAATATTTACTTGATAAATAGACAGAATTTTTCGTTTCTCGAATAAAACTGCTATTCCAACAAAAACCTTCGGGAGAAGGGAATCCCATGGAGAGTAGTGGAGAAGGTGCTCCCCCAAAGCATGTTCCAGTATGAGAGATAAAGATGTAAAAGGCTATAATATGAAGTGTTGAAGACACCTTGTGGGAACAATACGGCTAACCCTACTTATTATGCCAAATTAATTGAAGATCTTTAAATTAAAATCCACGTGTGTTTTCCAGCTCATTTTCTCAATGAAAACTCCCAAAGAAATTTGTAGATAATACCTGGGGTAACTCAGTAGATTCTATTTTAATTTTCGTTATATCTTCCTCGTATGACTTTTTTCCACTAAAAGAAATATAGTTAGATTTGTTTGATTTTTAAAGATAATTTATTCAATCTGAACCATTTAGCATAGGCAGACAGATCAGAATTGGCCATCTTAATCAATGTTTTAAAGGTTGTGTGTGGCACAACTAGTCTTGTGTCGTCTGCAAACATATTTGGTCAGAGAAAATTTGGTAAAAGAGGAAAATTGGAAAAATTATATATTATATAGATAAGAGGAGCGGGCCAAGAATTGAGCCCTGTTGGACCCCACATCGAAGAGTAGCAATCTTTAAAAAGTACCTAATAACAGAAACAAATTCAGTTCTAATGGAGACAAATTTGAAAATATTTCTATAATTTATCTAAAAGAATTGTTAAAGTCTAAAACATGCTACATGTAAATTCATTATTTTCAAGGGCAGTTATAACTTTATTAATAAGAGGGAGTAGGGCCATGTAAGTGGAATCAGTATGTGAAAGGCATATTCGTAGTCGTATCGCATTTTTATCTAAATGAAGAATGATTCTTTTATATAATAATTTTTCTAGTGAAAAAAATGGGCTGTAGTTTGAAAGAATTGAAGGATTGTCAGCTTTAAACAGAGAGATGACTTTTACAATCTTTGATTATTTTGGCATAACTCCTCTTTACAAAGACAAACACAGTGCTTCCTAGATAAATTCTTTATCTTGCTTAACAAGAGATGCCGAGATATTGTCATAGCCATCTGCAGATGTTTTAACTGGTCAATGACATAATTTATTTCCTCACTATAAATGATGATATAATAGAAAATGAACGTTTGATGAAATCCAAAAGGGTATCATCACAAACAGGAATTTCATTGGCTAGTTATTAAAGGGATCTGCTATATCAAACTGATTATTCAAAATGTCTTCACCATTAATAAAAACTGGAGGTATCTGAGGAACCTTTATCATTTTGAAGAATCTGATTTATTATTTTTCCAGGGGGGTTTTGTGTTGTTAGAACATTTAATGAATTCTTTACTGAAATATTTTTTGCAGACCTATGGAATTATTATATTTATTTCCCTCCCAAAAAAATATAAACTAATTTATAATTTTATAATGTTTCCCAACAGTATATCTGACAACAGAAAGATTCATTTTGAATTATTTAATTCACCTGTGTATGTTTATCCCGTTTACTGCATGCCTCGTCTGATAAAGATTAAAAAAACACTGAGCTATTTAAATATTCCTCATGTGTAAACAAAGAAAATAAATTAAAATCATAATAATTTAAAACCGGTATGGTCATATACCGTGAAATATGTACTCCTTTTGTCCCCAGTTATGTTAAAAGCAGCGTATGGCTCCAAAAAGAGGCAGCCTTTTGAATGCCCTTCGTGTTTCTATGAGGGTTCCATCAGTCTCAACGTAATTCCTCATGTTTGAGCGTCTGCTCTGAGGTCACATATATTTACCGGAGCTGCTTTAGGAATTCCATCGAAATGCACGAAGGCTACCGTGCAAGGCAAAAAAAAAAGGTCGTCCATAATTGAAAGTGTGACATTGAAAAGGCAGGACAGGACTGTAATTAATTCTCCATCCCGATGTTTAAACATGAACCTATTCTGCCCCCTAGTGTCAGCAACAGGTCATGTCCATCCATGAGTGGTGTGAAGAATTTTAACTAGTCAGCAACTTTTAAATGCAGCTCCAGGAGATTCTATAAAATGCACTTCGACATTCCGACCTTTGACCCTACAAACAGTAGGGAACATGAGCACTATGGGTTTGCACTGAGAGGGAGTCTCGCCTGACATTTATGTCTTAGACTACTGTGAAAAGCTTTTTTTTATGTTTTACAACTAAAGGGAATTCGGTTAATTCTGAATAATCCAGTAATTGATTGGTTTGTTTAAAAAATGAGGGGGATTATTTCTGTTATTTCATCCCATCAACACCTTTTTAAAATAACATCTGGATTGTTAATTTAATTTCCGTAAAGCCATGCCATAACTAATGGAATTAGGATTATTTTAATGAATCATAAAATACAGAATAAATATCCTAAGTGTAAAAATATGTTTCTCATAGATCAACTCGAAAATAAAACATTGCAGGATTGGCGCAATAGGAAATCATTGATCAGTCAGTCTCAGATCTGCTGTCTGTAAAAACAGCTGTATAAAGATTCAATGGAGCACCGTGTTTTTCTTCCACAATGACTTAATCTAATCATTTTTTAATCATCTTATCACAGACAAGGAACAAGCATGTTACTATTATTGCAGTGCGTAGGTCAGCGTGACGGCCACTTTGTACAGAACTTCTAATAAACAGGAAGACTACATGATGGAAGGAGTTTTACTCACTAAACCTCCTCTGATGTAACAGGCAGGTCCCACTCCTGTGAGCAAACAAGTTGAAAAACTACCCCATTGTATGTTAGCCAGGTCTTATTTCAAATGCTTAAATAGTATTTTTTTAGAAGCACATTGAGGGATTTTAACTCCTTTGGATACGGGTGGAAAAGTGACAGTAGAATGGATCAGAAGATAGATGGATACATTTGTCTTCAGGCACGTTGCTCCAGCCTATCAGGGTGGAGGAGAGAACTTAGCAGAAAGGCAAAGTGCTTATCATCTACATTCCAGCAACAAGCTTTAAAGAAGAGATGCCAGAAACAAGATGCTGAAATGAGTTTCCTCCGCAGGTGGCACTGATGGGAGCTCAGAGCAGAGCATCATTATGTGGAGGAGTTTAGGCATCTCATCAGGAGGTCTCCTGCTTACCTCCCTTCTGAGGTTTTCTGTACACATATAAGTCCAAAATTACTAATACTGTGGTCTGATTCTGGTATTTTTTTCAATCTATTGATTTTACTAATATGTTTTTGTTTGTTGTTTTTTTGTGCATGTGATACTCTTTTATATATTTTTTTTTTGAGAGAGAGATGCCTGTCTCAGTACCTTTAAAAAAACGTTTTTTAAACATATAACATTTTCTTCAATCTAAAAATTTTTTCAATCTATTGATTTTACTAATATGTTTTTTTTGTTTTGTTGTTTTTTTTGTGCATGTGATACTCTTTTATATTTTTTTTTTTTTGAGAAAGAGATGCCTGTCTCAGTACCTTTAAAAAAACGTTTTTTAAACATATAACATTTTCTTCAATCTAAACCTGCTAATGCTATGAATGATTTTGGACTTGTTGGCTGACCACCATAGAGTGTGTTACCTTGAGACTGACCTCCCACTCTGCTGCCGAACTTGTATGTCCGCTGGTGCCTATCTATAGCATGAGGTGTGTCTAACATGCATGGTTCAGGACTATAGGAGGAAACTTGAGTACCTGGGGAAAACTATTACACTCATGGAGAGAACATGCAGACGGGAAACTAAAAGGATAGATTTGCTGTGAGACAACTGTTCTGTGCACTGCTAGTTTTTAACCACTCCATATATAAAAAAAAATTCAGATGAATGGAACTTATTTTTCAACTCATGAAGTAACCAAAATTAAATATATATGGCATAATTTAATCTAAAAGGTTACTAACTCCTTTACCCAATGACTTAACATGGCTTGGTGAAATGACACGCTGCCAAATTTGAAGCACCAAGTGAGGACATGGTCGAATTTTGAAGTGACTTGGTACACAAATAGTCTGGTAGTGATTGCTCTCCCAATTATTTAACCTATAAGGTGCTGGTACAGCTAACCAAGCACAGTCTTGCGTTTGAACATGTCCTGTTATCATTTACCATATTGCAAGGAGAACTCCTTATAAGCTAGTTAATTGGATGATACGACCATCCACTCTAATGCACACCCACAATGCAACCCTGTCAGTGTAATATTTATATTGCTGTCTAATGTGTCTGCCTTTGTTTTTGATTACCTTCATTGATGTTTTGGACTTACTGTTGGATTTTTGAATATCTGCCTCTGACACTATCACTCTTTCTACCACGGATCCATTCCACAAAGCAGGTTATGTGACATACCCGGATAATTTTAAGGGTAAGTTTGTGGATGACCTCAACTCAGTTCCAAAAATGGAGGTATCTTTCAAGATATTTTAGTAACCATAGTAACTTAAACTCTGAACATAATCTGATCCGGACAAGGTTATGTTCCAAGTGGGTTCGTTCCAGAGAGGGTTCTGAGCATGGTTTGTCCTTTTGAATTATTATCCTGTGGACTTGGATTATTCTTTATTTCGTCAATCTCACTTTAATTAAAATGTTCACATTAAATAGTGTCTCTTTATTCAGCTCCAGAAAAAAAATATGATTCCTTTATGGATCATTTGGTATAATATTTAACATGTAACAAATCCATCTTTGGCCTTTTGTATGGTTCTTTGTCTAGTTCTGTCACAGCAGAAATGGTCTCTTAATCTGCATCCTACAGTAGAAGTGTTCATGTCTACTTTATATAGTCTCTCTCTCTCTCTCTCTCTCTCTCTCTCTCTCTCTATATATATATATAAATATATATATATACCAATTGTACCAAAGTGATTAAGCACTTTGGTACGGGTCTATCGTCAGTTTTTATGGGAACTGTTTCTGTTTTTCCTGATTTGTGATAGGTTATAGAGAGACAGTATGTGGATTGTCAAGATTAGTTGAACCAACACCATGAAAAGATGATCGAGAAAATTATTTAGGTATCGCAGATTTTGTTTTTCTGGAAGCTTTGCCATCTAAAGGTTTGCTTTGGCATAATGATTTTATCACTTTCAGGACTTTCCTCAAGTATAAAGTTTTGCGTAGCTGAAACAAAAAAGTGAAGTTCTGACGCAGTTCTATATGTGGCATCCAGCCACTGTTTGCTGATGACCCCTTTTTATTGAAACGACAAACTCAACCTTACTTGCACTGTTATTATCAGCCACACCTGCGCATCAGAAACCAATCAGCACTCAGATTCAGTACACACCTCACATCTGTGTGTCAGAGCTAAACAAGGTTCAGAGAGGGTAACCATGTGCTCTTGTTTTGCAGGGATGTTAACAAGTATGTCGTTCTTATATTATTATCAACATCTGGACTTCAGTCAGACTTGATAAAACAGGTTAGAAATCATATTGCGTCTTAGGTAGAAATGGGGGAGGGGAAGCCCATGTCATTATATTTGACTAGATTTAATCTAACTTTTGCAGCAGTTCCAATGTAAACATGGTTGTTGCATCCAATTTTGTACATGTGCAGTACAGGGTTTTTTTTCTGTTAATAAAGTGACCCTAGAAATCTAATAAGTCTAGTTTATATAAGTTCAGTCCATTTACCATTTATTGGATGTATTTTATGCTTGGAGACTGGGTATTAATTATACCGACAGACATGATTACTCTCAAAACTTGTGTCAAACATTTTGGTGGCCTAAAAGGGTCAACAAAATGCAAAGGCAACAGCACAAGAAAAGCTATAATGCAAAAACAAAAGCATCAATGCAACAATAGCAATAACACTACAAAAAGCCACAACACAACAACAAAAAGCTGCAATGTAACAACAAGAGCTACAACAGAACAACAACAAGGTACTACACAACAACAAAAGCCACAACACAGAAACAAAAAGCCACAAAACAGCAACAAAAACCCACAATGCAACAATAAATAGCCACAACACAGCAACAAAAAGCCACAATGCAACAATAAATAGCCACAACACAGCAACAAAAAGCCACAATGCAACAAAAAATAGCCACAACACAGCAACAAAAAGCCACAATGCAACAACAAATAGCCACAATGAACTGTCCAGCTCTAAAAAAGACGCTCCTCAACACCTGCTCCGAGACGGAACAAACCAATCAAATTCCACCTCTCCCCTGGAATTCCTTTGAATAACAGATTTGCAACTCTCTGCTCCCTGAATTCAGAGCCCCAGCAGCCAGCCAAGGTTACAATGAGGAATCCAGCCACAATAAACGACAAAAGAAATTTAGGAAGTCCCTAGCAGAGGAATCCAGACACAATAAACCACAAAAGAAAGTAAGGAAGCCCTTAGCAAAAGTTTCATTTCATTTCAGTAGCCACAACACCAATAGTGGTCAGTTGTACCCAAGATTCTGTGAAACAAATCAATGAAAAGATTTTGACAATTATAAATCAACCAAAAACCTCTAATGCTTGTTTTATATGTAGCATCTACAGAAACAGGAAAACAGACTGTCAGAGATTTTGGCTTGACATTCCAATCTTTGTCAGTGGACCTCACCCAACAGGATCTGATGACGAATTCTCAAGGTTGAGGATGCTTATAAAATTATTAAAGAATAGCTGCGCTGATCGATCAATGAGATTTTATCAACTATTTTAGAATATTCTGCTGAGCAAAACACCTGGCTCTATACCAAATGTCTCACCCTTTATGACCTTTTCTGAAAAAAATAAGGGCACAAATCTTGATCGGGACACAACAAACACCAAAACTTGGATTAAATCAACTTCCTGGGACTGATATCCTGCCCATCTCCCAACTGGTAGTAACAACATATGATATCGAAGGGACCCGGACAGTATTTCTACCCCCATCGTCTCCCAGAAGTTGCCCGGACACTCTGTATAAAATAGTACTATCCCAGTGCTCGAAAGAAGCAGAAGACAAAAAGCTAAATCCAAACATTTATGTATTAAACAAAATCTCAAATTAATCCCCTGTCAGAAAGCTCAGTTACCCATCATCAAACCACTTAAAATACTTCTTTTAAACATTATGTCTTTATCAAACAAGGTGCTTCTAATCAATGTTTTGGTCACTGAGCATAATGTACAGGCCCTATTTTTATCAGAAAGCTGGTTAAATCAAAATAATTAAACATCTGCACCGATAGAATGCATACCCGCCCCCACCCCCCACAAATTATGATTTTCTAAGCGAGAGCAGGAAACACAAAAGAGGTGGTGGCATTGCAACAGTTTTTCATGACTCAATAACTTTTAGAAAAGTGCCCCTGGACACATTCAACTCTTTTGAATATCTAGCCATAAAGGACTGAAACAAAGCTTTATTTCTATTCTGTAAACCACCAAAACCTAACTCAAATTTCTTCAATGATTTTAATTACCTTCTGTCTGTAATATGTATTAAGTAACTTGACCAATTAATCACTATGGGTGACATCAATATCCATATTGACAACCAACAAGATAGCCAAGCAAAAATCTTAAATGACACTCTTCATAACTTTGGCATGACCCAACATGTCAAACAGCCAACACACAATCGAAAACAAGCTCTAGACTTAATTATAAGCAAAGGTTTATATATCTCTTACATCTCTGTAGTTGATGCTGTGCTATCTGACCTCTTTTTAAAGCTCCATCTCTACTGAATGTTTGACTCACAATGAGACCACTGTAAAACATTGTTTTCTAGGGGACAGTTTAGTTAAAACTTTTTTTTAAATCTACTCTCTTACCACCACCCCATCCCACGATTCCACCTCTGTAAACAAGCTGATGGAAAGCTTCCTAGCAACAACCTCCGACATTATCGATTCCATTGCTCCAACTAAATATAAAGTAGTTTCGGGGTAAAAAGAAGTCTCCATGGGCCAGGGATCCACAGGTACGTAGTGAAAAAAAGGATTTTCGATGAGCCGAAAGAAAATTGTGAAAAACTCAACTCCAGGTTCAGTATGAGATCTACAAAAACAGGCTTACAGTAAGAGATACCATTTAATCTTGAAAGTTGCAAGAGAATCGTTATTTTCTGAAATCATTAACAGAAATGTTAACAATGTGCTGACTTTTTTTGCAACAGTTGAGAGACTAACTAATCCTTCAATTACAGTAGCTCCTGAACTAAATTCCACCAGGCCCTGCAATGAATTTGCCATCTATTTCACTGAAACAATTCTAACAATCAGACGTTCAGTCTACACCTCAGTACAGAATCCACTACCAATGTCATCTCCAATCAACACCAAATTAAAGAAAATGTCTGTATTCCATGAGTTAAACCACATAAACCTTGAAGAAATCATTAAGCAATCAAGCTCTTCCTCTTGTTGCCTGGATGTATTATCCACAGCTTTTCTTAGAAAAACAGAAAAAACACATTTTCCCTGTCATTAACTCTGATCTGATTCAAATAATTAACTCATCCTGCCTGTCAAGTTTTCTTCTCCAAGGCTTTATAAAGAAGCAGTTCTCAACCCCCTCCTAAAGAAGAACAACATGGACAACACACTGATGCAGAACTACAGGCCAATCTCTAATCTCCCATTCATCTGAAATTCATGTTGAAAAAGATGTTTTTCAATAATGAAATAGATTCCTAACAACGACCTACTACTTTGATCAGTCTGGTTTCTGTGTTCATCACAGCACTGAGACTGCCCTTGTCAAAGTTTTAAATGACATTTGCATTAATAAAGACTGTGGTAGAACCACAGTGCTGGTTCTGTTGGACCTCAGTGCTGCGTTTGACACTGTCGATCATGAAATACTACTGGAACGACTGGAGAGCTGGGTTGGATTCTCTGGTACAGTATATGGCTGGCTTGGGTCCTACGTGACGAACAGGGATTTGTTTGTTTCTCAAACCTCACCTTTTTAGCCTAACTTTTAGCTGATTATTATTCATTAATTATCAGTGTTTTACACACAAAAAAAATGTTTTTACCAGTATAAAAATTTTTAGCAGTATTTTACCACTTAACCTTATATTTATCTACTGTTTATTTTAATATTTTAACATGTTATGTTATTCTTCCTTCCAGTGTTTCTTCTGTGGGAGCCCTTTGCTTTGGGAGTGGTGGTCAGCTGTGGCTGGCTGGTTGTTCTCTAGGTAGTACTTGGGTGAAGGTGGGGGTCTCTGCCTTCCCTCCTCTGGGTGCCCTGGGTTGGTACCTCAGCTGTTGCTGTCGATCTGCTGCTGCCAAAGCAGATGGCTCCTCTGATGGCGTTTCCTTACCTGACCTGGCTCATGCATTCCGCCCAATGTCTTTTTTTATTGTTGCTTTTAAGTGTGGGCATGCATGGGAGATGGGTTGGGTGGGATGGGGGGTAAAACAGTGGTCATGTTTTTAATTCTTGGGGGGGAGGGATGGTGATGTGGTTTATTTGGGTCATTTTAATCTTTAAAGCACTTTTGAGATGCAAATTTGTATCAAAATAGATTTATAAATAAAGTTTGATTAATCCAACAGAGATGCATTTAAAATTCAATTGAATCAAATGCATAAATGTATTTTTATTTTGCTTGTGTAACAGAAGAAAGAAAACCTGAAAGTGGTTGGACTTCTGGATTCAGCTGCTAGTTAGTTCTGACCTCAGTGAACCAAGTCAATAATCAGAGAGAAGTCCTGTGAAATGTGACACAGAGGATATGTAAGATGCATCTTCAGCAAACCACACACCCACACAGGAACACTCCTTACACATACTCTATGCTAGAAGAAATCTAAACTGTCTACACCATCTTAAAGTCCAATGTGTCACATTAGGAAACTGTTGAAATCATGTAACGTAAAGCAAAAGAGCAACAGTCATCTGAAACAACGTAAGTCTGTTTATTTTCTTGGCGAGTTAATATTTAGCCGAGTTTAGAGCTAAATCTAGAATCAAGAGTAAACAGATAACATGACTGCTAGATAAATGCACTGATAGCATGTTGTTTTATCTAATCTATAGTTTCTCATTCAACCAAGTGTTCCTTTAAACTAAAATAGGAACATCTGAACAACAGTAAAGGCCCTTAAAACAAAATAGGCCAGGTTGATCGAGGGGAAATAAAAAAACAAACCCAAAGCATTCCTGGAGAAGAGACAAAGACACAAGATTTCATTTGTTTGCATCAGTCCTTTCAATGAAAAATAAAAAAACAACTCTTTAAGTAACCTGCATTTTACAACAGCTTCTGGTTGATTTACGTTAAACAGGTAGTCTTAAATTGTTTTCAAATTATATAGATCTCATTTACAGCAGGCATAGAGTTTGGTTAAATATTTACTTTGCAGATGACATGAAATGCCTGTGAAATGTTTTAATTACGCAATACATTTTTGTCTAAGATTGCTGAGAACAGCAGACAAACTACATTTCCTGTAAAGTCTCTTTATTGCTCCACTGGCAATACTATAAATAGTTGACCATCTCATAAATATCAGATTTTTATTTATTTAGAATTGAGAAAATGAACTCGGAATATAAAATTACTTTCATTTAAATTCATTTTAAGAAAGAAAATTAATCAAATGTATTTCTTAAAATAGCATTGAAAGACTTAATCTATTCTTTGTTCATTTACAAATAACCTCATATACATGGGAATTCTGATCAGCGCATGTAATTGTATATTAACTGGTCTTTTTCCAAAGATAATTTGGTTTGCTGTAGCTGAGTTTTGACACTACAAGCAGAAAATTAAAATTTTACAGCAATCAATCCATTAACTAAAGGATGATTTAGGGAGGTAGTTGAAAGATAAGACCATGTCATCAGGTCTCCACCAACATGCTTAACACTTGATTTGGGTTTTTTTGCTTATATGTTGTGCTTTGTTTCCCTCTAAATAATGTGACATGCCTGCGATGGGTAGGATCTCAACTTTCATCACAACAAAGGTCCTGCGATTCATCCAGATACAACATTCTGACCCAAACTCGTGCTGTTGTTTTCTTTTTTTAAGGAAGATCCTTTTTCTTAGTTTTTGAAACAAGTCGAAGATGTTAAATCGTCAATTTGTCTTGTCATGACCTTAAAATTTAACACGTTAGCCGGGGCCTGCATGCAGAGACCGGTAATTGGACTCATTGGTTGTCATTTCTCTGAGCATTACACTAATTAACCTCGAGTTGAATTTATTGTTCTCCACATGTTAGAACAAGAAAAAGATCATAACCCTTCCCAGATCAGGCAAAAATAGTTGCATCTCTTGGGTTATTATGACATTTGTTGGGAAATTTTACTAATATAGTTGAAACCAAAAGTTTACATACAGAAACAAAATCTTACAATCCCCCTTTTTTCTCACTGTCTGAAGTCAATCAGACAAAATTAGTTGTACTTGGTAAATGCTGCAATAATGAGAGAAAGAATGTGTCTGATATTTATCTTATAATGTCTTCAGAAGAAATACATTTTCTCAGTATTTGGTAGAATTATTACTAACCTCATGCAAGGGGCATATGCTGGTTTCTTGCCACAGGCTTCTCACAATTGTTTACTGGAACTTTGGCCCATTCCTCCCGAATGGAACTGGTGGAACTGGGTGAGATTAGGTAGCTCACACACGCCTAGCTTGATCTACCCACACATTCTCTGTGGGACTGAGATCAGGGTTTTGTGATGGCTACCACAAAACACAGACTCTGTTATCCTGAACCAAATTTGTAACCACTTTGGCTGTATACTTACGGTCAATGTCCATTTGCAAGACTCATTTACACCTGAGCTTTAACTTCCTATTCAGTAAAACATCTGCACAACATGATGCCTTGAACCTCATACTTTACAGCTGGGATTGTGTTTCTAGGCTTGTAACGATGGTCATTATGGCCAAACAGTTCCCCTTTAGTTTCATCGGACCATAATCAACAAGTGGTTTCTAACACACAATGAAACGAGCAATGGGGATTTGTTTCTTCACCTCGGACAGGAAAGTTGTTCAGAATGGAGTATGAAGGAGTGGATGGAGCAAAATACAGAGCTATACTGGTTGGGAACCTGTTAAAGGCTGCAAAAGACTTGTTTGGAGCAAGGTTCCTCATCCTGCAGGACAATTGACCCAAAGGCAAGGCAAGGCCAGTTTATTTGTATAGCACACTTTTAAAACAATAAGGCAATTCAATGTGATTTACATGATTCAAGGAGAACAACAGTAAAAGCACAAAGTACAATATTAGAGACACAATATATGAAACGTTAAAACATATTACATTTTCGCTGTTGCTAGTTACTTACTCAAAGGCAGCTCTAAACAGATTCATTTTTAGCTTTTTTTTAAACTGAGGGTTTCTGCAGCTTTGCAGCAGTCAGGAAGTTTGTTCAAGGTAATGGGAGCGTAGAAACTGAAGCTTTTTCTCCATGTTTGGCTCTAATTATAGGGATGATTAGTGAACTAGAATTGGAAGACATGATTGGTCTGACGGGTTGGTTAAGGGACAACAGATTTTCGACATACTTTGATGGTAAACCATAAAAAAATTGTATTAACTAATAAAGCATTCTCTTTGGGTTTGAATGGGTTCAAACTGTCACCTGTTGACAATGTAATTTAAAGCTGAGTATCAACTGCAGAGTTATGGTAACTGATATTATTGGATGTCATAATCTTGGCTAGTGGTTGCATGTAGATAATAAACAGGCGTGGCCCCAGGATGGAGCCATGGGGCTCCCCACATGTCTGTTCTGATAAATAAAAAAAACAAATGCCTGACACAAAGCATTTCCGGAGATGCAGAAGTGTGAATCAACAAAACCACAGCAGTAGTATAAGCAGTAGTATAGGAATATGGCAGCTAAGACAAACATAAGCGGCTGATCAGAGCATTTTTGAATTGACGAAGAATTGTCTATTGGCGAATTGTGGTGGTGCATGTCCTGCTTTGACTATATCTGCTTCACTCCTACCAGCCTCTGTTTACTGTCTGTATGCAGCTCGAGGTTAACCAGTGTAAGGCTAACATGTAGGGGCGCATGTCACTATCTATTGTCGTGGAGTTGAACATACTTAATTTAACAATTCGGTTTTCTGAGTGGCACCTAAACTGGGACTCGACTCTCAACAGGGGGCAAGCCTTTAGTACTATTACTCCAAAAATTTCGATTTAGCTGTACTTGTAAACTTACTGACTGCAGCTATTGTTTACAGATCTTTTAACCCTATAAATATCATGTGATACCATTTAGTTTAAACAGAATCAGGCAGCATTGTAGATGTCTGGTGAACATTTCTTTCCCATTTTCTTATGAATTCAACCTGGGTGCTATTTATATAGTTATTTCAAACAAGTATACCATTGGAAGTGCTTTCAAATGGACAGAAGTTATCAGTTATGTATGTTTATAGTGAAAAACAGTCTGGTATTTCGTGTGCAGACTGGGAGGTGGTTTCACAGCCTAAGACAAAGAAGCTTGAAAAGAGCAAATTCTGCATCCAGCTGTCGAACTGGATATTCTGGGGATCACAGTCCAGTCTGGATGCAACAAATTTGTGGAGTGGTCCTGTAACATTGCTTCGGATCAGGTTGTGCCTGATTTTCCTTCATTGTCTCATTTGTGTTGCTAAAAGGAACCTGGGTTAAAACACCTATCCTGGTTGTAAAGATTTTTGTTCCCTAGAAAGACCGCTAGAAGCAAAAGTGGGTGTGAAGTTAATTTATAAGGTTTTTAGAGTAATAGAAAATATTTAAACAGTTTTAAAATAATACATTACACCATTCAAGCTCTTCATTTATTTACAGAAGAAAGCTACTTAAATCACATCTGTGTGATAGCTGGAAAGCAAAATACTCTAGAGCAGTACTTCTTTTCCCATCTGAGCTGTTTTATGCCATCTTATTGAGAGTTGGAACTCCAGTCCGGGTCAGTTTCAGTCGTTTCCTATGAATGTGTGAGTTTTGTGCAGGTTAACTGTTAGGCTGGCCTCCTATTGCTTCCCTCGGCTCTAGAAAGGGACCTTAGAACCAGTATTTATTTCAATGCACCCGGCTGGTTCTTCTCAGTTACAAAAATGGTCTACATTATTGTTTTATTGTATCAGATTACAGAGAGTAGCCCGGGGTATTGTTAAAAACACGAAATTACTGGTATGTTGGCCATGTTTTTTGAATGATCGGACTCTGTTTTCTGACTCACTGATGTGGTTGTTTTAAATTTTGGGTGTGTATTTTTGTTATGTGGACACATTAGGAAATCAACTCCATCCCTTAACAAAACCTAAAAACAAGAGTCTTGTGTTTTCACTGGCGTTTTGCTTTTCTTTTTATGTATCAAGCATCTGACAGGGATTTATTCAACCTTGGTCAGGATAAAGAATTGCTTCAAGTCAACAACCTGAGCAGTTACCTGGGGTTTCTAGTGGTGGGCACCCTTTTACACAAGTTGTTTAAGCGTTAGTTTGTATGTAGACCTCCTTAGTCTGGCTTTTCTTTGTTATAGCTTATTCTATCATATTTATCTAAAACATTTATTTTATAAAAAACTGTTTTAAATACTGCAAATACACGTTTAACAGTGCATCTTAAAAATGATAATTTTATATAGTTAGACTGAATTTTGGTATAGGCTGAAAGAATCGGCTCTCACTAGTTGAGCTGAGCCAAAATATACGGATCTCGAAGATGAGCCGCAAATCCCATCATCATTACCAGAAATGCCGTTCTGCTGTTCTGCTTTTTCCTCCTCATGGCTCATTACCATGATGGCCTTCCTATTGGCTGCTGGACTTCAAGAAGCCGCCTCTGATTGGGTGTTGGCGCGGTGCCGCACACCTACGGTTACTTCTGATTGGTTGGCCGTGTAACGTTGCGTCGCTCTCTCTATCAATGCAGACGGACGGTCTCTAAAATATAGTTTTGTTTTCTCAGAAAGGCGTGAGGTTAGCTGGATTTCGATAAGAAGCGATGCCCGCCTGCTCTCGCAGATACTGAGCATTATTGGCGGACACTTAATGCGCTAGATTGATGAGCTGACTTTTATTTTTTTGTTAGTTAAAAATGACCTCAAATAATTTTCGACTGGATGATTTCATTGCAGGATGGATCGGTGGTAAGAAATAAACTATTTTTTCGTATTCAGATGGGTTACACGCGCTTGTTCTGTGTATATTTAGGGAGGTAAATGATGAAGGGAGTTTCGTCCTCATTTTTCCTTCATAAAACCATTTATTACTTTGTTAAGTCACGTTTACAAGGTAAAATAAACTGCCTCATACACCTGCACAAGCTCCCGTTGGTGTCCAGCAGCAACTTTTAAGATGGAAAACTACTGCATCCACATCCTGTAAAAACAAAGGGGGTCTGTACGGGAATCCTCCTCCCTCCCTCCTGCGTTTTCACCACATTGGAAAGCTCTTATCTTTTAACAATCAGAACTGAAATAAAGTTGTGAATGTTTTGTTTTCGCACATATTCAGCACTTAATTTATGCTCCTGCATAGTTGGTAGCGAACAAACTGTTTCTGCTGCTCTGAAATCCGCTTTTAACTTGAGTACTTGTAATGACCGAAGTGACCGCTGGGGTCACTATCCTTATTATCTTATTATTGTATAACCCAAAGAGAAAAGTAGGTCTGAATCTGGAATCAAGTGGTTGTTTGAAAACAAATTATTTGGATTACTTGTCATGTAAAATACGACTGTTTGAAAACTTAGAGTTAAGTTGTTTTTTTACTTAATTAAACTAGAATTTTTTATATTATTTAACACAAGTACCCAGAGACTATAAACATTTAGAGAGATGATATTACAATGAATGTAATCCATATCAATTGTCAAAGATACAAAAGCGGTTTACTTTCCAAATACTGACATTTTTCTGTACAACTTTATTTCAGTTATGATTGTAAAAAGATAAGAGCTCTGCTTTTCTTCATATATTCAATAGAAACCTGTTTACTGAGAAAGACATGGATGTGTTTAAAGATACCCTGTTTCATGAAGTTCACATTTCAGATCAAGTAGAAGACAAAAATACTGAATCAGGCATATTACAGATTACCCTTTGCTGTGGCTTCTCTGGATTTTCTGACAATTCCTCGAGACATGGACTTCAATTATTTTATTTTATTTTTTTAAAACGCAGATTTTCATCGGTTCCTAACAGCTCAAATAGTCAAAAAAATATGTGTTGATCGCGTTAACTTTTTAGAGTTCCGACTAATGATACGTTAACAGCTGCAGAGCTACTGTACCCTGAGATTCATAAAGGATGCAGTTGATGCACAATTTTACTGAATGATTAAAGATTTAAAAGCTAAATCATCAGAATTATTTTTATTTTATCAAAACTTGACTTGAAGTTTTGGTATTTTTGCAATGGCCAACATTATGCCCCTATATTATAACTTAATGAAGTATCTTTGCAAGTGCCTCTTTCTTTTTTTCTTTAACAATTCTGGTATAAAATACATCTACAATTTTACTGCTAAACTTAAAGTGAAACTGAGGGCCCCAGTTGGACTCGGTTCTTTCTCTGCAAGGCTGCATCTTTCAGTTATTTTTAGTTCTTTAAGGGAAACAAAAACACTGGAGTAAATCCACCGGAGACTGATGGACGAGGACTCGGGGAGCAGCTTGCTGCATATGTCGCGGGGCCTCACATTCATATTTTCTGGCATACCACCCCATCAGAGCGATAAAGAAGGCTTTATCTTCCGATATGTCAGCAACGTCATGTGCAGCATCACGCCCAGAGCTTTAAAAAAATCCACGCCCTGAACAAAATGTAAAATCTTTATGTTGTGCGGAGTCCTAAATATGTTTGCTGGGGCCCAGTGAGTTAGCAGAACTTGTCATTAAGTTGGGCCCAGGGTAGGAAAAACTGCTGCTGTGTGTTTGTGGGCTTGGAGAAGGCAGGAACATGGTGGTGGGAGGGTTAGCAGGGCCTCAAATGTTTATGTTTGCGCAGGGTTTTTGTGTGCAGCCCTCTAACGATCTTCACGTTTTATCTGCAAAAGACAGTAGAGATAAATCTGGTCTGTGTAGTCAAAGTGACCAGAGTGTTGCCTTCATGCAAAACCTTCTGCATATCTCTTAATGTCCTAAGTCTTAAAGCTACCATTCAGATATATTATTTTAATGTTCTTTTAATCTCAGAATGTTTTTATCTTTATAAGTAACAAAACTCTCAGAAAGTTACCAGATCATGTTTTTTTCTCACTGCAACAAAGCACCTCTTGTTCTGCTCTTTTTCTAGTACATTCTGTATTCACTGTCTGTTTCTGTTTTCCTGCTGGCTGCAGGCGCCTCCAGTGTTGTCGTAGGACATCCGCTGGACACAGTAAAGGTAATTAAGACTGAACTGCCACATTTCTCAACCTTTATAGCTGTCTCCTGCTGATTAAAGCACAATAAAAGCTTCTACAAAGACACAATCACCTGTTGCGCAGTAATTTCTACCTCATTTCACAAAAACCTTTCAGATATGTTGCTTAAATCTGCTTATGTGCAGACACAAATTGCATGTAGGGAGACAAATAAATATCCATTCCCCTTTTTAAAAACAGGATTAATACTTTTAATTTTTAGACAGTGATGATACTCATCACTTTTATATAATGTAGTATTTGTTTTGGGGATTTCGTAATAAAAAAATATCCGTAAGCTACTCTACACAGGCACACAACGCAATGAAATTTGATTAAGGAAAATTAGTTACTGGCAAATAGTGAGAAGAACCAACTGAAATCATCACAACCGTATGTTTCTATCAATTCCAATAATTTTTTAGGGGAATCCATCTGAAGGTACATTTTTGCTCCTACTGGTGTCATCTGAGGTTTAATGATGGTGTTTAAGTTTTGTTCTCAAATGGAAAAAACATGGAAAGTTTGTCTCAGTGTTTCTTTCTAGAAAGGGAGTTAAGGGTAGTGTACTTGGATCAGAATGCCTGTCCTTTCAGAAGTTTTCACGGCATTTCCCACAAGAAGAAAGCCGTAAGGCAGATGGATAGACAGTTTGAAAGAATTGATGGATGGATGATGGTTTGGATGGTTGGTTTAGTTGCATGGAGAGATGGATGGATGATTTAAAAGAATGATGGGATGGATGATGGTGTAGATCATGGTTCCTCAACGGAGCGGTAGTGCCCCCCAGCGGGCGTTCAGACTATATAAGGGGGTGATGACGGTTTTTTTGGCCCTGACGGGGCTAGTTGCATGTACAGCTGCCAAGATTAGTCGATTCGTCACGAGAATGTCGACAACCGGAATTGTCGACAATAAATGTAATTGTTCGACATCGTTTTTTATAAAAAAGTATTGTTTTTCTCTTAAAACGGCAGCTCCTGGTCCAGGTTTATATGAAAAAAGAAACAAAAATAACTTTCCCTTTGATTTTGCCAATTGAAAGTTAGCTCTTTTTTTTTCACGGTAGTTGTACTTATTGGTTCGTAACCAGTGCTCTGATTAAATGGTGATGTTTGTTTCAGAAAACCTTTCATTTGCACGGACCATTGTTGGGCAGTAACGAATCTCGACATGACTTATGCTGCATTCAGACTGCAGGCTTTGTCAGCGTCAGCGACATCAAGATTACATGTTAAGTCTATGGCGGAGGCCGTTGGAGGAGCGTCACGGTCTCTGCTGCGCTTTGTGAGCTTTGGCTCCGTCAACTTTTCAAGCTTTTCCTGCTTTTCATGCTTCAAAGCTCATAAAGCCAGCAGCGCAGAAGTTCAGCTAGTTGAACTTTTGACGGTGCTGACGGCCCTGAAGCGGCGTGTTAACCAATCAGAGCTTATAATTGTAGCGATGTCACTACACGTATTTTGAATGTAGCGGGTGCAGGAAAAACCTACATTTTAAGTCTAGAAAACGCAGATTTAAAAAATCGTAAATAACACTTACCGAAGACGGATGGACAGGCGCTCTTCGGGAGGAATAGAGCGCCTGTAGTTGGTGTCCTGGTAGGCGATTCGAGCTCTGATGCGGCCCAGGAGGTCGTAAAATTAGGCACGGGACAGACTGAAGTACCGCTGAAAGCGAACCTCATCCATACGTAGCTCCTGGAGCAAATGGTTAAACTACCCGAACTGGGAGTGCATCCGTAGAATAGGGTGTACCCACAAACGGCGCTTATGTTGCCGAAGTCGATGTTGTCTAGCTTTATTTAGCAAATAAAGCCAAGCCACTCTCTCAATACTATCTGCCGTAGTTCAGAACATACAGCAACAGAAGAAGCCCCGCCGACGCGTTGTTTTGTGCTCAGAAGTGGCAGACTTTGCAAGCTTCAACATAGAAGCGTCAAACTAGATGCTTTGTGAGCTTTGCCTGACGCTGACAACGCCCTTGGTCTGAATCCAGCATTAGTGGGGTTGGCGTTTAGCCAAAAAAGGTTGAGTAAAACTGGTATGGATGGATGGATGAATTGATTTCCCTCATGAACCAGTTTAATTTCTGACTGTGGATGACTGTTTGTTTCCTCCAGACGCGGCTCCAGGCAGGAAAAAGCTACCAGAACACGCTGCACTGCATCCTCACCATCTACAGGAAGGAGACGGTAAACATATAAACTCACACTTAGCCTCCATATTTACTGCAGATGATTTTCATATATAAAGTGCATGTAGAGCAGTGCTGAGAGACTTGTTGGGTTCAATCATATTCATTACATGGAATATTAACATGGAACAGAAGGAAATCTCGTTTAGCTTCTTTCATTGGAAGTTTTAAACTTAAGGGATGTTTTAACCTGTTTCTTCGAAGTATTCAGCACATTTGTCTAAAAGCAAGTTCACATTTTGTATACTCGAATGACTTTTTTTCCTTTTTCTTTTTGGACAGTCTTACAGAGGTTTGATTTAGAGAATGTAATTTCAGCTCAGCTGTCGGTGACAAACCAGTCTATTGAATTCTCCCACAGATCGTGATGTATCCAGTGGAAAACTGTGTGTTTTTTTTATTAAGCCTTCATTCTAGCAGGGAGAGAAATATTTTGCTGCCACAAAGTGATCTTTAAATGTGCTTCGTTTTTAGTTGCTCCACGTTTTCTTTTTTGTTCCTGTTTTTTGTACTTGGTTGAATGGAGCAAATGTTCCCTTGTAAAATAGATTGTGTATCTCATTGGGACTAACCTGGTTAAATGTCCTGATTTTTATGTTTTTTTCTTCTTTTGTTAATGCAACACTCAGGTGATGGGGTTCTTTAAGGGCATGTCTTTCCCGCTCGCCAGCATCACTGTCTACAACTCAGTTGTGTTTGGCTTCTTCAGCAACACTCAAAGGCTCATAAGCAAGTATCGCTACGGCGACGGGCGGCATCCTTGTGGCATGCTTGACCTGACCGTGGCCAGCATGCTTACCGGACTGATGTCCGTGGGCCTCGGCGCTCCGGTGGACCTGGTCAAGATCAGACTGCAAATGCAGACACAGATGGTTCTGGCAGGTAAAGCTGTTTTCGTTTTTCTGTTGGGATGTTTTATTTTTTTTGCTCGTCAACAGGGAAAACTAGACTTTTTTTATGTATGTGTGCCATTTTTTAACTTGGTAGTTTTGTCATTTGAAAAACACATTTTTGCCCACATTTTTCCCGGCAGATGTGATTGAAGGTTTACTTTGGTACATAACAACTGATTTCAGTATGTGACTAAAAGGGTGTAGGTAGAAGCAAAAGCTTATTATACACATACCCCTTTTAGCTTGGTAACCAAACTAACACACATTCAAAATTAATTAGTGAACATAACTTTTCTCCACACCACAAAACAAAGGATAGCACACAATCCCGAAAAAGCAATACGATCCCTTTTAACTTAGTTTTCCAAAGTGTAACGAAAAATATTTTCCATAAAGTGTTCATAGCTTGCGTCGAACAGTGTGTGAATGTGAGAGTGAAATATGGAATTATAAAGTGCTTTGTCTTGAAAAGCACTATATAAATGCAATCCATTAATATTATCATCAAAACAAACTAAAGTAAAACATTTTATAATGTCAGGACAACTGTTCCAGATGATTACTCTTTTAATGGACAGAGAAATTTTTGTCTTTTTTACCATGGTTCAGATTTTAGGTTTGTCAAACATGGTGATAAAGTACCTCAGGATTCTTTCATTTTGACCAGGGCCTGGACATGTTGAGGTTTGTTTTTGTTTTATTTTTTTGCAATATATGAATTGATTTTAATGTAATAAGCTAAATGGCTAAACTTCAGAATGTTTAATACTATGAATAATGGATTTATCAGCTCGTGGTCCCTATCAAGTTTATTTAATCACAGCACAGGAAACTATGTGTAACCGCGGTTAGCCAAGGGCTAATTTACGAAACCAGTCCTTGGTTGGGTTTTTTTTAATACAAGGTTTGATGAGGTTTACTACTAATGATTCTTTCTTTTGCAAAAGAATTGCATTAATATTTGTTTATTTGCTTTTCCCAAAACCCCAATACAGTATATCACATAAGGAACTATTAATGAACAATATTATAAAGTGGTTAATAAATCTTGAAATGGGAAGTATTTTATTCAAAAATGTCATAGATTTTGACAGTTTGGATTTTACCAAATCTGTCTGATTTCCACTTTAATCTATCATCGATGAGAAGTAAGAACTTTAGTTTTAGTTAATATTTCAGCATCATTTGTTAAGTTCCTATTTAAATGTCTGGGGTATATTCCAATCTGTTTGATATATTGGTTGGTTTTCCCTACATGAAATGATAGTTTGATCAAATGAAGCTACTGTTTGGATTTATGCTGTGGCTTGTCTTGCGATGTTGCTTTATGAAGTGCTACCATACAATGTGATGCTGGCAAAACCATACTTTACAATTTGGATAGTTTTCCTAGGCTTGCAGGTGTGTCCCTTTTTTCCTCCAAATTGACTCTACTTTCAGTGCAATAAGCCCATAAAACAGGTCTCAAAAAGCCAAAGTCTTCATTTTTGAGTGCATTTGAAAGCTATAACCTGGCTGCTAATGTTGCTTTTGGAGTAATGGCTTCTTCCTGGCTGAGTGGCCTTTCAGCCCACATGGGTACATTACTCTTTTTACTATGGTTAATTACTCTCTTTCTGGCTTTGCTTTTGTTTTGTGGTTGATGAACATATTTCCCTTTAAACATCTTCTTCACTGGGACAATAACTCATCTTTCCTAAAACAAATAAAACAACTTAACACAAATTGCATACCCAGAAATGTCTACAGTTGCAAAAAAAAAGGGCCAAAATTCCAAACCGTATATCTGTGAAATTATCTCCTTTAAAAAATTTCTTTTGTTTTCCCTCACTGAAATATTTGTATGTTCCTAAAGTTTACATGTATTTTGAATAAAGTTTAGATACAGATTGGAGTTCTTTGTCCGAGTCTGAAATACTCTGCTTTACCAAGTCTTGCAAGGTCATATCTGTGGCTGAAGTATCATTGTTTAGTCTGCCAAGATCTGTTAAACAGTAAACCAATAAAGCGAAGGGTAATGTAGGTCAATTCTCAGATAAAACGGTAGATGAAACATTTATAGCCTCTTAACGCCTCTTACTCCTGATGTCATGTGATAGTTCCTCAAATATACTCTGGCTGTAGTTTTCAAAATCTATTTTATTGTTTTATAATAGTGCAAAGGGTCAGAAAGTTAAGTCAGACTCCAGGACACAGTTTGGACATCAGCACAGAGGAAGTTATTTAGTAGTTGATAAACCAAGGCTTGATAAAGCAGTGATCCCCAGATGACTGTTCATGCAATAAAATTGTCAGAGTTTCTCTTGTTGGCTGTGGAAAAAGGGCCGCCTAAAAGTTACCTTATTTGTTGTACTTGTTCCTGATTCTTCAACCTTTGTGTCAGACAAAGGTAGCCTGAGGAAATGGTTTTCAAACATGGACAAACTGTTCAAGGTCATGCTACAGCATCTCAGTTGGGCTTTTTCCAGGCCATTTACAACATTTCAGTTGTTTTCAGAGGGAAAACTGGCAGACATGTAGATGAATACTTTTTCAGGATTTTCTTGTAGACAGCCAAATTGAATTGTTTAAAATCCTGCAGATCTTGGAGCAGCAGAAGAGCACAGAATATCCCGCAACCATTACCATATTTGCTTGAGATGTTTTAGTTTTCTACCAGTTGGGACTCACACCTTCTGGAACGTTCCACTTGTCCCGTCGGTCCACTGAAACTTAACTGATTGGAATGAGATTGAGATGATATTCGTTGTGAATTGGCGCTATATAAATAGAAGTGAATTTAATATTTTCTCAAAGGTGTCTGTGATTAAATAATGTTTTCATGGGAACTGTGGGGTGGGCTTTGGAGATCATTTTTGTAAGCAGTGGTTTTGGCCTTGGAACTCTTCTAAGGAAGTTATTTTTGCCCCATCATGAACTCTGATCTGAACTTAGACAAAAGAGGCCTGCATTGCTTTAGATGTTTTTGTTTGGTTTTTTTGTGACCTCCCGGATGAGTTGTAGTTATAGTATGCTCCTGTTAGAGCTACAAACTAAAGTAAAAATGACTCGTTTTTCCTCTTCATTTCCAGAGAACCTCCAGCTGGCTGGCAACGTCCCGACTGGCACCAACTTCCCCCTGCGCTCTGTCGACCTTCCCAACCAGCAACTCTACAGAGGCCCGATCCACTGCATCAGCACCATCATGCAGACAGAGGGAATACAGGGACTTTACAGAGGGGCTGGGGCCATGATCCTGAGGGACGTGCCAGGATACGCCCTTTACTTCATCCCGTATGCCATCTTCTGTGACCTGCTGACCCCGTCTAACTCGTCCAGCCCTCATCCCTGCTCCATCTGGCTAGCAGGAGGTTTAGCAGGTAAAAGTCGGAATCTTTACTAGGCTGTACGATGAGTATTTGGATTCTGAGTAATTTATTTACCTGGAGATAGTTATGGGAGTAGCCAAAATCTAATAGCATTTGTAAAAAAAAAAGAAAAAAAGGCCAGAAATTGTTGAAGGAAGGAAAACGATGAATCATAAATTGTGCAGGAATCCTTTTCTGATGATCGAACAGACTGAAAATTTAACAGGGCAAATTAACATCTATCTCGTATCTGGTTTGTCGTCATTGGATGGATCCAAGGAAAATGTGATTTTCTGTTTGGATGTAAATCAGAAGGATTTAAGCATACTGTAATTTTCACACTATTAGCTGCTACTTTTTAACACATGCTTTTGACCCTGTGTCCTATACAACGATGTAGCTGATTTATTTTATCGTTTTACTGGTTAACGGCATCTGAGTGGCACTACAGCAGGAAGCGCAAAAAATCAGACCTGTGTCACAATCCTCTTCACTCCCGAAAAATACAAAAATATGGGCAAAGAGGTGTGGCTAAGAGCTGTGAGGGTGGATGATTGACCCTCTGAGCCACTGTAGCTACAAGCTAACTAAGCCAAACCGGAGCTATCTGAAGCTAAGGGAGGTTCCTGGGCGCTTTTAGCCAGAAAACTGCAGTAAAGCTACTCAGTTACACATCTGCATTCCAGGCAGATTAAATAATTTTGTCAAATAAAATTATGAAGTATTGTTGGTCCATAAAACTGTGAATTTTGATTACAAGTTACAAAGGTAATTAACATGCTAATTGGCATAAACTGTCAAATTGATTTTGTTTTTTCGTTCTTTCCTCCTCCCAAAGATGCATCATAACTCCCTGCACGCTCATTGTATCTGCACCTATTAGGCCTCATTTATCAAACTTGCGCAGAAAACGGTGTGTATTTTGTGTTTATATTCCAAATACACAAGACCCAACGTGGGATTTTTGAACGTGTCAGATCCGCCCAGATTTGTGCGTAAAGACCTGCGCTTGTTGATAAATGTCACGGATGAAACGATTGTATTTATGAAAGTCACTCCTATAAATATTCACCAATCGCCTCTTCCACGCCTTGTTTTTTGCGACATAGCTGAACGGCAGACGACCAAGATTGTTAAAAAGAGGAAATTCACTAGCAGGAAATAGGTCACAGGCAGACCCAGCTCCATGGTGCATCTTGTGTGCGCTTGGAACGGATGATTATTAGATGCTCCAACAACCTTTGTCACCTAAAGCATGACATGCAGTTATTCATTATATTACACAGCTGGTGGCCAGAACACCCAGTATGGATAGCACCTGCAGTGGGACCTGAATGACACGATGCCGCGGCTGTGCGCATTTTGCGCACAACCCACATCTTATAAAAACATCTAAGCTGTAACCATACATTGCACATCATGTTTTACATAGAACATTTCAAGTTACTTTTTATTCATTTATATTCATATCTGTTACAGAATCTTTACATAGTATCTGTTTCACTGCCACTTTAGGTCTATTTAGGTTTTTATTTTTATCTAAGCTACATTATGGGAGAGAGACTTTTTTTTTCTTCTTCAATTTCTCTGTATGCTGCTGCTATTGAGAAATTGACAATTTGTGGGAGACTTTAGAGTTTTTGCACCTTATTTAATGACAGACTATCATAAAAAAGGGGATCAGCACGCACATCCGTTCCAAAAATATTGGGCAGCCGAAAACATGAGTAATATTGAAAGGAAGAAAAAAGAAGACTCGCACACTAACTGCAGCAATTAAGGCACTAACTCTTTAAGTCGACTACAATTTGGAGCCCTGTGGTGTGCGAGGCTCCCCTAGTTTATTTAATATGAAAGACGATCATGACCTAACCCAAACATAACTTCATGTAATTCATGTAATTTTTACATATTTGTAATGTGAGAGGTGTAGGCATAATTTTTCCAGCACGGGAATGTTTAATGTTGTCTATATCTTGAATTTTAAGCATGTTTTTTGCGTGTTGCGATGAAGGTTGAAATGGGTGTAAAATTTACACCACTTCCTGACTTGGTGTATATTTTTTGCGCATTGTACGCTCACGTACAGATTGATAAATGCTGAAAAGTGTAAAAAACAATTGTACGCAACATTTACACCCTGATTTGGTCGTACGCAAGTTTGATAAATGAGGCCCAATGTCCCAATTATTTTGGAACGCACACAATTTTGAGATTTTTATTTGGAATGTTGATACTTTTCGATAATCTCTGTTTATCAGCTAATCTTTTCCATGCCAATTTAAGTACGCAGAAAAAGTACACCGTTATAAGACGTCTAGGTAATTAGAATGAGATGGAAGCCACTTTCAGAGGTAAAGGGCAGAAACGTTCAAGACTGTAGGAAAAAGTGATACTAACTGGTCTCAAGTATTTACGAGGAGTGCATGTTCTAACCACACATTCCTGCTACATCCCAGTTTATGTGCAAGAGCATCAATGCAAAGTTTCCATGTCTTGAAAGCAACTGAACCCAACTTGAGGACATTTTCTGCTTGTAATAATACTTAAAATAGTTGAGTGGTTTAAGGGCATACAGTAAATGCAATACAAAAATTCAAAAACCTTGAATAACCTTGTTTCTGATGTTCCAGATAAACTTACAGATTCAAATGGGCCAGAAAAACAGGGCTGGATGGATTTTGAACAGGTAGCTTTTCTTAAAAACCAAATTTATTTTTATTTTTATTTATTTTTTCAAATTAATTTAAAGCAATGGTTTCACTTTTACATCCGTGTAAAGATTTAGTTACCATACTAATGTTGTGTATATGAAGCTCAGAGAGTAGATGGTGAAATCCCAACATGTGTCACAATGCTGTTAAATTGCGTCCAGTGATGAATGTAGTTTAAAGCCTTCAGTGGGGACGCATTATTTTTGAACAATTTATAATGTCACAGATCTTACAAAATTTACCAATGCATTACAAGATTAATTTCATTTATAGAAAATAGTTTTATTTTGACGGTTCAGCACAACACTCACCCATTTCCCCAATTATTTCTAAAATCCATTACCTGCTTATCGTTTAATTAGATTTTTTTTGGGGTGGCTTATAATATTTTGCTTTCGGATTTTATTCACTTTGAAACAACTGCAGGCAAACTTTGCTCTCAAAAATCTGAATCTTTTCAACGTTTGCATTTAAGCTTGCATCCTGATGTTTTCTTATCTTTATTCCCTCGTGATTCCTTCATAACGTTCTCTGTAAATGTGAGACAGAACCACATGACCATAGCCTATTGGCTTTAAAAGTGCAGTGACCTCCTTTTTTTAAAAGTGATTTTAGAGCCAAGAAAATTAGATCTACTTCAGGCAACTGATGCTTGAGGGTGTGTAAACTTGCAGCCAATCAGAAGGCTCAGATGGAATGTATGTACAGTGTAGATAAATGCGTTGGGTGAATGCAGGATTGTTTCCAGATGCAGGCTCCACCAGCTGTGAACATGTGACTGATTCAGAACATAGAGAACTGAGAGGCTTAGTAAGCTGCTGTAAATCAGTGGGGCCCATATGGGTGCGCTTTCCTTCAGACTGATCCAACTGAGGCAAAGACTAGAGAATCTTATAAATCAGGCTGTTGTATAGTGTAAAAGGAATCAGAAAATACCAGAACAAAAAACACATTTAAGAACTGGAGCTGGCCGAAAATTAATGGTCTAAAGATTTAAGCTTGTGTAGTTGGATCAAAATAGCATTTATCGTTCTTTTTAATCACTGAACTAATTTCATCTTTTGCTTATTCTCATTTAGACTTCACATAAAATGTTTTCCTAAAGTCTTTTGTTGTTGGATAGAAGCCACAAAGTAACATTTTAGTTTTTTTTTGTTTTTTTTTTACATAATTCGAGCTGCACTTTATTAGGCACACCTGTTAACGCAGGGATGAAGTAATCAGTAAATCAAGAATTTCAAACCAAGCATCAGGACAGTGAAGAAAGGGGATTTAAGTGATTGTTGTCATGAAGAGAGCTGGCAATGAAACCTTTAGATCGAAGTGCTGGATGTTGGCATAAACGATGTGAAAGCTTGAATCCTTCCTGCCTTGTGCCAACAGTTCAGGATGGTGGTTGGGATGTTTTCTTGACATATTTGGGACCCCTTAGTATAAATCGAATATTTTTTCAATTCCACAGTCTACCTAAATAATCCTGACTAGGGATGTGTATTAGCAAGAATCTGGTAATATGTATGACAATACAAGGGGGACGTTGAGATACTATGAGTAAGGCAATATATTGTTTTTGGGTTTAGTTTAAACTGAATTTAACTTTGGAAAAGCTGTCTCAGCATTCTAAATACTCCAACCTGTTTCATAAATGCATCCAGTTTTATTACTGGATCTAGTTGATCCACTGGAATGAAGCTTAAAACTGACACCAACTAGTGGTCATACTTTGAATTTTACAACGAAATTCTCTTTCTATTTTTATGCTCTATTCAAACTCAAAACTGAACTTTGTTTTTGAATATCGCTACAATATCATGACATTAAACATGGCAATATATTGGCATAGCAATATTTTCTTGCATCCCTATTCCTGACCCCGTCCACGCATTTGACTACAGTATACTTATCACTTTTATGGTGTTTTCACACCACACGCTTCGTCGGCACCAAAAAAATGCTTACTAAACGAATAGTTTGACACTGTAGGCTGAAGCTTGCAAATTCTGCCACTTGCCGAGCAAAAAAAAGACAATATGGGCGGGGCTTCCTCTGTTGCCCAATGTTTTAAACGAGCGCGGATCATGGCTGCCTAGATAACGGTGATGTCCCTACAGTGAGACGCTCTGATTGGTTGAAACTCGGGGCGCCACCACCGAAAGTTCAGCTAGCTCAATTTCTGCATTGCTGGCTTTTGCTGTTTTGAAGCTTGGGACGCTTTCAAAAATTTATGTGGCTAATGGTTTGTTCAGACCGCAGGCTTTGTCAGCGTCAGCGACGTCAAGATTACATGTTAAGTCTATGGTGGAGGCTGTTAGAGGAGCGTCTCAGTCTCTGCGGCACTTTGTGAGCGTTGGTTCCATCAACTTTTCAAGCTTTTCCTGCGTTTCAAGCTTCAAAGTGCATAACGGTAGCAACGCAGAAGTTCAGCTAGTTGAACTTTTGACAGTCCTAACGCTCTTGACGCAGCACGGCAACCAATCACAGGGTCTCACTGTAGTGACGTTAACCGATGACAACGCTGCCTTGCCAACCACAATCCGCAAGTGTTTAAAACATCCAGCAGAGAAAGACCCGCCTACGAGCTTTGCTAGCTTCAGCTTGGAAATGTATATGCGTTGAACTAGTCGCTTTATGAGCGATGCCTGAGGCAATATACTTAACTCAAACTGGTTTCCTAAATATCATGACCAGGATGTGTTGGGATGGGAGATTTTGGGATTGGGAGATAAAAAAATCCCCTGTAGCTGCATCATATTATGTCAATATGGCTCAAAATCACAACCTATTACTGTAAAGAAAATATGTAATAAAGTAGTTGGTGAGTCTTGTTCATTATGTTATCAGTAGCTTTCTGGTAGTACTTCTCCTACATGTATTGTTAGGTTAACCTGACCTGATGGATAAATAATGAAGGTGAAATTTTGTTTTAACTTAAAAAATCTTTATACTAAACTGGAGTCCATCAGTCATCAAAATGTTTGGTTAAAATGCATTCAGTTTCTTTGTTCTCTTATGCAAAAAATCTGATACAAACAACCAAATAAGAATGTTTATATCATCTAATCTGTTCGGAGACAGTTTTTTGTGTGGAATATTACTGCATCCCTTCTGCCTAATCCACTTCGCTGAAAGTTGTTTGTTCGGAGAGGCGATGCTCCACATGATCTGTTGGTGTGTCCTGAAATTTGGTTTTGAATACTAACTTGTTTCAGTCTGGTATTCGACTCAGTCAACTAGCCAAGATAACTGATTCGCCTTTAGTTCTTTTAGGCTTCTCGGACTCATTTCTAAGACAGTAGGTAGAGGCTTTTGCTTTTGCTGTTTTTAGATGGTGGGGTCCTTCCTTAGCAGACACCTTTTGATTGAAGGAGCTAAACTGTTGAGGTAGCTCTCGATACGCCGTTCAGCGGCCACCTGTAGTCTTCAGCTCTGGGTGGGGACAAAATGGACCACAAAATTCCCCAAACATCGCAAAATTAACCCTTCTAGACACAGAAAGGAGCTCCGCTGTACAGGAAACGAGAAGTAACTGGAAGTCGCACCTTTCAAATGTCTTCCGAGGACTTTCGACTTGATCCACCTGGAGAAAACCTTGGACTTCTTGGAGAGATTATATATGAAAGGATCTTGAGGACCATTGTCTTGCCTCTGAAAAATGAGGAACAGGAAGTGACTGAGAAGAATCTCTGCTCGGACCCTGTCTCAGATAAGCAGTAGAAAATGAAGGAATTATTGAGTATATACATTGAATACCTTTGTGAATTCAGTCCTGAATAACATTGTCCTAAAGAATGAAGTTTAATCGAGAACCCTCACTGTTTGTTCTGGTGATCTGAATTCCCTTCTCTTCCTCAGGGTCTATTTCCTGGGTCACAGCAACACCAGCTGACGTGGTGAAGAGCCGAATGCAGGCTGACGCCCAACTGCATAGGAAGTATAAGGGAGTTTTACACTGCATTATCCAAAGCTACAGAACTGAGGGAGCACAGGTAAGGAGTAATCAACTAATAAAACTATTTCTTCAATCTTTTTTTCTCATGATTGAGTATTTTAAGAGTAGTTAAACCCATTGATTGGTTCATTTTGTAACATTGCAACTAAGAATTTTAATGCATTATATGGAAAGTTTACAGACCAGATTTAAGTACCAAGCAGTAGTGAGGTGGAATAAAAGTGGGGCATGCCATGCATCTATACTTAGCCCCACTGTGTTAGTTCTTAATACGACCGCCTTTCGTTGTGATTAAAGCTGCCAATTTGATGGGGGTTTTTTTCTTTGGAAAAAAGAATTTGATGAAGAGAATCTGTAATTTCAATTTCCACATCTTCCCAAAGATTATAACATCAACAAAACTAGTTTTTTCCTACTCTGGAATAAAAGACAATGACTGCGTGCTTCGTTACCATTTGGCTGGGGGTGAAAACGGGATAAAACGGGTGAACAAAACAAAAGTCTCTTACCTCACTAACAAGCTTCGAGAAGTGGTTACACCCACAGCTTCTCTCCAGCTTCGCTATCATTACTGAAAAACATATTCCTCGCGCGTGATCCAACCAGAACATGCTTCATCCTGAGGATGATTTGTTCAGGAGGATGTGCAGTTTTAGTTTTTGCACCTTCTTGCCGAGTTTACTATCAGCTGATCAACTGCCTGAAATACCAATAAATTTCAACAAAAAATGAGAGAAATTATTCTGTGGATATACTAGAAGTCTTTTGTTATTCAGCTGAACAATATCCCAGTTTTATGTTTTTGTGATGCTAAACATCACGAATAAAACGGAAAGAATTTACCCACAGAATATGCTTCACTACTTTAACTTGGAAACAATTATGCATTTCCAGACGTTTTGTATTATTCGTTAAAGTTGTTATTTCCTGACCTTTTAATCAGTTGATCGCTACACATTAAAATCCTGCTGAAATGGCACGACCCTGATGGGGGGGGCAAGCACCACTTAATTCACCTGAAATCTGTTTTATTTGTTGGCTCTTGCTTAGAAAAAACTTAAATCTAGCTGGAAAACAAGTCCTGGTCTGTTCCACAAACAGGAGATGTTTTGGTCAAATAGTCCCCTTGTGCAGATTGAATGGTGGGGGGTACATCAGGTGACTGACTGGCTGTAACTCGGCCTCGTTCTGAACGCTGTGTCCAGATGTTCAGACTGTTTGTTGTGTCAGTGGTTTCCTACGTGGAGAAAACGTCATTGAATCTGTGTTGAGGGGTGGACAGCAGTCATGTGATCAATACCAGAAGATCATTAATGTTCTGAGAAAGTGGACTGAGCTGTTTGTGCAGCCTGACTATCACGGATCGATGACTCTGGTTACAATGGGTCAGAGTCCTGCAAAGTTAAATAACAAGTCCCTCTGTACGAGCTGAATGTATTTATTTTAAGCTGTTAATAGTCGGTTATCTTAGACCTCCTGTTTGATTACAGACCTGACAGAAACCCATTCTGGGACAAAGAGGAAACTAATCAGGATGTGTACAAAAGCAAATAAAAACTAAGAATTAAATACAAAGAAGCCTAAAAATCTTTGACCTTCTGTGGTTATGACATTTAATCCCAATCAATTTGCTTTTACATTTCAACATAATTTAGGGCAGAATTTACTTTGATAAACAAACGTTTGGAGGAATGGAACATTTCTGCGGTTTAGTCATCTATGATGGTTTATATCTCATTTTTGGACGCTGCACACTTGGAGATGGGCTGGGAAATCAGAATTTAAGTAAACTGAGGATTTAAGGATTGCACAAAACACAATTTAAAGACCTTTTTTAATGAGGTGACAGAGAAAGTACCCATCTAATACTGCACACTGCCGGTCAGCTGGCTCAAAGGCAAGGAGAGGCAATTTTATTTGTATAGCACACTTTCACCAACAAGGTAATTCAAGATTCTTTACATGAAAGTAAAAACAGAAATAAAGCATAAAACACACACCGAACATATGAAATGTCAGACATCAAAAAAAGGATCAAATAACAGCAATACAGCATGAAACACACAAAAAAACATGATACATGAAATTATTACTCAGCGGTTGCCTTGATATAAAGGAGCTCAGGGTCTCAGCAGCTTTACAGTTGTCTGGAAGTTTGTTCCATATTATAGGAGCATAGAAAGTGAAAGCCTCTTTCTCCACGCCTAGGTCTAATTCTAGGAATGCTGAGTAGACTGGAATTAGAGGACCTGAGTGGTCTGGGGGGGTTTATATAGTTACAACAGGTCTTCAGCTAAACCATTAAAAGATCTATAAACTAGTACAAGTATTTTGAAGTCAATTCTCTGAGCTACAGGGAGTCAGTGTGAGGACTTTAAAACTGGGGTGATGTGCTCTACTTTCCTGGTTCTAGTGAGAATGTGAGCAGCAGGTTTCCAGGTCAGCTGGAACTGATTGACTTTAGACTGATTGACCTTTATCTTTAATTGGATCCTGTGCGGATCCAATTAAAGATAAATGCATGGATGAGTTTTTCCAGGTCTTGTTGCAAAATTAGTCTTTTAATCCTAAAAACATTCTTCAGGTGATAGAAGGCTGACCTTGTTATTGCATTTATGTGACCCTGGAGGTTCAGGTCTAAATCCATTAACACACCTAGAGTTCAGGCCTGATCTGTGGTTTCTAGTTGTATTAATGAAGCTGTGTAATGACTCTTAATCGTTACTCTTTAGGTCCAAAGATAACTACTTCAGTTTTGTTTCTGTTTAGCTGGAGAAAGTTATGGCACATCTGTCAATTGCTTTACTTGATGCATTTATTTATTTAGGTTTGGATTGGTTCTAAGTCACCTGGTGACATTGTAATGTAAAGCGGATTAATATCTGCATAGTTGTAGTTAATCTTATTGTTATAATATGAGCCAGGGGCACAGGTATATGTTAAATAGGAGAGGCCCCAGGATGGAGCCCTGGGGCACCTCAAATGTGATTTCTGTTGAAAAGTTTCCTATTGAAACAAAGAATCTCCTCTTCTTGGGGTAATACTCAACCCAGCCAAGTACCCTACTAGAATCTGGCCCAGCTCTCCTGTCTTACAAAAGTATATTATGATCAATGGTGTTAAATGCTGCACGGAGGTCCAACAGAACCAGCACTGTGGTTCAACCACAGTCCATGTTTATGCAGATGTCTTTGAAAATGTTGACAAGAGCAGTCTGGTTGCTGTGGTGAGCACGGAAACCAGACTGTAAAATATCAAAGCTGTTCGTCATTGTTAGGAAACTACTTAACCTGAAACACCGCTTTTTCAATAATCTTGCAGATGAATGGGAGATTAGAGATTGGCATTTAGTTGTGCACTAATGTGTTGTCCAGGTTGTTCTTCTTCAGTAGTGGCTTGATAACGCCTGTTTTTAAGGCCTGGGAGAAGACACCTGACAGGAGGGATGTGTTAACAATTTGAATCAGATGAGCCCAAAGACAAGGAAAACTGTTTTTTTAAAGAAAAATGAAAGCTATTTGAGGCGGCAAGAGGAGGAACTTAGTTGGTTAATGATTTCTTCAAGGAACGGGGACTGTCATAACTGGAAATATTTCTACACAGCCAAATTTTCTGAAGGCAGGTAAAAGTGAAGCAAACCGTCATGTTATGGAAATTGCAGCAGCATTATCCATAGCTTTATTTTCTTCTGCTCTTTTATGGCGGTTAGCAGATCAACTACAAAGACGCATTACTGCCACCAACTGGACTGGAGTGTGATTATAAAATTAACAAAACATATTGATAGGGAAATATCTTGGAGAGATTTAGCTATATGGCAATGATAACACAACCTTATGTAACCTTGTGTGTTTTACAATAATTTAAAGTTTCTTAACATATTCTGAGATTCTTAACAAGTAGCTTGTTTTTTCCATGTTGTCCTTGCATATACCACAAATTTCTAAATATTGTACAAGGGATTTCCTTTATCATCTCTTCCCCAAATCCTTGTCATTTTTTAAACCCTTTTATAATATACTATATACTGTATAAAGGTGATTCTATTTTAAAGGTAAATCTGGGGAATGTACGAGCTGCATCCCGGAGGAGTAGCTGACTGCCGGTTTGCTACTCCAGCAGATAGCCCAACTAATTAACCAGCTAATACTGATTTGTTTTTATCATAGTTGTATTTTTTATTCAAAAAATACTTAAACTAGTTCTACATATAAATATAGTTCTTCAATAAATTGAATGTTTATTATTTTATTATTTATCTATAAAGTGACAAAGAAATTGCAGATATTGTTAAGCTCTGGTGTTTTTACTCAAGTTTCTTACTACAAACTACACCATTAATAGCATTAAAAGCCCAACGTTTAAGTGACACAAATACTGAAAGCATATTGAAGAATATCCTCTTAAGGTTCAAGTAAAGAGCTGTGTGTAATTCTTGAAGTTTGTTAGGTTTTGTGCTGGATTTTTTTAGACTAGTTGTGATCTCTGCAACATAGATATATGCAAAGTGAGCAAACATCCCTTATGACCGTTACCTTGTACTTTTACATAAAAGTACTCTTGAATGTGTTTTATTGTTTTTTTTATGAGGTGCTTTTAAGACTTTTTACTGAAAAGCCAACTTTAAGGGACAAGTCAGAGGAAGCTTATAAAACCTTGAGGCTTTTGTTTGCCTGTTCATGTCAATCCATGGACCTGGTGTTCTTCTACACTATAAATCCATCTATGCATTCAAAGGTGTAGAAAATACAGTCTAAAAGAAACTACTAAATACTCTTGAGGTTAGGGAAAAGCATTTCTTGAAAGCATTCTTACAGAATTTGCTTGGATTTGCCCCCTTTTAATCATAGCCTCTCTTCAAAATGGAGAAGACATGCAAACATGTTGTTCCAAGTAAGGCAGTGGGGTCTGTTGGTCTTCATAAGTCAGGAAATTGGTACTTGTCTGCACTTGTTAATATCCAGAAGTAAGGCAGTGAAAATGCTTTTAATTACCAGAAATGTGACAGACAAAGCTGGACAAGAGCCCAGGTTTGGTTTGCCACCACACACTATGGAGAAAAATTCCTTTTAAAAACATCAGCAAATGGTGCCATCTTGTGGCCTCCTGATGACTATAAAAATTAAGAGTTCTGATTTCTATTAAGTGTGGTTATACAAAGTTACTTTGCCTCTTAGATGTTATGGCTTTACCTTTTTGTCACACTTTAAAGAGAAAGAAAGTTTTTTTGCGACCTGGACCTTAATTAGCATGCATTGTGTTCATTACATACTTACCCAGACAATTTTGGAGACACTTGAGGCCTTAGGGTGAAGTTGAGATCCATTCGCGATCAGCGTGTATCCATATAAAAGCAGTCAATAGGGGCACAGACATTCAGCCTATAAATAACCCTTTATCTGCTACAAAACTCCTTCATTTCACCAATGTTTTACTATGAGTAATTAACAATATTTCCCTGTGAGTTTGGAGTGCCTCAGAGCTGCTGTGGTGTAGTTTGCAGGGGTTTTACATAATCAAGGTTATTGCAGTTATTAAAGATAATTTATTAAATAAAAATTTAATCCAAAGCTGATCAGACAGATTCCTTGGAATCAAAAATCACTTCTGACCAAATGAAGGGAAAAAGTTCTAATAAGTTTCAAGAACAAAATTAGAAACAGTAGTTGACCACAGATCAGTCTGTAAAAGGTTATATCATCACCTAGCAAAGGAGCAAACATGGAACAATGGGCAACCGACTAAAATTGGCGCTGCAGGCCTCATTTGCCTCTGTTAAAATCAGTGTTCATGGTTAAAAAGAACAGACTGCAGAACAGTGGAAACCACTGACACAAATAAAACCCACACAAAGGATTATCTTAATCATCTCCCAAAACTTTTGTAAAAATAAACGCACCATTTTAGAAACAGAACATTCCATTGTTTAAACACGGTGGTGGTTGTGTGATGGTCTAGGCCATCTGCTTCAGTGTTGGGATAATTTGCTATAATTTGTAGAACCATGAATTGCTTTCTGCCTGAAAGTCCTGAAGGAGAATTGTGGACAGTGTTGTGATACACCGGCGTATGATCAACAGCATGAAAAGATTTTTACAAATATGTTGCGGGGATTAGAGCAGCAACCATACTACCAAATGTTACGCATCAGCATACTTTAACCTGGGGATTACAAATGTTGATGCCTTTTTACATGAAAAATATTCCTCAGACAAGAAAGACTACATATTTAACTCTCCACCTGGATTACAAAGAAAACACTACAAAACATGGTGACGGATGAAATGGGATGAAGTCTTAGATTACTAATGGGGCGATTTTATTAAAAGATGTTGGTTCTACACTGTGTAAAATCAGAATTAAAAGTCTAACCGAACGAATGACAAAGCTGTTTTCTTTGCAGGTTTTCTTCCGGGGAGCTTCTGTAAACGCCATCCGAGGCTTCCCCATGAGCTCCACCATGTTCCTGATGTACGAACTCTCTCTGCAGTTTTTCAGGAGTCACTAGGGCTGCAGGGACACCAGAATCGCTCGGCTGTCTGGGAGAAGAAGCACGCAGTGAGCCAGAACTAGTTTTCTTAAAACGAGATTGTGAGCACTTTATAATGAGTCAGTTGCTTTTAATGAAATGTTTTAGGTCTGAGCCAAAATTGACCCATTTTTTAAATGTTTTTTTTAATCACAGTTGCGTTATTTGGAGAGTGATGTTTTACTGCTTATTAATCAAAAGCTGATTGTTCGGATCACCAAAGTCATGCGTGTTCCTGCTTTAACTCCTAAACTCAGAATAGCAGGAACAAAAAAAGTGTTAAAGAAGGGAGAGATCTGATACTACGTTTTAGTAAAGTTTCTGAATGTGTCTATGAAGCTTTTTTACTGAGCCGTGTCGAAGGATTTTCTTATTTTTAATTTTAATGCGTTAATGATTTAACAAATTTGTTGTAAATGTAAAACTAAATCATAAATGTAACAGTATAAACAATTGGCGCTAAAAGCAAGCAAAAAAAATTTGCATAAGACATTGTTGCACACTTGAAATTATTAAGGAAGGATAAAAATGCATTTATGGATAGGAGGCAACCAGAGGTCTGTAAGAGAGTATTTTGCTGGAGCCATTTAAACTGATCCATGCGACACATTGCTTTTGCACGGTTTGATTAGCTTGTTCAATTTGTCGGATAAGAAGTTTTTATAAATAAAAGATGAAAGAACTGCAACATTTTCTACTGTAACAGCCTGTATGTGACTCATTCTATGGAGGAAAAAAAAATCCATTGTTGAAGTATCATTTTACTTTATGCCCCAGTGCTAAACACTCACATACCAATGTTATTTCATAGTGAGAAATCTTGCAATTTGGATTTCTTTTAATTTCATTGTAGCTCTTAAACTGCTTTTTAGTCCTAGCATCATAAAGCTGCACATACCCTAAATTAGTTAAATGAAACGACAGGAGGCAGATAGAAAACAATCCTTTTTCTTTTTATTATTTTATGTGGTGTAAGATACGTTTGAGTGATCAAAGTGAAGGTGTCTGTTATGGCTCAGACCTGTGGCTGAACCTGAGCTGGGTTTGCACATCTGCAGCTCATGTGTTCCTTTTGGGGGGGTAGAAGCACATTGTTTTTTATTGCACAGTGTTACATAGCAATATTTTATCTGTTTGATTGAACATGTAGCAGGCAAGACCTTAAAATTTAAGATTGTGTTATCTTAGTGATATTTAGTAATGCTATAATCAACATCTAACCTTGACAAGCAGATACTAAAACATGAGGATTACTTTTAAAGTATGAATACAAAGATTTGTCTCAATCAGACCCTCTAGGAGGTATTTAGAATAAAGCGATAAGGTTTTTGAAATCACCAAAATGGGGAAAAATGAAAAGATTTTTATATAGCATGTAAGACTTTAACACATGATTATCAATCTCAGTATTACGTGATACTGTCTACTTCTACATATAGTTGTTTCTTATATTAAGAAAATAGTTTTACATTAATTTGTAAGTTTCTTATAACTTCTCTGATGCAAATGAGCCACAGCGGTACAGTTAAGTTATTTGAAGTCAACTTTTCTTATCCAGCTAATCTCAGATCAAGACTTTTAGATTCAAAATCAACACTAGAATCACAAAAGGGAATTCAAATGGGAATATTAATATTTTTTAAATAGCTTTATCCTCATGTAAATAAGTGTAAATATGTTAAACTGCCTTTCCAGATGTTGAAAACCGCCAAAAGTGTATTGTTGTACTCTAATAAATCTTTATAAACACCTTTTATTGACTTGTTTCATTTCTGAATTTGCTTCTGTCAGTTAACACGTCACGTCAGATTATAGATAGATAGATAGATACTTTATTCATCTCCAAGAGAAATTCACAGTTCTAGCAGCTTACGGGAACACAGGGGCATGCAGGGAGAATACAATATAAAAATTTAAAAGAAGAACTAAGGTAAAATATAATGGTATAAAAAAGTATAATGTCTGCCAGTCCAGTTCGAGTGCAGTTGTGCAGATGTCAGTATGCAAAAACAGTTGTACATACTTAGAGTCCAACTTGTAGATGTGTGTGTATGATAAAGTGCATGTGTGACCGAAGGTGCATGGTGTGATTAGCATTAAGTCCAGTGTTCTATGGTTGATTTTATGGCCCTCCCCCTAGAGTTGTTGAAGAGCCGCATGGCGTGGGGGAGGAACGATTTCTTCAGTCTGTCAGTGGAGCAGGACAATGACAGCAGTCTGTCACTGAAGCTGCTCCTCTGCCTGGAGATGGCGTTGTGCAGTGGATGGTGTGGACTGTCTATGATGGACAGTAGCCTGTTCAGAGTCCGTTTCTCTGCCATAGATGTAAGGCTGTCCAGCTCTGTGCCAACAACAGTTCCTGCCTTCCTCACCAGTTTGTTCAGGCGTCCAGCGTCTTTCTTCTTGAGGCTGCCCCCCCAACACACCACTGCGTACATGAGGGCGCTCGCAACTACAGACTGGTAGAAGATCTGTAGCAACTTCTTGCAGATGTTGAAGGACGCCAGCCTTCTGAGGAAGTACAGACGGCTCTGTCCTTTCCTGTACAGGGCGTCTGTGTTGGCAGTCCAGTCCAGTTTGTCATCCAGCTGCACTCCCAGGTATTTGTAGGTGTGAACCACCTCCACACATTCACCTTTGATGTTGACAGGCTCAAGGTGCGGCCTGATTCTCCTAAAGTCCACCACCATCTCCTTGGTCTTTGTGGCGTTTAGGAGCAGGTGATTAAAGTCGCACCACGTGACAAAACGTTGGATCAACTCCCTGTATTCCTCCTCCTGTCCACTCCTGATACAGCCAACGATAGCTGTGTCGTCCGCGAACTTCTGCACGTGGCAGAGCTCCGAGTTGTACTGGAAGTCGGACGTGTACAGGGTGAACAGGACCGGAGAGAGCACAGTTCCCTGCGGTGCTCCAGTGTTGCTGGTAACAGTGTCGGACCTGCAGTCCCCCAGTCGAACGTACTGAGGTCTGCCGGTCAGATAGTCTGTAATCCATGCCACCAGGTCTGATCCTACTCCCATCTCTGTCAGTTTGTGCCTGAGGAGCAGAGGTTGGATGGTGTTAAAGGCGCTCGAGAAGTCCAAAAATGTAATCCTCACAGCACCACTGCCTCTGTCCAGGTGAGAGAGAGAGCGGTGAAGCAAGAAGATGATGGCATCCTCCACTCCAACCTTCTCTCTGTAAGCAAACTGCAGAGGGTCGAGAGCGTGGTGGGTCTGTGGCCTCAGGTGATGGAGCAGCAGCCGTTCCATGGTCTTCATCACATGGGACGTCAGGGCGACCGGCCTGAAGTCGTTCAGCTCCCCAGGATGTGGTTTCTTGGGGACTGGAATGATGCAGGATGTCTTCCACAGCTGGGGGACCCTCCCCTGTCCCAGGCTCAGGTTGAAGATACGCTGTAGGGGGTGTCCCAGTTCCTGCGCACAGGTCTTCAGTAGTCTCGGGGAGACCCCATCTGGACCTGTAGCTTTGCCGGGGCGTAGCCTCCTCAGCTCTCCACATACCTGAGCTGCTGTGATGGTGGGTGGTGTGAGCGGGGGAGGGGAGGTGTCCTCCTCTGTGCTGGAGATGGCTTGTGGGGTAGGGTGGGTGGGGGTTGCTGTGCTCGTAGGTTATAGTTCACATAGCTACATAAGTTAACTAGTTGTTCCTGTTACACAACATTCTTCATGCTGACACCAAAATTTGGTAATTGATTTCCATATTCAGCATGGAAGCAGACTGATTTCACATGTTAATTTAAACTAGGTGCTTGTCACGGTTGCTGGCAGCTGAAGCATGTAGAAACCACCATATAAAATGGGAGGGATTTATTTTAGAATATGTCTTTATTTGTACGTTTTTCATACAATTTGAATAGTCAATTTTTTTTTAAACTTTACTGTATTAACTGACTGAAGCATAACGTACAACCAGCTGTACTCCAGAGCTGACAGCGATACTAATGAAGACCACATTTTGTAATAAAGTATTATTAAAATTACCACGTACACTAAAGGTGTTTTAAGGATTTTTTTTCCATCTCAACTATGAACCTTTGACCATTTCTTTCACAACTAGGACATTTCTTTTTATTAAAACTAAGATTTTTTTCCTTTTGCCCATCAGTTCTATCTTAAACTCCACTAGAGGGCAGCATGCACTACCCAGTATTTCAGCTATTTCACCTACTTATCTAACATAAAAAGTGAATATATTTCAGACTTTTCATAATTCCTTTGCTGCTGGCAATCTTATAGAATAATTCTCATTTTTAATGCACACATTTTAAATATGCATTTTTTCTACTTTTCAGTGTGTGGATATGTCCTAGAATGAATATATGTAAATATAACACTATAGTGTTCCACTTTTCAGTTTAAAACAGAAGCTACAATTCAACAAAATAGTTTCCTGAAGTAAAAAGGCAATTTTTTTGTGTGCTTAATACATTTTATTTAACGTTCTGCAGCACAGACTGAGCATTATAGTTTAACTAGAGCAAAGCAAAAATACAATACAAAGTTAAAGCAGAAATTATTAAAGCAATCAATTACCTCCTGTACAAATTAACGACTGATATTTGACAATACTGTTGCAATTAAGTTTGCCTAATATCAAGCAGCCTTATTATCCTAGTATTAAAACAATTCAGATTTTTTTTAAATTGTGTTTAAAAGAAATGCTGAATTGATATCGATTTAAACAGTTTTTGTGTATGCTTTTAGACTTAATGATACAACTGTTAGTGGATTTAATCCTATAGACTGAACCAGCTGGTTAGCTAGTACTGTGGGGGGGGGGGGGGGGGGGGTCTATAAGAATTGATTCAGAATTAATCAATTTATACATCCAAAAATCGGTTTAATAGTTACTTAAAATGCAAGACGTGCATTTTAAGGCTTAAGTGTAAAAGGGTTAATGTCATTTCCCCCAGTGAACTGTAACGCCACACAATGTTGCTTAGTCATCTAATTAAGGTAGCAGTTTAAAAAATAAATGTTTTTATTTTATATCTCTGAACCATAAATGTATATATATGGCAATACCATATATCAATATAAATTGGAACAGATTGGATTGGGATTAGTGATACTAATTCTTAAGAATCAAACCAATTCTTGAAATCTGAGTCGATACCCAGCTCTACGGTTACCCATAGTTAAGTGTAATCAATGAGAAAACTCCTCCAGGGAGCACAGACACACAAAGGAATCCGTCTCTGACCTAAACCTGAACCTGAAGCCAAGGCCAAGATACAGAGGTTCAGTAAATGTGGTGCTGAAGGTGTGCAGGTGAATTGGAACACCATTACAGATTCTGTAGAAGGACACACTTCCAGCAGGATGGTCCACATACACCCCTATCATCTTTGGTGCTGCAAATGAGGAGGAAATGAATGATCTTTTTTTATGGTGAGAGACATAGTAACCACCCCCATCTGAACAGCTCAGACTCCAGGACTGGTCATTCCCTCCAAACCTGCAGTCCGCCCTTTCCACTCTCCTGCTTATTCCTCTGTTAGTCACAGAAATATCTACCCACCCGCTCCATTCCACCACAAAGTAATGGCGACCAATCATTTCATCTCTGCACAGCAGCTGAGGACAGTCCTGAAATCTCTGTGGGTGATCAGTGTACGATTGGTCCTCTCGCACATGTACAGCCCTCCTGTTGTTGTCGGAAAGTTTTATCTGCCTGTTAACGGTGTTTGTGTCAAATGTGGGTTTAAAGTAATCTGAAGGAGAGAACAAGAGGATACAGCAGATCAATGACTTCTTCATTTAGCTGTAAGCTAAAATTAAAGTTTGAGGTGAATTGTTAGAAGCTTCGTTCAATTCAGTTAAAACTACTCACATTTTCTTAGGCCGGTTCTCAACCATTGTTCCCCAAATGGCTCCATCCTGTAAGAAAGGACACACAGATGTCGCTACATCCTTATAAAACAGCTGAGAACATTAAACTAGTAAAAATCCCAGCACACAGTGGGGTAAAAGTATTTGACAGTCACAGATTGTGGAAGTTGTCCCGCTTCAAAAGATGCGATAGGCAGAATGTGGGAAAAAAAAACATGTATGACTTTTTTTTAAATGTATAATGTTTAAGAAAATACAAAATTAAATATGAAAAAAATATTAGCACTGACGAACGAGCAATAATTTTGCTCTTCTATCCTCTACTAATTAATTGTATTAACGGTGCCCGTTTGAAGTCGTTATCTGTGTAATAGACACCTGTCTATATCTTCAAAGAGTCAGACTCCAACCTCCACTACGGACAAGACCAGATAGCTGTCTAACAACACCAGGGACAAGATTGTACACCTGCACAAGACTTGCATGAGCTCAGCTACAAGAAAATAGTAGCTTGATGAGAAAAGATTAAATGTTGGCACAATTATTAGGAAATTAATCAGTAACAATCTCCCTCCACCTGGGGCTCCATGCAAGATCTGAGCTCATGGGTGAAACGTGATCATAAGACATTTGGGGAAATATTCTATACTGGAACTGGTCAATGACCAGAAGAGAGCTGGTACAACAGTATCAAAGCTTATTATTACTAAAACACTACATCGTAATGGATTAAAATCCTGCTGCGGTCCAAAGGTCCCCTGCTTGAGCAAGCCAATTATTTCCAGCCCTGTCAAAGGTTTGCCAGAGACAATCTAGATGTTTTAGAAAAGGATTGGAAAAATTTCATATGGTTAGATGAGACCAAAATCAAACTCCTTGTATAAACATGACTTGCCTCGTTTTGAGGGCGAAGAATGCTGAACTGTATCCCAAAAACACAATACCCACTGTGAAGCATGGGGGTGGAAACATCATGCTTTGGGGCTGCTTTTGTTCAAACGGGAAGGGATAACTGATCTGCATTACGGAAAGGATGAATGGGGCCATTAACCATGAGATTTTCGGCAAAAACCTTATTCCATCAATGACAGCATTGAAGATGAATTAAGTATTGAGGTGAAATTTTTTCATTGACAAAATACACATTTTCTGCACTATTATACAAATAAATATATATTACTATTTTTTAATCATACAAAGCGATTCCCTGTATTTTCTTTTTTTACATTCTGTCTCTCACAGTTGAAGTGTACCTAAAATGAAAATTAAACAGTCTTTTGTTTTTGCCACACAGTATTTTAGAACACATAAGAAATCATCCCATCGACACCTTAAAACATCCAGTCTCCAGTTTTGGTCCTTCAGCTTTGCAGAGAAAAGTTCCACTCCTGAGTCTCCTGGATGGTTGTAGCTCAGGTCCAGCTCTGTCAGATGGGAGGGGTTGGAGTCGAGAGCTGAGCACAGAGCCCTGCATCCTTTTTCTGTGACCAAACAGCCAGATAGCCTGCAGAAACAAACCGAAAGACAGTCGAATCAATAACAGGACTCCATAATAAGTCTGTACATTGCACAGGAAATACATTAGTATCATTACAACATCAGTCTGTTGAAATTAACGTTGAATAAGATTCCTTTGAATGCAATCTTAGGTCAGCTGATATATTTCAAGTCTCTACTATTCATGCTCTGTATGTCACTTAGTTGAATGGGTTTTTAATAGGAATAGGAATCTTACATCTCACGATTCAATTCGATTCCGATTCTTGGGGTGACGATTCGATTCAGAAACAATTCTCGATTCAGAAGCAATTCTCGATTCAAATCCAATTTTTTTTTCTTAATCAATACTCTTTCATTCATCATTTTTGTTTGTAATACACACAACTTGATCTGCCAAGTGTCTGTGATGAAGTGAGCCATGAATGTGATAGGGAAACACAAAATAGATTTTACAATCTATGTTGAGAGAACGGAACTGGTTCAAAAGTAACAAGACATGAAATTGCAACTGGACATCCAAGACCTTTTAAACAAAATTTATAGTCTTGGAAAATAATTTTGATATATTTTAATAACAAAATAATAATAATATGTGTTTTGTTTGTTCTTTGGTACGTAGCAGAAAATACATTGAAAATATTAGTATGCACCAAACCTTATCTACCATCATTAAACAGAAATGTATGGCTTATGTTATTATTTTCATTGTTTTTGTTAGAAATTTTAAAAGTCCTAACGTTATTGAACTCAGCATATATGTCGGACTTCCTTGAAAGCGCCAAAGGTGTGCAGCGCTGCTGGATGTTTATGTGTAGATTATAAAGAAAGATTGCTCTAATATACTTGCAGATTCATAAAAAAAAAATAAAACTTTAGCCAAGGGTGTCATTAGCATGGAGAAGATCTTTTAGACGGCCCAAACATTTACCTTCAGCAAAGACGGGGCGAGCTGGATTTCTCTTTCGTCTTTCATGCTGAAGCTTTAGCCTAGCGGCTACAGCTAGCTAGCCAACAGCGCATCAGACCTGTCAACGCGACCGTGGCCATTCCGTGACAAACACTACGCAAAGCGAAAATTTAAAAAGGTTCAGAAAACATATTTTTAGAGAATTGATTCTGAAACATTTCGGATCGATTCTGAATCTTGTTAAATAAATTTGAATTGATTTTTTTTTTTTTACAAACATACATTTTTTTTTTTTAAACAAAAACATTTGGTTTTTTGACATTTTTTTAACATGCAGCCAAGGCTTAGAAAAAAAGTTTAAATTCACTTTATTATGAAGTATATTTAAGTATGTAGCAGTTTACTTTAGACAGTAGAACATTCAGAAAATAATATATATTTTCAATACTATAGTGAATTAAGACTCTAAATTGAAATTTAACCGGGATAATAAAAGAATTTAACTGGGAGAAAAGCACATTGTCTCTGCCCTACAAATTGGCACCTTTTTTTTTTACCAATAGTATTAATTGTGAATCGATTCTGAATCAAGTATCGTTTCTGAATCGAGTCGTCACTCCGCGAATCGGAATCGAATCTTGAGTTTTTGTAAGATTCACATCCCTAGTGAACAGTGTGTTTTATTTAACTTGCTTTTACGTGCTCTTGCAATTCTGACACTAAATGCCAATCGGGGATACACTCATAGCTGTAGAAACAGTAAATGCTTTGTTCAAACAACTCAGAAAGCAAATAATGTGCGGCTTGACGTTCGACACCAAAATAACCTCGACAGAACAAAGCCATCTCAAACAAAAACTGTCTATGTGTCCACAGCAGTCCAATTAATATCATCCAATAAAAGCTAGTACACAGACAATCTTATGTCCACAATCCAGCATAATTTGCCAGTGAAAACTATGGCACTTTCCTTCCATGTATTTCTCACAGGCTTCATCCTAACTGCTATTAGCATCCTCATATTAGCCCAAAAATAACAGCTGCACCTTTTTGGCTGTTGACGGGCAACAAATTAGTGCACTAGCGCCTCCGACTGGTATGTAGTGTGGACCAAAATCTCACTTAAGGTTGTATTTGCCTCTTGACGTATTAGCATTATCCATGCTTGTGCAAGCTTTTCCTTTTTTATTTTATTAACCCTTAATAGTACCTGGGGCGTTTTTTTGCACAGGCGGGTGTCATTTTTAGAATAACTGTTGTTGTGCTAATGCAATTCTTACAATTGTTTCCGAAGACGTGCATTTTTGGAGGAGTTTGACAGAAATATATATTTTTTTCTCATACTAGATTTAAAACATTGTATATTCATTACAGTAACATAAAGGTCCCTCGGACATTTTTTGTGCTATTGACTCCCATTCAAACGACCTTTTTCTAACAGACCTTAATATCCCCATTTAAAAAAAAAATAATTACACACCAGTGTTTCTGCGGCCATCATAAACTGAAATTGTAGTTTTGACTTTTTTTCACCTGAATAATGGATTTCTTTATAAATGCTGGAGCATTGAATACAGATGAATTTAAATTATTCACATTTTTGGGATCCTATGGGGCCTGAATTCATAATGCAATATGTATTTCTAAAAAATATGGTTTGAGCGTTTTTTAGAGAGGTCATACACTGGTGTCCATGCTTGGTTTCATAATTTTTGTGAATGTTGTTTCTACAGTCTGCATCAAAAAAATCTGTCATTTTAAGAAGAGCAATATCCTAATAGACAATTTTATATGTCATTTTCCTGTTTTTTTGTTTTTTAGAGTGCAGATTTTCAAATAAAACCTGGTATTAAATGGCTTTCATCTCAAAAACAGGCATTTTTTTATGTTTCCAGAGGACTGAGGCTAAGGATAGCATTTGTGAAATAAATTTTGAGAGTAATTAAATATTATATGACTTTATTTGCAATTTTTTTCTCTTGGACATTTTTTTGTGCCGAGGATCCCAAGTGTAGCATTTATTTGAGGGACTACGAACAGTTAAACCGAGCTCTAATGGCACATATTAAAATATCTCCCCTACTGCCACTAAAATGTAAAATCCCTAGCCTGCAGCACCCTCTGCTGGTTGCCTTGTGTCAATACATTGCATGGTTGCAACACAGGTGTTTTAATCTGTCTTGAGTGTGCTCAATACATGAATGGATAAATTTGACCAAGCTTTTAATTTTTTTGTATAATGTGACCTAAATACTGATTTTACATATATAAACCCACTGTAGTAGACATTAGTATCCTGACCTGAGGATTCTGAGTTTGCAGTGTGGACTCTCCAGTCCAGAAGAGAGCAGTTTAAGCCCTGAATCCTGCAAGTCATTGTTGCTCAGGTCCATTTCCGTCAGAGAAGAGTACTGCGAGCTGAGGACAGAGGACAGTGTCTCGCAGCTTCTCTCGTCGAGGTTACAGAGCCTCAACCTGTTGGCCAAACAAAAAGACGTTATTAGGACAAAAAAATAGGAATGGATTGAAAATAAAGTAATCTTAGACTTAATTAAATTATACGGGTTGTTTACAGTTCCAGTGTACAACATTTTAGCTACAACACTAGGCTTTTATTGGAGAATCATAAAATCAATGTTTTCAGCTTAAAACCTATAATAAACAAGAAAATGCCACGATAGCCAAGACGGTTAGTCACAATAATTTATCATTATTTGTTTAATCCAACACACCGGACTGTTATATTTAAAAATAAAAAGTATTGTGAATAAAAGGAAATAGTTTTTTAAAAAGTCAAACAGAGAAAAAATTATTGCAGTTCCACTCGAAAGGACCTGAGGATTTCCAGTTTGCAATAGGGACTGCTGAGCCCAGATGAGAGCTGTTTCACTCCTGAATCCTTGACGTTGTTGTTACTCAGGTCAAGTTCTCTCAGGACAGAGGACTCGGAGCTGAGCACCGAGGACAACAAGTCAAAGCTTCCCTCTGACAGGTTACAGCCACTCAGCCTGAAACGACAAGCATTAAACAAAAAAGGACAGACTAATATCAATTTCTTGGTATAAATACTTCCATTTAAAACAAAATATTTTAAATCAAATCAAAGTATAAAGCACCTTTCATACAAAAGAAATGCTGTTCAAAGTGCTTTACAGAATAAAATTTAACCCCCACCCCATATGGACACCCACAAGATAAACATGTTTACATTTATACCTAAGGCTGTGTTGAAAAAAAATAAATCGTAAAATCTATTCTGAATCTATCTTTAGAGATATTGAATCGAATTGTTTCACAATTTCAAAAATCGATTTTAGTTTTTGGAATAGTTTGCCCTTTTTAAAACTAAATTAGAAAGGTAAAGTCTCGACGGCCATTTTAAGTCTTGTGTCTGAAAGGGTAAACCCAGTTTCCCCCGGTGAACTGTTACTTACCCAGTGATAAGGCATACTGAATTACAGGCATATAATTACATAAGATAATAGCTCAAAAGAAAATTTTAATAGCATTGACCCATATCAATATCGAACTGGACCAGACTGAATCGGATCGAATCAGATCGAATTGTGATAATCGATTCTAACTCTTAAGAATCAGAGTTGAATCGATTCATGAAATTTGAATTGATACCCAGCCCAATTTATACCCCCTTCCCCCTATCATATCCATATGTGTAAACACGCTCCAGAGCAACATTAAAATAGACAATAAAATGGACACTGGGCATAGTGCAGATGAGCCAGGTTAGGAAATGAAACGCTCTGACCCAGGGCGTTCAAAGGAGGCGGGTCCGGGATCCCACCTCCAACCAAGCACTACCCGGAAAGCACCCTGACAGCTGCAGATGACCACCACTCCCAATGCAGAGGGCTCCCACAAAGGAAACGCTGAAACAATGTGTTATTTATTTGAATAAAATAACAGGAAAACATGTTAAAATACAGAGGTAAATAAAAAAAAGTAAATAAATAAATAGAGAAATAAATAAATAAATCTAGACCAGTATTCAAAACAAGCATTCAGTTTCATTCAGTAGAGCTACTTGCTATGTGTGGAGTATACTTCATAAAAATATTACTCAAGTAAAAGGTACATTCTAGTGAAATGTCTCCAAAAAAAAGTAAAAAAGATTTTTTTTAAAGTTAGAGGCCCAACGTGTAACAAATTTGGCTTTTTAGTAATAAAAATCAAGTACTGCTTTCATAAATACGTATTTTACCGAGGTCCAATCCCAATCGCGTTATCATGAAAGCGCTCCCGTGTCTTATGGTGCATACACATCGCACAGTTGGCCTGCGTCAGGCAACGCATTCAACGTATGAAGTTTGACGCATGTACTTTTTGGCTTCCATAGCCTGCTTCTGAGGAAAAAACAACGCGTGGGCGGGGCTTCCTCTGTTGCCGCACGTTCTGAACTTTGGTGGATTGTAACTAGAGAGTGCCTTGGCTTATTTGCTAGATAAAGCTAGACAACGTTGACATCGGGAGCATCAGCGCTCATTATTCAGAGTTTGGGGAGTTTAACTATTTGCTTAAGAAGCTGCGTATGGATGAGGTTCGCTTTCAGCGCTACTTCATTCTGTCCCGCGCCTAATTTTACAACCTTTTCGGCCGCATCGGAGCTCAAATCTCCTACCAGGACACCAACTACAGGTTCTCTATTCCTCTTTAGGAGCGCCTGTCCATCTGTCTTCGGTAAGTGTTATTTCAGATTTTTTAAATCTGTGTTTGTTGCACATTTTGTCACTGGACCCGCGCTTCATTCAAGATACGTGTATAGCTAAATAACTACAGTGAGACGCTCTGATTGGTTGCCGCACTGCGTTAACTGTGTTAACTGCATTGGGTTAAACTAGCCGAACTTCTGCGTTGCTGTGTTGCCGTATGTAACGCAAGTGAAGTTGACAAAGACTTTGACGGACCTCTGACGTACTCTACCATAGACTTTACATTTAATCTTGCTGACACATGGGGTTGGTGTGAATGCAGCATCAGAATTCATTGTTTATAGATACAGAGGGTGCAGCGCCCCCCATCTGAGGCTGCCATGTTGCATCGCCATCTTTGAGTACGTTAGCCGAAATGGATTAAACTTGTTAGCTTTACGCATTTTAGCCAGTCACGTCGTTGGGAAGGGGGGAGGTGAAGAGAAGAAACCAGCAACGAGCATAGAGGACCATGGATCATAGTTTTCCATTTCAATGGAGGACCATCCGTACTCTTTGCCCCGTGAGAGGGAGGAAACCATACCACAGAAAAGAAAAAGAAATAACCGGGACAAAACAAGAATCTACATCGGTGGAACGGTTACCACATGGAGACTATTCATGAGGGACACGAATTTGAAGACGGACACGGAGGTTGGAGGCTTTCTGCTCGACAGGTAAGTTAATTTGATGAAATAATGAAGTTTATGTTAGCTTTATGTTTGACACAGGAGAGCTTAGTCCAGCAAATACTTTATCTTCCGTTTAACTCTGACAATTTACTCCGCGGCTTCCATAGTAGTAACGACATGTTATAACGGCAAGAAGCCAGACAACACTGCTCAGTTCCTTGCATTCACTGAGCGCACCACTATTTGGAGGTAAGTCTTACACACGGGGGCTTTAATCAATTAAACGTAACTGAGTATGGACAGGTATTGGCAAGAATATGGTGATACGATAAGCATCACAGTACCGGGGCGGACGATACTGTGAGTAAGACGATATTTTCAGACTTTTAAAACTGAATTTAACTGTAGAAAAACTGTAAAATAATTCTAAACTCTCCAACCTGTTTCACACAACATCCAGTTTTGTTACCAAATCTAGTTGATCCACTGGAATGAAGAAGGTAAAAAAAAGCAACCAACTCAGTCGTCATACTTTTAATTTTGCTACAAAAAATAACTGTCATCATTAATGGTTCCTTCCAAATTATAAAAGTAATGCAGATAAAAATCGATACATTACCTTTGAATTTCAATACAATATCATGACATAAAATATATAGGCGTACCAATATTTTCTTACATCCCCATAACTGAGTAAATGTAACTAGTTGCTACCCGCCTCTGCAGTGGACAAAGCATTACCCTGAAATGCCACCATGATGCGACTTTTAAAACAGGCTAGAATTAAATATTTGCAGATTTGACTTAGGATTTTTTCCAATATTCAACATCATACTTAGAACTTTTATGGTGGCATTCAAAGAGCAAAGAGAGCCTTTCTCTATTGCCTCAGCTCTAAGTTTGTCTCTGTGAGGTCAGACGCTGGGCTCAGTTTCTTTCAGAAACTCTAATGGTGCGTTCAGATAGCAAGCTTTGTCAGCTAGTTTGATAGTTTGGCGCATAAACACAGAAGATACATTTATAATCCGAAGATAGCAAAGCTCGTAGGCGGGCCTTTCTCTGCAGGATGTTTTAAACACTAGCAGATCGTGGTTGGCTAGGCAGCGTCGACGTCGGGCAACGTCACTACAGTGAGACACTCTGATTGGTTGCCGTCCTGCGTCAAGAGCATTAAGATCGTCAAAGGTTCCACTAGCTGAACTTCTGCGTTGCTAGTGTTATGAGCTTGAAGCTTGAAACGCAGGAAAAGCTTGAAGAGTTGACAGAGCCAAAACTCACAAAGCGCCACAGAGACCGTGACGCTCCTCCAACGGGCCTCAACCGTAGACTTAACATGTAATCTTGACGTTGCTGACGAAGCCTGCGGTCTGAACGTAGCATAAGACTACCATACACAGCTCCAGTCCTCAAGGCCCAGTATCCCGCCAACTTTAGAGGAGTCTCTGCTCCAACACAGATGATTCAAATGGTCCAACTACCCCCTCAGAATGCCATGAAGTTCTGCCAAGGTACTGCTAATGAACAATTGCTTGATTCTAGTTTCTCGAACTAGGGCTGGGACGACGCGTCAACGCATCGATTACGTCGACACGTAAAATATGTTGACGCAAAAAATGCATGTCGATGCGTCATCACTTTCAAAACAAATGTGGCGGGAACAAGTAGTTTCAGCATGAGTGAGTCATCCATCCGACTCCATTTTGAGGTTTTAAAACTCCATTTTGAGGTTTTAAAACTACTTTAAAATAAAAGGCCGATTTTGTCGTCTGCCACCTTTGCAAAATGGAAATGGCTTATAAAAGCACAACGGCATCCAAGAGCAGCTCCAACAAATGATTAAACACCATACGTTTTCAACTTTTTTACTAACGCTATGGATTTTACCCTATAAATCATCCAAACATCTAGAGGGCATATATTCATACACAGCTGTGTCTGGTGTATGTTACTGCTATCTGTTTTGTTGGTTTTTATTTGTGACCCGTGTTGGCAGAATGAGTCGGAATACGAACAGAGTGATTATGAGCTAAAGCCGAAAATGTGAGAGAGTAAAAATGTTTGGTAATGCACTACAAACCCGCTAAACGTAGCCTTCGTGGACATTAATACAATATTGTTTAGGTGCTTGCAAAAGCAAACCGACAACAAACTCTTTATTGTCACGTTTAATAACGCCTCATTCCTGTTTGAATACTATTTTTTTACTTCATGCTTCTCCAGTTTGTTGGATTCAAAGTTGCCATCTAAAAACTAGAAAAATGTGCAGAATTTTATTGTAATGAACAGCGCCTCTCTCTCTCTCTTGCAAATCTTATGTCAGAAACAAGGGAAAATGCAGCAAAATAAATGTTTTTTTGTGAATGAAGAGCAGGTTTTTGCATAAAGTGAATGTTAAATTTTGTTTATATTTTTGGGGGTATTTTTTTCTCCTTCATTCATATGGTTTCTTTGCACAACATTTACCTTCTTGTTAAAAGAAACCTCTAACATAAGATTTTACCAATACTACAACTTTATTCAGGATTTTTTTTACAATTAAAATGTATTCAAATGAAGAAATTTGTTTATTTTACTGAAATACATAAATTAATAAATGTCCAATTTCTATACGAATCAAGTAATGGGTAAATATTCTATAATAAAATCGGATCAAAATCGAATCGAATTGAAAACTTAATCATTTGATTAATTGATGCATTGAAACAATAATCACTAGATTCATTGATTACAAAAATAATAGTTTTGCCCAGCCCTATCTCGAACCAGAGAAAGACCTAAAACATGCAGGATACCGGCCCTTGAGGACTGAGTTTGGACAGTGTTTTACTTTCTTTTCCTTTTTTACATATGTCAATTTATTCTATCTGGGAGAATCAGTCATTTTAACTACGGTTGTGATGTTACCATGTGTTTTTCCCTCTTTCCTATGTTTTTTTTAATTTGGAGCTCATTACACTTTACCATCAAGAATTACAATGAAGCAAAGTATCGCTCAGATACTTTCAAGCGCCCTGTGTTCACACTATGCAGAGAGTGAAGATGTGAGGGAAATAATATGTTGAGGATTTTATCGTTTGTATTAAATATTTCCACTAATGCAATCGCATAAAGGTACTTACAGAGCTTTGTTTGCAGCTTCCACCACGGGCAGCAGCTTCGTAAGAGCCTCGCTTGAAGCGGAGTACTTTTTCAGGTCGAACACATCCAGGTCTTTTTCCGAGGACAGCAAAAGAAAGGCCAGCGCTGACCAGTCGGCAGGTGACAGCTCATCTGTGGAAAGCTGCCCTGCAGCCAGAGACTGTTGAATCTTTTCCACTAGGGAATGATCATTCAGTTCATTCAGACAATAAAGCAAACTGATGCTCTTCTCTACAGAAAGGGCTTCATTTAACTTTTCTTTGATGTATCGACTCGTTTCATTTACGGCCATTGGGCTAACATCTGACTGTGGGCTGACACTTGTCTTTTTCAGGAGGCCTAGCAGGAGAGTCTGATTGCTCGGCAGTGAAAGACCCAGGAGGAAGCGGAGGAACAAGTCCAGATGGCCGGTGGGACTTTTTAGGGCCAGGTTTACAGCACTCTGGTAGAAATCTTCAAACTTAGACTGAGGGCTCTCTTCTTCCAGAAGATTGACATCAGAGTTAAAAAATGCCAAATGGACATGGAGAGCAGCAAGAAACTCCTGAACACTCAGATGTACAAAGCTGAACACCTTGTTTTGGTAAAGCCCGCCTCGCACCTCTTTAAACATCTGAGTGAACACGCCTGAAGAAATGGAGACCGCTCCTGCGTCAATGCCACACTGTCCCAAATCTGACTCAGAAAAGATTAGATTTCCTTTCTGCAACTGCTGAAACGCCAGTGTTCCCAAAGACCTGATCATTTTCCTGTTCTCTGGGCTCCAGTGGTCCGTCTCAGCACCTCCATCATACTTTAAGGTCTTCACTTTGGTCTGAACCACAAGGAAGTGGATATACATCTCGGTCAGAGTGTTTGGCAACTTTTCTCCGTCGCAGGATTTAAACACCTCCTCCAGAACCGTGGCAGTGATCCAGCAGAAGACGGGGATGTGGCACATGGTGTGGAGGGTCCTCGATGTCTTGATGTGGGAGATGATCTTCCTGGCCTGCTCCTTGTTTCTGACCCTCCTTTTGAAATACTGCTCCTTCTGTCGGTCGGGGAACCCTCGGACTTCCGTCACCATGTCAACACACTCAGGAGGGATCTGATTGGCTGCTGCAGGCCGCGTGGTTATCCAGAGACGAGCGGAGGGGAACAAGTACCCTGTGATGAGGTTCGTCAGAAGTGCACCCACTGAGGCGGGCTGTGTGACATCTGTCAGGATCTCGTTGTTGTGAAAGTCTAAAGGAAGTCGACACTCATCCAAACCATCGAAGATGAAAACAACCTGAAATTCCTCAAACCTGAGGATTTCTTTGGTCTCAGCAAAGAAGTGGTGAACAAGTTCCACCAAACTGAACTTTATGTCTTTTAGCGCATTGAGCTCTCTGAACATAAATGGAAAGAGCAAGTCGATGTTCTGGTTGGTTTTGTCTTCAGCCCAGTCCAGCGCAAACTTCTGAATCAAAACTGTCTTGCCAATTCCGGCCACTCCCTTTGTCATCACTGTTCTGGTTGGTGGAAGTTTCCCTGGAGAACTTTCAAAGATCTGTTTGTGCGTGATTTTGTTTTCTCCTTTGTCCAGTTCTCTGCAGCCCCTTTCAATCATCGCGACCTCATGCTGATCGTTACCCGCACCGTGCCTGCCCTTGGTGACATAGGGCTCAGTATAGATCTGATTCAAGCTGGTTTGATTTCCTTCTTTTGGAATCCCTTCAAACACGTTCCAGAACTTTTCCTTCAGCCTAGATTTAAGTTTACGGCGACCAACCGCAGCAGAGGTTCCTGAGAGATCCCACCAAGAGAAAACATCAGTCAAAAAAGATTCCTCTATCATTTATCCAACACTAAAATATTTATAGAATTCCTCACTGCTCTGTAGAAGATCAGCCAGCTTTTCCTGTTTCATCCTTCTTAAGAAGTGGATGGTGATGTCCAGAAATGCTTCTCTGCTTCTCCTCTTCTGCTTTTCATCCTCACCTCCCTCCACATCCCTTTGATCGTCTTCTGGGTAACCTAGATCCACAGCCCTGGAGATGTGATTCAGCTCGTTCCTCACAAAAGCAACAATGTCTTTCTCCAAAGCCTGGAACAGATTACCAAATCAATAACACCAGCTAGCCAAAAGATGGGAGCAATAGATTTTTCTCTCAGTGCAATAAAAAAAGCACATTTGTTGTAATGATACAGACCACAAATATGGACATCGTGTTCTCCAGGATTGACTGATGCCTGCTAAACGTCATGCTCTCGGTTTCAAATCTATAAAGGAATCATTATCAAAATAGCTTAAAATACAACACCATACAACCTCCTGTTGTGACCCTATATCCATTTCAATGACACACATCTTCAAAATGTCTGAAAAATACTTTTTAGTAAGAACTCTTGACGTGTCCAAATGATTTCACAAACTTTAATTTAAAAATAAGAAAGTGAGATACTTCTAGGCAATCTAGTGGGGAAAATAAGTGTTTAAGCCACCAATTGTGTAGGTTCTCCAACTTAAAAAGATGAGAGAGGCCTGTAATTTTTATTTTCATTTCACTCTTTTGTTGACCAGGAGAAGGGATCATTGTCATGCTGAAAGACCCAGCTACATTTTATCTTCAATGCCCTTGCTGATAGATTTTCACGATTCATGGCATCATTCATACTTTCCTTTACCCCACAAATGTCAAACTCAAGGCCCGGGGGGCCAAATCTGGCCTCCATAACCATTTATGTGGCCCTTCAAACTCTACAGGAACATATAAATATAATCTTTAAGTTCTGTTCATGTGCAACTAAATACTATTTTATCACGCAAGTCAGTGTTTATTTAAATACTTCTAAATAACATAATTGTAAACATGTTCAGCATAATTTTATTTTAAGAAGTTCTTGTCAAACTTTAAGAAATATTTGCGAGAGATATTAATAATATTTCAGTGGTTTGTTAAAGATAGCTTTATCAGTACCTTCTGCCAAAACCGGCGCTTAAAGGACATTCAAGATCTTGATGTGGCCCAAAACTCTGACACCCCTGCTTTACACAGATCAGTCGTCCTGATCCCTTTGCAGAAAAACAGCCCCAAAGCATGCAGTTTCCAACCCACATGCCTCACAGTAGTTATTCTTTGGATACCTTTAGTTGGTGTTCTTTAAATGCAACTCAAGCTTCTTCCCCCTCCAAAAACGACAAGAATTTTTACCAAAACATTTTATTTTAGTTTCGTCTGACCGTATGACTTTCTCACAGTCCTCAGAGATTTTAGTGGTCCTGTATATCTTCCATTTACCAATGATTGTTCCTACAGTAGATTTCTTCACACCAAGCTGCTTAGCTATTGCAGATAGTCTCAGAATGATGCAAGTCCACCAAGGGCCTACCATCTAGTTTTACAAATATACAGTGGGTACGGAAAGTATTCAGACACCTTAAAATTTCCACTTGTTTCATTGCAATCATTTGCTAAAATCTAAACATTTTCAGCTTATTTGTCTTTAATGTTCCCTCGGCACCCCATCACAACAGAAAAAACTGAAATGTACAAATTTGAATACGTTCTATAACCACTGTACTTTACAGCTCGACATAAAAAGAATGAGTTAAATATTTTTGAAAATATTTTTTGTCACTTATTTTCTTTTTACCAACACAAAGGTTAAAATAATAGATTAAAATTGGAAATCTAATTTGGTATGAAAAACATAGTTTCAAAAAGTCACACGTGTTATTTTCAAGAGTTAAGTTCTGTAGACTTTGAGAAATTGTTTTGATAAAATTTCAGTTTGTCAATAAAAATGAAGATATTTCATAAGGCTCGTGTTTGAAAATTAAGTCCATGAACTGCACAGTAAGGGCACTCAATACTTGGTTGGGGATGCTAAGGCATGATCCACTGCATCTATGAGGCGTAGCTCTGCTGAGGTTACTTTAATAGCGGCCTTTTCCTTGTCTGCGTTGCTTGATCTGGCGTCTTTCACCCTTGTTTTGACACGACATAGATTGTTTGTGTGGTCAATCAAGCACAGAAAAACAACTTAGGTTTTGTTACTCTTATCTAAATAATGTCAAGTATAAGGATTGCAAATAGGGATGTCCCAATCCTGATCTTGATGTCTGTGACTAAAGGCAAAATATTGGACTCAAAATCGAATCGGATTTGAGGTTAAAAGATCGGATCAGAGGCCTAAAATGCTGATGGGGACATCCCTAATTGCATAAAGTAAAATGGTCACCAGAGCAAACCAATAAACGGTCTCCACAAAAAAAGAAGTAATTCTTAATAGACAAATCTGAAGTAAATCGGGAGTTTAGTACGAAGAACTGAATAACAAATGGCAAAGATCAATAAAGGACCCCATAACAGAGAGTATCGAGAGCTCACATCATCAAGGTTTTAAAACTAAGTTTGAAATCCTCACCTGTGATTTGCATGGTGGGGTCCATCCCTAGAGCATAAATCGCTCTCTCTCAATCCAGGATAAGAGCAGTCTGAAGAGTCCAGTTTCCTCCTGATGAATACATAAATGTTAAATACATTTGAATTAATACCATTATCCCCCCAACTCCAACACCCCAAAAATTAGTCCAGATAGATGAAGTAGAAATTGAGTTGGCTCCTTATTTTTGAATGTATATTGTTTTGATAAAATGCCTTAACATGATAATTGTCATATTCTTATTAGAACGCTTATCTAAAAAATATGTTGCCTTTAAAAAAAGTGAGTGAGTTGAATGCACAGAATTCATGCATGTGTTGGCGCATGGTCAGGATGGTACCACCTCTGCCTCAATTTGAGCCAGGAAAAACCCTGTATATATATTATTCATGTTACAACATCACTAAGGATGACTTTTATCAATGGACCTTGTTAAAGTATAGATTTTAAGGTTCTCTTAAAGAACCATAGTAACCAGAAAGTGTTGTTGTTCTGAGTGTTTTCTCTACGATGCTCCCCCTACCGTCCGTTAGTAAACTTTGCTTTCAAACACACTGTCGTAAAAACGAACTGTTATTTACCCCCCCAATAGACGGCCGCATCTCCGCTTTATTTATTTAGCCTATTTATTTGTTTGTGATGGCCACAAGAAAAGCACGAGACAAGTGGCATTTGCCAACATTGCCCAGTCAGAAATATTTTTGTAGCTTGATCATATGTGCAACGTGATTATTATTCCCTATTATCATACGCGTTGACTTAGTGACATAAAATAAAAGTGTAGGCCATCGTAACTCAACTCATATCTGTAAAGTCAGTGAGATATTGCGAGGTCTGTATCCGACTTGGAGCCTTCAGTGTGTTTTAGCTCTTGCCATTCGGTAAAAGCTTGACCAATATTGATGCGTGTGCGAGCCCTCGCTCGGTCTGAAGCTCTTTTTCTTTTCTTGGCATCTTCCGTCGGTGGTTTTCGCTGCTTCTTAGCCGGACTTATGGACATTTCACCTACTCTGGTTAACGGAAGCACTCATCTTATTGTTATATCTGTACAGTAGACCAAATACTTCAGATAGAAACGCTCTGGAAGCTGACACAGGCGGGCAGACGCATCGTGTTGAAGAGAGAGATGCCCAAAGAGGGCTTCCTGTACCTTCATAATAAATATGTTACAACACCCATGGACTCTGAATCATCCTTATCCTTATCTCTATGGAATTCTTCAATGTCACTGTACATAATTTAAAAACTGCTCTGATTTTAGTGCATAGGATTAATTTGGAAGCCTGCGAACATAAAACCGTGTTCAGTAGCTTACTTCTTTGCAGAAGGTTCACATCCCTTTAGAGGACAGCAACCATCATTGCCGCTGACATTTGGTTCAAAGTAAAGTAAGCCTGTTCTTTGTGGAATTCTGTTGGGGGTAAAAGAACATTAACTTTAGCGTAACAAAAGAACCTTCATACAAGTTTACAAATTAATGTAATGTAAAGAAAAGAACACAAAATTATTTTAAGATGTCCTTCTTAAATCCACTCGTTTATAACACTTGTATGAATGTTTGAAAATAAAATAAAAGGTAACCCTATAGGACATAGAAAATCTGCTGTAGCTCACATCTGATCAGCAGATCGATTAAGTTGTTTAAAGTTAATGATGTCCTCCTTTGATTGGTCAGACCGGGTGGAAAAATGGCTCAGATATGAATGTTGCTTTTTGCCGTTCATTCTGAAAAAAATTCAACACAGAAATTTTTTTTTTTTTTTTTTTAAACAATGTGATATATCTCACTGTTTATTTCAAGTTTTAACTAAATCAATAACAAATCATATTTTTATGGAGAGTAGCCTTTTGTACCTTTCATCCACAGATCCACTGAAATAGGGAGGAGATTGCTTGGAGCAGTCACTTTTCATGGACACACAGCTTGGTTCAGGTGCAGGAACTGGAACTGGTCCTGATTCGGTTTCCGGTTTAGCAGTAGTTTGAATGTGCTGCTGGATCTCTGGGCTTCAGAACAGAAGGTGTGAATGTCATGAGGTCACATTCGATACTTCGAATCACCTTCCTTCAGGCCAAGAATTGAAAACAAACCCTACATCTTGTTTGCGGATGGCAAATGTCTGGCTTACACAAAGAGGCCTTTCACAGCCTAAATGAGATGAAGAAGCTTTTATTCAGATTTGAGGCTGGCATAAATGACATCCCACCTTTGATTTTTGCTTCGCGTCTCCTCATCCCCAAGTAAAAACATTTTCCGTGGAAGAACGGCCTCCAGTCCTCCTCAAACTGATTTATAACAAATCCTCACAACAACCTATCAGGACACAAAGTGATACTGCATCACTGGTAACAGAGCACTGTAGCACCCCTAAAGCTGTGATTGCACAAGTTTCATGTCCAAATTCTTGACTTTTCCAGGTTACAACTTTCCACTAGGAAGTCCCATTTAGATGATTCTGTTAAACATTAAAAGGTGAAGCTTTTAATGCAAACCTGCAAAATCTGATGGACAGAATAATTACACAATGGAAGAGGGAATATGTTTATTACACTGAAATTTTCCACATCATCTGTTTTCAGCAATAATTAGTATTTACGCAAAGGGTCCGAAATTAACAATCGCCAAATGGGAGCAAATTTTCAGTTTGGCGAGTAAAATTTGGAGCGCTATCTGCCACATGGCGAGTAAATGTTTGCACCAAATTATTTATGTATATCAATCCTCATTTCTAAGGATTTTGTGTGAGGCTCCACTGCTGTCTGCATGCGATGTACTAAAGCATACTTAATTTCCATTATCCATGTAGCGGTTATCTCGGTTAAAACCATTCCTACCAACACTCCCGATTTTCCCCTGTGTGTCCTGAATTTCCTTGCACTTCCCGAAAATCTCCCGGAGCCACCATTCTCCCGAATTTCTCCCGATATCTGACAGTGTCGCATATCTTGTACACTCCCCTTTTCTTATGTAAGAGGGATCAGGAATAAAACATGTTTCATTTGCATTTAGCCACGGAAGGTTCTATGGGGTACAGTTTCCTCATTACTGACATGAAAATCCGTCACCTGTTGGCGAAATTCACAGTTTGAATCCAAAATGGGTCAACTACGTGATTCGTGTTTCCGATGAGACAAACAAACGGCTATAATTAGTGACGCACGCCGCAACACCGAGCTGCAAGTTTTCAAGAACAGTCTGATTGACAGAAGCTGTAGTTTCAATTACTTTTTAAATCCTCAGAGTTATTTAGGATTAAAAAATTGTTTAAACCGACATCAAGTCTAGTTTCCTTTTATTTCGACTTTGCGATGGTAACTTCCACTGCAGATCCGAGATCACAGCTAGTCGTGCTTTTGACCAAAGTTACAGCGTCAAAAATCAACAGTCATTTAATGCTGCGCTGCAACCGAAGTAATAAAAATCCTTTTCTCACTCTCACCTGACACTGAGACTCCTGTGAGTTTTTAGTTTTTTTTTAATGAGTGACTATTCCTATCAGTGCTGCTGAGCAGATGCGTATCTAGGAGGTTAATTAGAGGGCTAAAAGGGCCCAGGGTGGGTCTTGGACCGTAGCACCAAAATAAAAGCAAAGATGTTCATTTAGTGGGGACCCAATCTGAGCTAGTCACATTTTACTTTTTTAATCTGTTAAAATTACATTTTAAGTCGTTTTATTTTACTAAGGTTTATGTGACAATGTAATATAAAAGAAAATCACAACTTAAAACATTGCAACCTTTTTTCACAAAAGCTTTTTCACAAAAAAGTGGAGGGACTGTTTAATTTGTTAACGTACGTTATTGCTATGGACTGTTATTATGTTAAATAAATTCCGTAAAATTCAAATAATGAATTTTTCTTTTTTTTTTTTTTTCCTAAAACAAAATCAGAACCGACCAAAATGTTGTTTTTCTTATTAACTATTTTGAAGTTTACACACCTTTCTGTTTGGCTCCAACATAATATCATATAATGGAATAATGCATTTTGGGTATATCTGTGTAAAAATAATTTAGAATTTCGGCCGGTTTTTCATCTATTTATGTACGGGTTATAGGTTCAAGTATTTTAGTTATGACTTGAACACCCATAATATAACATATATACACACAACATAGTCAGGATTTATTGCTGAAGTTTTAATCAAACATTTTTTTGCTTTTTCATAATCTGTTAGTTACTGCTTAAGCAGTAATTAGCCAAAATTCAACTGATTTGATACTAAAGCACAAGCGTGTGAGAAATTGAAATATTTTTATACTAATTCGGGGACACAACTGGAGTTTATGACTAGTAAAAGATTCCAAGCTGAATATATTTTTATTTTAAAGCCGGATATTCTTTGTATTGGAAAATACATATCAAAATCGACCATTGCAAACATGACTTTTTGTGCCTTTTCTTTTAATTTAGCATCTCCAGCCTGCTATTATTTCTTAATTTGTCTCTTTGCTTTTCACAGACTGTTTTTTGATTTTTCTTCCCATCACCCTTTTTAAATAAACTATGTTCAAATATGCTAGGTAAAATAAAATAAAATGTTCTCACATTACGCTAAATAATGAGATTATAAATCAGTTATCTGATATATATTCTGGGGGGGGAAATCACTTATTAAAAATGTATTAGGTAAATATTTAAGTTTCTTTCTCAGTTTTTAATTTAAAGCATTTTATTCCGATTTCTGGTTATACTTTAACGCATGCTTTAGAGTAAATTGGTAAACTAAAATATCCCTGCCTTGAGTTTAACCCCACCCAAATGATCTTGCCACCTGAGAAGTGTTTTAAACTCAATCTGTCGCTTTCATGTAGTTGTTCTGAAATGACTGAAACATGAAACATATTTAACAGTCTTTAGAACATCTAAACGCCTGTGTAGTCATTCTTTAAGGGCTACTTATTATATACTTCCTTATAAAGTGCCCCCCCCCCCCCCCCAATGATTAATGGCTGATTTTCTTTTCCCCACTCAGTGTCTGTCTGCTGGTCGTTTCCTTTACAATTGACTCGCTAGATTTAGATTTCACTCGTAAAAAGACGCCCAGACTAAGAGTTTACTTACCTTGTAGATCCTTCTTACCAAGAAGAGTATTTATTATTCTACGTACAAATCTATTTATGACTTATTTTGCTTCTTTCCCGTCTCTGGTAATTCTTCCATTCCCGCCTAAACGTTTGTCCCAGACTGGTGCGTCACTTCCTCAGTTTACAGCTAATCGCAAGGTGACCTTTTCTTTTTACTGTTTTCTTTACTATTAAGCGTCGCCATCTGTTTTCAGTCATTATGGTCAGCACAATAACGGAGTGAAAGTTTGAGGTCGAGTTTGGTAGTTCGACGTAAAGCGTGTGAATCACAAATCCTGATTTACAGTCACTAAAACCGGCGTTACACCTGCGTTGTAATCGTCAAACTCCGCCATCTGTTGGCTGACCGTGAGAACTGCAGTTCCATTTCGATACCTGCTGCTCACAGAAGCACAGAAATGAAGGCACCATGAAACCAGAGGAGGGTTGAACTGAACACCCAAAAATTGTAGGCAAATTTACTTCAACATGTTTTTATTCAAAAGTGAAAAGTTGTCGTCCATACATTACTCAAGTAAGAGAGAAAGTATGTATTATTTAATAAAAAGGCTGCTTGAGAACTGGTCGTATATGATTTAACGTTTTAAAATGTAATTGGAAACAAAAAAAACATAAAGTTCGGGATAAATTCTAATATTTTAAATAGTGAAGTCACTTGCAGTGGATACAGTATGCAGATCTTACTCAAGTAATAGTATGAAAAAAATATAGTAATTGAATCAGACTTTTTATTCAGACATTGAATTTGTGACACTGAATTTCCATACTTATGTATATGATTTTATTTTTCTTTACTTTAAATTTGGTCAGCAGAAGGTCACCACATTTGAAGGCAAATTTTTGAGAATTTAAAGTAAAAGTAGAATAGTGCATAATCAGACGGGATAATATTTCAATGTTATAAATTCAATTTCTAAAAAAAGTAGTCTGTAGAGCAGGGATCCCCCACCTCCAGGCCTCGGGGGGGAGGGCGGTATCCTGCAGGTTTTAGTTCCTTCCCTGGTTCAACACACCATAATCAAATAATGGCTCGTTAGCAGGCCTCTGCAGAACTTTGCAATGCTGAGGAGGAAGTTAGAGAATTTCAATGAGCTGTGTTGGAGCAGAGACACCTCTAAAACTGGTAGGACATCGGCCCTTGAGGCCTGGACTTGAGGATCGCTGCTGTAGAGTATTGCCTTAATCTTACTCAAGTTAAAATAAAAGTACTATGAAGTTAAACTACTGCTAAAAGTACCCCCCACCAAGAAAAATCTAGTTAAATGTAAATGAAAAATGTTACTGACTAGTAATTACCCACCTGGAGATTAGTCGGCCATTTAACTCAAGAGATTGAGGTGAGAGGACTCTAATCTTGTCTCCAATGTGCCTGTGTTCCTCTTCTAAGGAATGTATTCAACTCTACCACTCTCCAGATATATTTTTCTGCTGTTATTGTGATTGTTAACCCAGTTTTCTCAAAGTATTTTTCTCCCCATAGAAGCTCCACACGGTCTGGTAACCTGCTCAACTATAAAGTCCCCTACTGTATGGGGAACATCGGTCTAGATGATGCTCAAAGTCACAGAGCATCCTCCATGCTGTCTCTTCTCCGTCTTCTCAGACCCCCAGACAGTTGTGGCAGATCACCGCTTTTACAGAGCCAGGTTCTGCCGGAGGTTTCTTCCTGTTAAAGGGGAGTTTTTTCTCTCCACTGTCGCTACATGCTTGCTCACTATGAGGGATTGCTGAGGAATTGCTGTAGTTGGAGTCTGCATGATGCGGGCACAACCTCACGTCGATGACTGAACGCAATCTGCTGGGTTTCCTTACATAGAAAACTTTTAACTGATTGGAATGTTTTGTATGATTGTATTGAGATGACATTTGTTGTGAATTGGCGCCACATAAATAAAAGTGAATTGAAAAAGTGAATTAAGACTGAAATGAAATTACGTTTATTGTAAAGTGCCTTGAGATGACGTGTGTGAAGAATTGAAGCTATATAAATAAACTGAATGAAATCTAAATTAAAGATTGTTGTCACAATGCAAAAGCTGTTATAATGTCTCACAGTAGGTTGCTGTCACTCTTGCTGTGCAGGGCTATACGTTAGCCTTTTGATCTTATAGCATTGGGGCTACAGAGGTTGCTATTGTTGTAGCACAAACAAAGACGTTTTAGCCGCAACACATAATCTATTTTACAATATCTAAAAACCCACTGTGGCCTTCTATTTCATACAATAAATATAATAGAATAAAAATTCTGTTAATAGTTCCACACTGGGGAAATTCAAGCATAATACATGCAAAGTGACGGATTGACATAAAGATGAAAACTGAATCTGGAATAACATAAAACACTAAAATACTGTGAAGTTATGAAAAATGGCATCAAGAAATCAGCAACTGAGCAGGAAAATATAAGAATAATTTTAAAAAATACATATATATTGGTGCACTACAGAAAAGGCTGTTTACTAAAAGTGGCAAATAAACTGTTCTAGCAACAGAGATGAGCATCCTCTTTGTGAGACTATCATCCAGCAAAAGTGTCTTCACTCAGAAGCTTTTTTGGGCTCGCTTTAACAAAGACTGCTACAGGAGATCCTTCCTGCCCACAGCATTCAGCATTTACAACTCATTAAAGAAGTCATTGAATAGTCTGAGCTACAAGACTCAGTTTTTCTCGGGGCTCATTGACGTATTTTTGAATTGAATTGAAGCAGAAATGTTATTTGAATTAAGATGACAGTGTAAACAACAGCAAGGATGTTAACCCTCAGTTTGTTGGGTTCATTTATGGTTATACGGTCTAACAGCTGCTATTATAATAACTGTTATTCAGCTTCTTTGTGGGTTTTCCATTTTGAATCATGCACACAAAAGTCCTCACACTACTTGTTGGAATCCTCTGTATCACTGTCAGTTATGACTGAAATATAACAGGTTTGTTTCAGCGATGTTTCCCTTTTTTCCAGGTTATCCGAGGTCAAATGACAAACACTACGCAGAGCGAATAAATGGGCTGTAAATGTTTCTAAAACATATTTTAAGAATCAAAACTGTAACATTTTGGATCGATCCAAAATCATCTTAAATAGAAATAGAGATTCGGATGTGAATCAAATTTTTTCCGGCACCCCCAATAGAAAGGCCTTGGATGACAAAAGCATTACAAAAAGTCTGAAGAAAAAGTATACACTATATCATGAATTTATAAACAGATCCATCAAAGCAGACAAGAAGTATAAAATAAGATGACATATAATGTAACCAGTAAATAATCATATTTTATCAATTAGTTAGAATTAGGGCTGCCACAAACTATTATTTTGATGATCGACTAATCACTCATTATTTTTGCGGATTAGTCGACTAATCGAGCACGTTTAAAACGCATGTTATTGCAGGAGCAGCTGCTCTAATATTTGCGTGTAACATCGGAGTGTTATGTACTAATTAAAATAGTGATTTTTAAGATTAAAGCTCATTTAACATTTATGAACTGTATAAATGTGATGTGGTCCTGTTGGCTTCATCTGAACGTGATCTACGGCTCTCGTTGGAGCGGTTCGCAGCCGAGTGTGAAGCGGCTGGGATGAGGATCAGCACCTCCAAATCCGAGACCACGGCCTTGAGCCGGAAAAAGGTAGGGTGCCTTCTTCTGGTCAGGGATGGAGTCCTTCCTCAAGTGGAGGAGTTTACGTATCTGGGGGTCTTGTTCACGAATGAGGGAAAAATGGAGCGGGAGATCGATAGGCGGATTGGTAAGGCGTATGCAGTTATGTTTGGCGCTGTACCGGTCTGTCGTGGTGAAGAGAGAGCTGAGCCGAAAGGCAAAGCTCTCAATTTCCCGGTTGATCTACGTTCCTACCCTCATCTATGGTCACGAACTCTGGGTGGTGACTGAAAGAACAAGAGAATACTCACAAGAGAATTAACACAGATGAGAAGCCTTTCTCTTGTATAGTTTGTAGCAAAGATTTTCTTCATAAAGGTAATATGACTCGTCACATGACAAAGCACACAGATCTAAAGCCTTTCCCTCTAACGTCTGTAGAGTGACACATTCATTGAATTTACGCAGAAGAACCCACACAAATTAGTAGTCTTAACCATGTAAGATTCATGAAAACCTGTCCATCTAAGGTTTTAGTGCTAATCCAACAGTTAACATAAAAGCATAAAGGGAAAGACAGAACTTAAGAAAAAAATCAAAGATTGGGTCACCAAAAAACTTAGTTTGCTGTCTGCTGTCTGTAGTTCTCTAAAATATGAATTCCTTATACCACTTAGAAAAGTTTGTAGGATCTAAACAAGATCAAAGCTATTTCTGTTTTTTGCTTAAAAGTTGAAATTACTGATGAGTTTGAACATACTTTGACTTGGTTACAACCCTGTTTTAATGAGTATCCATGTTTTAAAGACATTTTATACTCCTAGAATGTAAAACCTTGCCATTTTGTAAACAAATTTGTTTTTTTAAGTGCAACCTTTTTTATAAACTAATTTTATTGCAGCTGTTCTTGAAAATACAGATGTTCTTTGTTAACCTGCAAAAATACTGAGGAACTTTTTTTCCGTTCTATTTTTATCATATTTTTCTTCTCTGATTTCCTTCATTTCTTAATAAATCAAACAAACGGCATAAAGAAATGAAACTGTTTTAACAGATTGTAAAAACGAGTTTCTTCATACCGTTTCATATAAATTACAAAATACATATTCTAATATTTTGTTACATTTGCAGACAACCTAAAGAACAAATCTGAGTTCTTTAAAACTATTAGAATGTAGGAAAATATTTCTGTATTTTTATGTGGGGTCAGTGTTTTCAGATATAAATAAGTTTAAACAAATTAGTTTCCTCAGGTGAGGCTTTAAAAAGAACATCAGTACAAGGATGATTGGAAAAATAACCTGAGATCATCCCATCACATACTTGTGATCTGGCTTAACACTTACGGGAGTAATATTTGGAAGAGTAGGGACTGAATACTTTTTGTATTTTTTATTTTTATTTATCTTTTTTTGTCTTAGGGAAGAGGCATAAAACAGATTTAAAATAAATGACTTTTCTGTCAGTTAGCCCCATAGCTATTGGCTAATTTAAAGACTAGTCCCTGATTTATAATGAATAATTGATCAAAAAATTTGATGAAGTTATGGTTATGTGTTTTGTCTTATTCAAACTGCTTTTGTCTCTTTATATAATCACAAAACAGATGTTAGTCAAGAGAATTGTAAGAATGAGTTTATCTAAGTCAATGGGGGTAAAGTACAGAGAAGTTGCTCAAGTATAATCCTTTCTCCCTACAGCCATCACGGTCTACAACAACTCCTTAAAAATGAATTAGTAATCAGCTACACCAACACTTGATGTCCTTTTGGGATCAATAAAGTATTTTTGGAATTGAATTAAATTGGAATATGTGACTAGCTGAGATTTTAGTTTAAAGATTATAATGAAAGTGATTTTGTATCAATAGTAAATCAATTAAATGTTCATGTAGGAGTTCTTGTTTTTGACAGAGAAAGGAGGGCTGGGAAGCCGTATTTTTTGTTGACCGCTGCACTTGAGCACGTTGAGTTGATTTACTACGCTGTATTGTTTAAATCAGTGTTTCCCAACCCCCGGTCCTCATGGCTCACCACCCTACATGTTTTGGGTTTTTTCCTACTTTAGCACACCTGATTTTAATTGATGGCCAATTAACAAGCTTTTGCTGAAGTACATTCATCTGAATCAGGTGTGTTCAAGCAGGTAAAAAACCTAAAACGTGTGGGGCAGTGTGCCATGAGGGCCAGGGTTGGGAAACAATGGTGTAAAGGGTCCGATCCAAATGGGGATCCAGCTGTCCTATTTTGTAAAAAGAAAGCACTTCAACAAATCAAGAAAACAATTCCACCTCTGTGCGTTTTTACGAAAGTTGACAGCACATCATATGAATAGACATAATCCATCCCCGGCCTCTAGCGAGTGCGGAAGTAGCTATGGTTCTATTTCAATTATACTTTTTTATATTTCTTAATAGAGGCATTCCTATAAGAGAAACAATATGTAATGTACTTTGTAGTATTGAGGTGCAAGGCTGAGAAGATTTCAGAATGATTTCAGCCCAGATCATAAATCAGGGCTATTCAAAATGTTGCATTGTCTTGACCCGATATCACAGCGTGTGTGGTGTGTTTCAAGGACAAACAAGTATGCAGCCTGCTGAATGTGACGTGTAGCCAATCAAAAAGTGTTGTGGTGAGAAGTGCAAACCACACTTACATTACAAAAAATTAATTTACCACCTCAAAAACTAAAAAACACATTTCAGAACAAATGTTTACAATTAAGGCTGCACGGTGGTGCAGTGGTTAGCACTGTTGCCTTGCAGCAAGAAGGTTGTGGGTTCGTATCCCGGCACAGGGTCTTTCTGCATGGAGTTTGCATGTCTCCCCGTGCATGTGTGGGTTCCCTCCAGGTACTCTGGCTTTCAGGTTAATTGATCACTGTAAATTGTCCTTAGGTGTGAGCATGGCTGTTTGTCCTGTTTGTCCTGCCCTGTGATGGACTGGCGACCTGTCCAGGGTGTACCCACTGATCCAATCACTTATCCAATCAGAGCACATGTACATGCCAACTTCAGCCTATCGCTGTCTAGCAGGCTCCAAAATAGAATATATATTTTTTTTATATATAAACATATATTTTTCTTTAGTTGTCCTGTTAGTAGCAAACTAGCAAACTCCTGGACAAAAAACTGAATAAAAAATTCCTAATACACAAATAACAAAATAACTTTTTTAATACAGAGCAAAGTAAAAAAAAGTGATAGGATATCAAACTTGATGTGGGAAACACTAGTATAGCAATGTTGATAATGAATTTTTATTTATTTTGTTCTTTACAAAATATATGCATTTATATAGCAGCTCTGACTATTTATCTAACTCTCATTCCCCCAGCAGAGAGTATTCCCCATTTGAGAAATGCTTCTTTAGACAGGAAGGCTGAATGCTTCTCTTGTTGAACTTGCTGATTTGGTTCATTGTCTGCTTGCTTTATTATTAGGCAAGGCAGATTGATTTGTATAGCACACTTTAACACAAGGCAACTCAAGGTGCTTTACATGATTCGGTGGTATAGAAACGAAATACATGATAAAAGTATGAAAATTAAAACAGAATTAGTAAAAGAAAACATTTAGCAATTTAGGAAAAGCATGAAATAAAATGTATGTAAAATTAAAAACAGATAATATCAATGAATGAAAACATTTAGCATTTGATTAAAAAAAAACAATTTAGGCATAAAAATAAAATGTATATAAAAAATAGATAAAACATGAGAAAACAGTATTGAATTATTGTATTACTATAGGTGTGACATGTTTTCTGTATGTTTTTTGCTCACTTAGTTTTCATAAAATAATTTTGTAGGAGAAACCAAAGATGAGCTCCAGACAAAGAGCCAGCAACAGCAGAGGTGTTCCAATTAAACATGGAAATTGATCAGTTATTTAAGTTTGTACTAGAGTTTACCTGCCGAGTAAACATCTTTGTAGCACTCTTGATGCATCAAAACTTGATACTTGAACTTTATTTTTTATTATTAGTTTAAAACAGTCATACTTTGCAAACTTAATTCTGATGTCATGATTTTTTTAGAGGGTAGGAGAGATGACCTAAAGAGAGGAGATATAGCTGCAGCTCCAGCAGAATCACCAGTATCATCTTTAGGCATGTGACCTGGTAACTATAAAATATTCTACAGTATTCTTCAAAATTGTAGATAGTTAATAAGAAAATGTCCTTAAATTCCAACTGTTGTAATATCTATTAGAATATAGATGGAAGCAAAGTCAAAACACGACATAATTAATGGAAAAAGTAAAGCCTTCCTTTATTTTATATGTTCGTTCACCGTTATAACATTATGGACTGAGTCAAACAGACTAACAAGGACAATACTAATGATGAGAGGGAGAAGAAGAGAGACAACAGCTAGAGATAAGGAACAGAGAGAGACAGCAATAAGGGAATAGTGTATGAGTAGTAGTATATGCATTGTGGGAGATTCAAGTAAGGAAGAGAAAGGGGAGACCGACAGAAGCAAGTGAAGAAAGATTGGCGGAACTAAATTACTTTTTGGTTTAGCAGTTTTCAGATCCAATTTTCCAAAACATCGAGCATTAAACTGAACATTATACATAATATTATAAGCTGTTGTATATTCAAGGACATATTAAACTGTTTTGCCCTGAATGCATTGAGAATAAATGATAATTCAGGCACCTTACCATGTACGCTATAGTCTTTAATCGATTGTAACACTTTTTATTATTTTTTATATCACATCTTGTCACCCTTAAAGGCTGGAGACGCCCCCGCACCCAACCTAGTTTGAAATAAATCTTCTGGTGATCCCAAAAGCAAATTACTTTTTAGATAACAGGTTCTTGACTTTTGATTTGACACTAAGGTAAAACATTTTACTCAGATATTCAGGATTAATGTCCTGTCTAGCTCGTGTTGTAAACATGAATTAAATCTCATTGGTTTGTGTTTGTACGTCCAGAGCGGCTCCCTGACCTGATCCACCTCCAGCTGGTACAGTTCCAACCAGGACCCTGTGAGATCAGATCGAACCAGGAGCAGCAGCGGCTGCTGGATCAACTCCAGGTCCACAAAGACTCAAAAGCATTTGTTTCCTCTATCAGGGAGGAAAATATATGTGACTGATCAAGGTGTTCTGCATATTTATTGACGTGTTATTGTAGAAACATGTGCTGGCTGTGGTGGAGAAGAAGCGACACATCCCCTGTGAAGGTCTAGTTCCCTGAGATTACCCCAAAAAATAAAAGAGCTGGTGTTTTGTCCCTAATACTTTTTTATACAAATTTTCTTAAAGCGTATGTTCTGTAAGTTTATGTGAGGTTTTCCTCTTTATGAGGTGGTTTGATTTAACATTTTATGTTAATCATTTTACATTAAAATGCTTCGTCAAAAACAGTTTTTTCAGAAGCCTCCTGTTTTTCCCCTCATTTATTTATTTACATGAAAAAGACTTGTAGGCATTTCCTTGCATTTTCAAGATGAAAAAACTACATTTGAAATGAAGTCCATTTTGAGGTGACGCGGGTTTCACGCCCACTTTACGCGCGGTGGCTCATGGGAAGAAAGGTCAGGAATCGATTGGTGCTGAAAATGTACAACAGCTCTGTTAAGAAGGTTATGGTTTTTTTTGTAGACGTAATTAAAACCTAGCGTTTAATCCACCGGAATAGTAAACCGAACCGCCTGGTTCTGCCAGTTCCGACCCATTATTACGCGCCGCGGTGTGATTTCTGACTGCCTGGTTACCTAATGCTTCTCGGCTTTTAGCTGCATTGTTATTGTTTCCACTCGGCCGCTCTCCTCGGGGGCCCCCTCCCTTTAACGGGGGCCTGATGGATGATTTCCCATTGGGTCCCGGAAGATGGATGAGAAGTCCACCGTGAGCCTCCAGCGGCTCTTGGTCTTCTTACTCCTGGTTTTGATTTTTGGCGTTTTTATGATTCAGTATGCCTGTCCCAGCAGCTCCGAGTGCCAAATGCTCCACCAGCTGGGGGCCTGGTTCTCCCTAGGGGAAGGACCTGGACCTAAACGAATCGGCGATGGTGGATCGCAGAACGGGCTCCAGAGGGACCCCTACATCTCGGAAGACGGCGCTTTGGCCCGATTCGTCCCTCGCTTCAACTTCACCGAAGCCGATCTGAATCGCGTCGTGGACTTCAACATCAAGGGGGACGATGTGATTGTTTTTCTGCACATCCAAAAGACGGGAGGCACAACTTTTGGCCGACACCTGGTGCGTAATATTCAGCTGGAGAGGCCCTGCGAGTGCCATGCAGGCCAGAAGAAGTGCACCTGTCTCAGGCCAGGGAAGAAGGAAACCTGGCTCTTCTCTCGGTTTTCCACCGGCTGGAGCTGCGGGCTTCATGCGGACTGGACTGAGCTGACCCACTGTGTCCCATCACGTATGGACTCCACAGAGACCCAGAGAAACCAGCCGAGGTTAGTAGTTGGGAATGACAGTAGGAGGGGAGTTAGGACACAAGGGACGAAGGAAGGATCAAATGAGGCGTAGAAGGAAAGATGAAGTGGAGGTGATGCAAGGAAAAACTAGAAGGGATCATGGACGAAAGTAAGGAACACCAGAAAGAAGAAAAGGTAGAAGGAGGGAGATAAGTAAGGAAGGATACAAAAAGGAATGAGAAAGGAGGGGCACAATGGTGCGAAGGAAAAGGAAAAGTCTTAGTGGGGGTAGGGAGGAAGGATGCATAATTCAGTTTAGATGATTCACAGGAAATTGCGTTTCAAAGTATTTGGCAAAAAAAGCAGATCAAATTTGTACCAAGGCACATATTTTCAGGTCAATCCAGTAAAATAAACAGATTTGAAGTCAACTGCATACAGATTCAATCCTTTTAATAAAACGATTTTAGTTTATTTTGACAAAAAGAAACTGAGATGACTTTAGATTATTTCATTCAAAACATAAACATGCAAAGAAGCGTCTGCGTTGGATATTTGGCACTTTTTCACATCGATATCAAATTAACTTTATAAAATTAATCCCGCGTTTGAGGATGAAATTAAATTATATTGAAGGTTTGTTTTTCAGATCAGATTCGAGTCTTAATTTACTCAATTAAAATAAACGTAAACGAAATTACAGACAGTCAGGTAACTTCAAGTTCAGAGAGAGTTTTCTAGTTTCCTCAGGGAACAAGACCCAGTATTTCTAAATCTCCTTCAAGGAGGTTGTGAAAAATGTTTTACATATGGTGTTAGTTGTCCTAAATTAGTATAATTTGAGAAAAATGTATGCGTGATTTTATTTGTTTAACACTATTTAAATTATTTATGGAAGAAAAGGAACAAAGGTTTTAAAAAATGCATTGGAAACAAGAAATATTTTCTTTATATATAAGAAGTGTATAAATATAATATTAAAACAACCGTTCCCCAAAAATGTAAGTAACAGGAAAAATGCTCAAGTTTATAGGTAAAATAGTAAAAAAAAAGAATCCATTAGAAAATCCAGTTTCTGTACATCTCAAGTTTCAGAAGGTTGATTATAACAATATGCAGGTTGTAGTGTGAAATAATTATTCACCGCTCACAGAAAAGTCCACATAATCAATGAACCTAATTAGTATTTGGTAATTCAGAGCTTCACTTGTGTGAAAACTATTACAATTTAGGATTGACTTTTGTAAGACTTTCAGGTGGAAAAAAAAAGCTGAAAATTATGTTTGTGTTTGTATGTTTAGAAACATTTTTGCAAAGTTTACTTTCTTCAGAAGCAGGGATGTCGTATTTGTTCTCTATAAAATAGCAACAACCTCAAGGAGTTAATATGTTGTCTTGCTGTAATAAGAAACTTCCTTATTTATAGGTTCTATTTGTTTTTGTGCGGGGGAAATTATTATGCTTAAATGACTATTTAGTGTTTAGCCATCCAGTTTACTTTTTAAAAGTTTTAAAAGTGTAGATTTTTAAGTCAAGCTAAACCAATTTAGCCCAGATGCCGATAAAGCAGCGATATCGCCCCGTTCAACAAAATTGGAAGCTAGTTTCAGTCTTGTAACTTTCATGATTTATGGCATTTAAAGATACTAAGGTCAGACTACTTATTGGCGAGTTTCAAAGGTAATGTTTTTTACCCATATATCAAGATTAAAATAAATATGCCATGAAAAAAAATAGATATTTGAGTCAGGGAAGGTTTGAAATTCAAAAAAAGAGAAATGTGCTGGAATTTTGGTGTAAAATAATGTGGCATTGTACACAACGAGGGCCCGGGCGGGATTCGATCCCACAAATCCCGGGTGGCAGTCGGAGTTATACTGACAGGACCTCCACACTGTCAAAATAAAAAAAAATTATAATTGTAACATGAATTGCAGATAATTTTTACAGTTTGGTAATTGCAGACACTAATATGTTTTGTTTTCTTCTCTTTCCAGTAGAAACTATTACTACATTACAATCTTAAGAGATCCAGTTTCCCGCTACCTCAGCGAGTGGCGTCACGTGCAACGCGGAGCCACTTGGAAGGCCTCCCTCCACGTGTGCGATGGACGTTCACCAACACTGTCAGAGCTGCCAAGCTGTTATTCAGGAGACGACTGGTCGGGTTGCTCCCTGCAAGAGTTCATGGACTGCCCCTACAACCTGGCCAACAACCGACAGACCCGCATGTTGGCAGACCTAAGTCTGGTGGGCTGCTACAACGTGTCCGCCATGAGCGAGGACGAACGCTGGGCGGTGCTCCTGGACAGCGCCAAGCGCAACCTGAAAGGGATGGCCTTCTTTGGCCTCACCGAGTACCAGCGTAAGACGCAGTACCTCTTCGAGAGAACCTTCGACTTACAGTTCATCGCCCCTTTTACGCAGCTTAACGGGACGCGTGCTTCCGGCGTCGAGGTGCCCCCCGAGACGCAGCAAAGAATACGCCAGCTCAACCGATGGGACGTGGAGCTGTATGAGTATGCCCGGGACCTTTTCCTGCAGCGTTTCCAGGTGGCGAGACAGCAGGAGCGCAGGCAGGCCAGGGAGCGGCGACAGCAGGAGAGGAGGCGACTCCGTGGAAGGCTCTCGTCGAAACAAGGGAGGCGGTCGAAGCCGACGGAAACGACAGGTTTGACCAGCGTCGAATCTGGGGAGCGTCAGAGGGAGACGGCAGCAGAGGACAGCATGGAATCAGAAACCCTGTTCCCGGACTGGTGGGATATAGATGAGAATAGCACCATGGAGGACTACATAGGCAACGTGGAACAGTGGTAGCAGCAGAATGCCTTTATAGGAAGTGTACCAAGGTTTGCCTTGTCAGTTTTTCCTCAATCAGGTTATTTTCAGTGTATGCCTTCTTTCTTATTCTTTTGCCGCCATGAATCGTTTTAAATGTGAGTTTATTGAAGCTGATTGTAATTTTATGTTACAACCAATGTTCTGATGGGGTTCTGTCGTGCGCAGAAAAAAAGAAAAAAAAAGGAACGTGTTTTTTTTCTGTCATGACACCAGCCTTCGGCATGCTTTTCCTGGGATTTGAACACATCGTAACTCAAATGATGCAGCTTGGAAGAAAATTGGTTTCATCGTTGAAGGTAACACTACTTTGTTGTGATCGACAACAATTAATGTTTGCCAAACCGTTGTCTTTATTGGTTTGAAATGTACTTTGTGTCTTTTCAGAAGCAGAAAAGGAAAATTAGTTCATCAGTACCTCATTTTTTTTGCATTACATGCTAATGTTGTAAAAAATTGGAATCTGTCTCTTTTTATATAAACTATGCTTTTACAATTACCAACTGTTTTTGTCTTGGTTTACTTTCATTTCTTGAAAGGTTTTTCAGCTGCAAGCCTGGAATTTACCAGCAGGGGGTGGTAAACTACTTCTAATATAACATTTCCTTTGTACATACAGTGGGGCTACTGTGGCTCAGTGGTAGAGTAGTTTGCAATCGGAGGGTCGTATGTTCGATTCTAGCTTCCTCCATTCACGTGTCGATGTGCCCCTGGGCAAGGCACTTAACCCCAAAAAACATCGTCCTACCAAGCCATGTTGGGTGTCCGGTGTATGAATGTGAGTGTGAATGGGTAAATGTGGCTTCAATGTAAAGCGCTTTGAGTGGTCAGTATGACTAGAAAAGCGCTATATAAGTTAAGTCCATTTACCATTTAAAGAGATATTTGAAATATATATATATATATTAGGGATGCACCGAAATGAAAACTCTTGGCGGAACACCGAAAATGAAGAAAACTAAGGCCGAAAAGAAATGATTGACAATTATTAGAACGATAGCATTTATGGCTATGATGTGTACTAACCTCACTAAAATCAAGGCATTGCAATAAATCAATTACAAAACTATGAAGATATTTATTTAGCACTGACATAACAACAATGCACAATATAAATCAAATTAATAAAGTTTCAGCTGTGATGTTTCAGTTTTTAGCCACAGTAAAAGCTAATTCTTAGCAAAACCCAACAATTGTTAAACAGCCATGCTGCTAACGCTAGCATTAAAAAGTTATAGTTAAAAAGAGTTTTGCACTGGAAACTTTGTTTTCCTAATATGGATTTATTTTTTTATATAAAAGGTCTACTGGGGAAAGAAGAAAACGAGATATATTTTGCACATGTATAAGGCAGGTGTGAAAATATGCTTTTAAAAAAAAGAATGCTTTCGAAACAGGAAGTGTTAATTTATTCTCATTAGTTAATCAAATTCAGCCTGTACACGCAGTTTTTTAGCTCAGCTGGTAGGTTGCTCCAATCATTTTAAAGAACAAACCACAGATCTTTTATAGATGTAGGCTTCCTCACATCCTTCTGTCTCTTCATGTAATCCCAAACGCACTCGATGATGTTGAGATCAGGCCTCTCTTTCCTTTACTATTCTTGTCTTTGGTTGTACGTTTGGGGTTGTTAAAATGCTACAGAATGAATTCGGGGCCAATCATACGCTTCCCTGATGGTACTGCATAATACATAAGTATCTGCCTGTATTTCTCTGCATTGAGAACGCTATTAATTCTGACCAAATCTCCAACTCCATTTGCAGAAATGGCAGACCAAATGTTGAAGGAACCTCCACCATGCTTCACTGTTGCCTGTGGAGACTTAGTATTGTACCGCTTCCGGCACTTTGACGAACAAATCACTCTCTGCTGCAGCCAAATATTTAACATTTTGACTCATTAGTCCAGAGCACCTGCTGCCATTTATCTGCAACCCAGATCCTATGTTTTCAGTTATACTTGAGTCGTTTGGCCTTGTTTCCATGTTAGAAATTTGGCTTTTTGGCTGCAACTCTTCCATGAAGACCACTTCTGGCCAGACTTCTCCATACAATGGATGGGTATGCATGGGTCCCACTGGTTTCTTCCAGTTCTGTGAAGGGCTGATTTCAATGGGTAATAAGCTTGATTTGTTTTTCATCTGCTCCACTAAGTTTCCCTTGCTGACCACTGATTCCACGATTCACAACATCGCCCGTTTCTTTGTGCTTCTTCAAAATAGCTTGAGCAGTACAAGCACATCTTGAAGCCCCAGTCTGCTTTGAATTATTTGGGAGAATCCTTGCTGATGCAGTAAAACAACCTGGTTTTTTATTGCTGTGCTCAATCTTCCACAACCCTACCTTGGTAGCAGAGCTTGGCTGTTCCTCATCCAGTTATAAGGGCTCCTACACAGCTGTTTGATTGTGTTAAAAACATGGTTAAAACCCATGTTTGACATTGATGATCATTAGCACCTGTTTGGTGTAACTGGATGATCACACATCTGAAAATATTTCTACATAATTCCTAACTTTATAGAAGTGGGCTACTCAAACGAACTGATTGTTTGAAGGTAAAAGGTAGAAACACCCATTTTTTTTGTTTCTTTTGTTTTGCTTATTTTATATTATGTAGGTTGATAAAAATAAACAATAACCTATATTTCTGAAAGCATTCTTTGTTTACAGCATTTTTTTTCACACTAGCCAGCTTTTGCACTGTAGCCTGTAGCAGCTAGATCACTCGATTTAGCTAGCTTGTTAGCTAGCTCCATATTCTTGGACAAACAGCGTTTATAACATTAATATTACCAAAACAAAAACATTTTATTTAGCCTCAGCTCATTTTGTTTGCGTATAAAAACACTGATGAGATTGCTATGGGTTGAGCAAATCAGTTAGCTAACCGTCTGAAAACTGAATTTCGTAGAGTTTTCCAGTAAAGTACCTCGAAATGACGTATTGAGAATTGTAGGGATGCACCGATCCAACTTTTTCAGTCCCGATACCGATACCGATGGCTGGATTTTGTGTATCTGTCGATACCCGATACCGATCCGATACTATTTGTGACAGTGTGAAGGTCCTGTCACTATGGCTCAGATAGATGATGTGCCCTGGCTGCTTGGCCACAGGGATATCCCTTTGGCTGACTGGTTAGCGCACATGACCTTCACATGGTAGTCGTAGGATTGAATCCCGCCTGGGCCCTCACTGTGTACCTTGCCACATATTGTTGAATCAATAAACTGTAGAACTTCTGCTGCCTTTCTTGAAGAGACTAAAGGCACCAGATTTGACAAACTAAACAAAACTGAGACAAAATAACAGATGTAAAATATAAAATTACCACAAAAACAAAATTTCAAGTGAAAAATTAATCTTTTTTTGGTGAATTTTTTGCAGATTTTCCCCTTTGAATATCGGTTCATGGTATCGGTTAAGTTTAACCGATATCGATACCAGTACATTATGCAGTATCGGGGCCGATACCCGATATCAGTATTGGTACATCCCTAGAGAATTGGCGCAATATAAATAAAATGAATTGAGGGAAAAAGAGAAAATTGAAATGTCTTAAAACAACCATTTTAAACTATGCTTCCTTTTCAAAATGAATAAAAACAGTAGGCCTATTTAATTCTTTTTTAAATGTGACTTTGTAATTAGGCTGAATAAGGCGGGTTACGGTTATATCAGCTTTCTGGTCTTTTTTCTTTCTTTTTCCACCATAGATGTCAAAAAATGCTACTTGAATTTGAGGCTTTTGAACACCCAGCCTATTAACTACAGTTTGCACCATCTTGCATGTTGTCGTGACTTGATGACAGCTAACAAACAGAACACCACCCTGTTCTCGAACTCCTCCCATTTTGATAAAGCCCTCCCTCGGTCTTCCTCCCACCTCCCAAATCTGTTATCTGCTGAGCGCAGTCTGTTTTGCGGCAAAGCCAATGTAGTTCCAGCTGACATTTCTGCCGCCGCTTCTCCCCCTGCAGCTGCATCGCGTTTTTACATTTTATACATTGTTTCTCGCCAGCGCGTTTTATTCCCCCCGCCTCCGCCTCCTGCGCTTTCGGCGCAGCGCTATTTTGCTCTTCTGCAGATAAATAAGGAAGTCTTTGCGGCAAACACCGATCCGACAAACATATTTCTGTCGACGTTGATTTGAAGAAGAGATTTGATCTGTTTGGACTGATAACAGGTGAGCGGCCAGGGCACGCCTGGTGCATTTGCAGCATTATTAATGCGTCCCGGCGCATTTATAAAGATTAGCTGTATTTTATTTTAGTTAATTTATTTTTCGGGGTTTGTGTTGTTTTCATTTTGCGTCTTTTCGCTTCTGCAATTCCTGCTTGCCTGTTGCGTGAACGCGCAAAAGCTGTTTTTTGTTGTTAAAGATGGGCGTAATCCAGGCAAATTAGTCATAACGCTCTTGTTTAACATGGATTGGGAGGTCTGAGAGTCCTCTGTCTGGATACAAATGATGTGGTGAGGAATTTCCATATCAAAGAAAGCATAAAATGCTTTTGTTTTATTACGAGATAGTATAAGCTGTCATTACAATTTCTATGTTTAGTTTCTTTAAATTCGTTTTGGCATTCTTCAGAATTGAGCCTGTTGCAGTGAAATGAGGTGAAATGAGGATACCCTGCAGGCTTCTTTTAATTTACCCCGCTGTCTGCATCCGTTTATGCAATAAGTGGAGGAGTTGTGAAGTCTTGTCCTTGTTTGTCCTATAAGGGGTCAGTCTCCTACAACCACCATAACATGTTGTGTTGTCACCACTGGGTTGCATACACTGTATGCAATCCTACTGGATGTGTTGCCCTTTATCTTGTCTGGTTTGACAGTACAGCCAGTCAAGACAAGTTCACACTCCCCTCCCGGTTTGTGGACTCTGTACCTGTCTGGCTAGTTTTTTCTTTGCTTAATATAAACACAGATAAACTGACAAACCATGCTCACACTGACAGCAGTGCATGCAGTCACCTTTCCCACGCAACCAGTTTTGAGTTCTCTATCTCACACACATTTGGTCACCAGTTAGTACCTTGCTGTTGATTGCCTTTATTGTTTTCTTAGGGGAGTGTTTTTGTTTACTTACAATGATAATATGCAAATTTGCATGACCAATTTTTCGTTTTAAAACCTAGATTGTTCTCCAACATTTCATCTATCTTCTGTGTAGGTGATGTCGATGTTTTTGTCGATGTGAGGCGTTGCACGGTTGTGATTCAAAGCCATGGCGCTTTTAACGAGCTGAAAGGATTACCAATACTTAACCTAATTACTTTCCTCTCTCCGTTTAAGCTGGTGCCTCTCACTCACCCTGTGATTTATGAATTGGTTTCCTTACGCTTTTTATATTCAGTCACCTGTTCGCTGATGTTGGACTGTTTTTGCACTTATTCTTGAAAAGTTAGTGAAAGATAACGGAGATAACGTAGATGAAGAGTAAAGATATGTTTTCACAGCTTTCGTTGCTGTTACACAACTACCTGTGCCACTAAAAGTGGAATTCACCAATATTTTGGGAGTGAGGTAACTTCAGTTTGAAAACAAAGTCCTACAGGGAAGTCACCTCATGTGAAACCAAATGCACATTATAGAAAAACCTGTGTTTTGTAAACTGAAGTGGGAATTCAACTCAAGCTGCTTACAATGAGGGGAATAAGTACTAGATTGGGGAAATTTTAACAGAGAATTCCCACAGATGCATGTCCCTTTTTAACATTTCTCACAGGATAGCTTCTTGTAGTATTTTTCAGTTGATGGGAGTCTCATAAATGTACTTATATTCCTTGAACTGAATTTTTGGTTTTTAGGCATTGTCTTATGAAAGACCATGTAGCACATAATTGTGATGTTGTAAGATTTTTTTATTTAGTTGTGCGTTCACATTCAGCTGAAGGTCCACGGTGTGAGTCAAACAAAATAGATTAAAAATTGTGCCTCAGAAGCAACAAGTCAATGCTTGATTCTTCTGAGCAGAGTCGCGTGTTTAACGACGTCCGAAGCTCCGCTTAATAGGTCACTGTTTGGGTTCCTGATTCAGTGGTTCAAAAAAGATCTGACTCACTGGCTGAATCTATGGTGTATTTTTGAGGTGACAAGCAACCGTCGCAAACAAGTGATTGATTTAGAGAATAAGTAAACGGTTCAGCGACATTGGGCGTCACTTGACGTAGTGGTAGAGTGGGCGACCCATATGTTGAAGCTATAGTTCTCAACGCAGCCGCCCCGGGTTCATTTCCCAGTCCCTTCCTTTGTATTTGTCATATGTATATCAGCAAAAAACAAATATAATGTTTTTTTTCTCCAGTATAGTCTTACAATATGGTGTTTATACTAAAATTCTTCAACTAATGAGCCGTTTTTTGATACAAACTGCAGTGCTTCACAAAGCTTCATTTTGACCATCACTACCATGTTGCTTCGAAAATTTTGAGATTGAAATTTCTGCCCATTTGTCTTTAGAAATAACTCAATTTTAGAGAGATTTCCTGGATAGGAACCAGGGGTTGTGCTACACTTTTTGGTTATTCGTCATTTTGATCAATAAAATGGGGAGAAAAAGTTGGTCTAGGGCTGGGCGATTATTCGTACTTTAATCGCCATCGTGACATTAAAAAGCTCGATCGCAATCAATCGCGGGGTGTATTTTAATCGTTATGCCAACTGACGTATCCAGCTGAAGCCCTGCCTGCCTTGTTCTCAAGCTAACTGGCCAATCGAAGTCGCAGAAAAAAAATTGGTACTTAAAAGCAGCAGGCCCATGCTGGTTAGATAAAACAAAAGTGCAGTGTCAAAAGTATATGGCTTGTGAAGAATTTTTAAGGAAAATGTACAATAGGGAAGATGATAAAGATGACCAAATTGTTGACACTGACCACAGAAGAGAACACGGCAATGACATTGTGGAGAGAAGTGGCAATGTGAGCTTAGTTGTTTGGAAATGGTTTGGATATTTCAGAAAAGACAGCAGCCAGACTAAACCGATCTGTAAAATCTGCTGACAGACTGTTTCAACAAAGCTAGATAATATAATCAATCTGAAGTCCTATCATCTCTCTGAGTACAAAGGGACGCACAGTTTTGAAGTGATGTGATGTTAGCAATCAGATGTCCCGCTAGACTTTTTTGTTTTTTGTCTCATTTTGACCGGCAGGGTAAAGACAAATCTGGTCACAATCCAATCCATCAAATTTTAATGCAATTTGGGGGGGGAGTTGCCTATCTCCAGCAATGATCTGACGAGTTAATACCTATTCAATACTATCTTTTGAGTAGTATTCAGTCAAAACAACCTATTCAATTCAATTCAGTTTATTTATATAGCGCCATTTCACAACAGATGTCATCTCAAGGCACTTTACAAAAAGAGTTATTACAATACAATGTTTAGTGTAGAAATTACAGAACCACAGAAGATTGCGTCGTGGAATTCTCAGCAATCCCTCATACTGAGCAAGCATGCAGCGACAGTGGGAAGGAAAAACTCCCTTTTAACAGGAAGAAACCTCCGGCAGAACCAGGCTCAGCACAAGCGGTTATCTGCCGCGACCGTCTGTGGCTTGGAGAATACATAACAGAGACACAGAAAGAGCAATAGAACTGATGCACAAGTTTGTTGCAGGACGTGGAGAATTTTCCGTCACTGCAATGCCATCTTAGTCAGGGTCGTCAAGCAGGGCTAATCCGGAGCACCTACTATAATAGAAAACAGGTTAGTGCTTGAATTGACAGCACATCATGCAGTTGGGGAGAAGTAGGAGAGAAAGTAGGAACAGACCCTAATAATGTCCTCCAACAGCCTAGCCTAAAGCAGCATAGCTACTAACATTAACCTGTCTCCTAGCTACTAGGAGACCTGGCTACCAACACTCTGTCTGAGTCCTCCTGACCCGTGGACGGTGTAGGGCCGGTAACGGCCCCCGTCATGCCGGGGTCTTCTCGGAGTCGGGTTGTTTGAGAATGCAGCCCAAAGTGGGTGGTAAACTCCATCTAAGGCTAAATACCGGCACGAGACCGATAGTCGACAACTATCTTAAGGAAAAATAGACAGAACTGAGAGGACAGAGTTGAAGAGGGCGAGAAACGTTTAAGAGATAAACGGGTGGGGTCCGCACAGTCTGCCCGGGGGATTCAACCCGGCAGGTAATGGGCGGCCGCACTGTGCGGGAGGATCCCCTTGAGGGACCTCTCTCCGGCGCTGGCTGGCCCCTGTGGGGCGCGGCTCCGGATCTTTACCTGACTTACATTAATCTATCTCTACCTAGCTACTCTACCTCTTCCTATCTCTTCCTAACTTTTGACACTCTGCCTGACTACTAACATTAACCTGTCTCTTCCTATCTACCTGTCTGACCTGACTCTAACTACCTATAAACATATCTCTAACTGTAAGCTTTGTCAAAGAGGAAAGTTTTTAGCCTAGTTTTAAAGATAGACAAATTGTCTGCTTCACGAACCAACCCTGGGAGCCGGTTCCATAGGAGGGGAGCCTGATAGCTGAAAGATCTGCCACCCATTCTACTTTTAGAAATCCTAGGAACTACCAGTAAACCTGCAGTCTGAGAGCGAAGGTCTCTGTTAGGAACATATGGAACAATCAGGTCTCTTATGTATGATGGAGCTAGATTATTAAGGGCTTTATATGTCAGAAGGAGGATCTTGAATTCTATTCTAGATTTTACTGGGAGCCAGTGAAGAGAAGCTAAAACAGGGGAAATGTGATCTCTTCTTTTAATATTCATCAGAATCCTAGCAGCAGCATTTTGAACTAACTGAAGACTTTTAATTGTATTCTGTGGACTACCTGATAATAGACAGTTACAGTAATCCAGCCTTGAAGTAACAAAGGCATGGACTAGTTTTTCAGCATCATTCCTGGACAGGATGGTTCTAATTTTTGCAATATTCCTAAGGTGAAAAAAGGAAATCCTACAGACTTCTTTAATGTGAGTTCTAAATGACATATCTTGGTCAAAAATGACACCGAGGTTTTTTGCTTTATTACTGGAGGCTAATTTAATGCCGTCCAGGTGAAGGGGCTGACTAAGTAGTTTCTTTTTCAGAGATTCTGGTCCAAAGACGACAACTTCTGTTTTATCAGAATTTAGAAGCAAGAAGTTTAGAGTCATCCAAGTTTTTATGTCTTCCAGACATGCCTGTAGTCTACCTAACTGATTGGATTCATCAGGATTTATGGATAGATATAGCTGTGTATCATCTGCGTAACTATGGAATTTTATCCCATGCTGCCTAATTATTTTACCAATAGGAAGCATATATATAGTAAAGAGAATCGGCCCAAGCACTGAACCCTGTGGTACTCCGCAAGTAACTATTGAGGTTGAGGAAGATCTATCATTTACCTGAACAAACTGAAATCTGTTAGACAAATAAGATAAATAATAACCTAACCAGAGAACTACACATAAACACGAAATGAAGCGCTTGCCCTATTATTAGAATACCCGATTCGGTTCCTGCACGGCATGGAACGAGAATGCTCACTTATCTTCTTTCTTTTTCGTAATCTAATAATTGAATTGTTGCAGAAATTTTTGGCATTGATCTGTAGGCATAACCCGCGCTTCGCTCCATTGGAGACTGCAACTACGTTATTCTCTTCAGACAAAAAGTTTAACACTAGGAAAACAGTTCTCCCATTTCAGCGACCATAAGTAGAAAACTCTCACAACGAACCGTTTCCTGACCGGTAAACTACCGGAGGAAAGCCTGCGAGCAGCAGCAGGTGCCGCACACCTGTCTGTGGTGCACATCGGGCTCTGTAGCGCGCGTCTAACCGGGCGCACTGGGATGCATGGATTGCCGACCTCTCCAAGGTGCACCACGCTTCCAAGGAGAATCTGTATAAATAATGGATGGAATTTATTTAGCTGGACTCCGTGCATAGAGTTGAAAAAAAAATCTGCACATCACGTAAAGTGGTCAGAGGGAGGTGTGAAAACTAATCTGTAAAAATGACGGAAAGCCTTCAGATTTTTCTGTCACAGATCTAAAAAAAACCATCAAATACAGAGAATATTCCGTTAACGCAACTCCTGTTAGCAATGCAACTGTAGCAGGATGTAGACTCTTTATGCAACATTAATTGTGGAGGCTATATATAATTGTTTTTATTGTTGTTTTGATTAGAAAATCAAGATCGTTCAAAATAGTGAAAATTATCTTTATTATTTTATTTTCATAATCGCCCAGCCCTAGTAAGATCCCAATTTATTTTACTTGTAAATTTTTTTTGATTTAAACATTATATAGTATTTGTTTTATTCATTTTAAATATCCATTTTGAACAAGCTGAACAGAGAACTACATACTGTATAAAAAAATGAAATAAAAGGATTGCATTTAAAATACAAATAGTTCACCTGCTCCGCATAGAACTGAAAAGCACACCAATTTGTTTGTGATTCAAAATTGGGATTGCTAAAGAGGATTTTTAGCAAGAGTTTTCGGATTTGTGCCTCAGATAGATGTAAGTTGTTGTTCTGGAGCGTGAAATAAAGTTGAAAATATTTGTGCATTCGTACCAAATGGTCAGCGGTGTATTTACTGTCAAAATGGACGACAGGCTTCAGATTTTTCTGTAAAAAAAAAAAAGGTTAAATACAGAAAATATTCAGTTATTGCGACCCCTGATCAGAACCATTAAAATGAAATTTTAAGTGAATATGCTCTTATTTAAGGGACATTATCTTTATTTTTGGGGTATTGAAGTAAAGGGCACTGTTGTGGAAAAAAACCTTTCACAGTTTTATTTATTCATTTCTATTATATAAAATCCAAACAAAATGCTTTATTTGTGGTTTCAACTTAAGGTGGTTTTGTAAGACACTGAATGTCAGTATCCTTATAGCTTATGGCATGTGCCCAGATATATTTTTAAGGCTAAACATTTTTACATGTTGCCAAGGTTGTACAAGCAAACTTGTCAAATTATAAACTTAAAAAGGACACAAAAGAACCCAATTACAATAATTCTGTCATACTATCAAAAATATTTTTAATATAGATAAAAATGTTCCTTTTTTTATTTTTATTTTTTCTCTATTTTCTTTTTTCTTTCTGCTTTTTATAGAAAAGAGAAAAAAAATTGTATTAATCTGGCACTATTAGCATCATGACAACAGTCAGATATCATCACCGAGGCTAAAAACACAAGAAAACTAAAATATTATTTCCATTGTTGTCCTAGATATCCAACAAGTTTAAAACCACAAATTTTGCAGGACATCTCACAGAAGATCAAAAGAGAGCAAAAGATGAGAAAATAGGAGCTTTAATATTTCCCTGCGGCTTTCTGCAGCTGATCAGGTAACCTGTGTCTGTTTAGGTGTCACTGAGTTTGCACCACAGCCATAATGCAGACGTCAGAGCCCAGCTGAAGGTTACACTGTCGGACGCATTTTGGTGCACAGTGCTTTATGAAGGACGCGGTACACTTACGTCCATCCACTTTCTGTCGCCAAAGCCAGGTTCCTCGGTCATATTGACCCCCCCACCCCCCCACCCCCCCCCCCCCCCCTACACACACACACACACACACTTCTGTACTGACTCCACAGCTTTATTGTAGAGACCTAGAGGAAATGCATCTACTCGGAGACTGCTATAACTTCGATTCAGTTCATTTATTCAGTTTTATTCTTTAGGCTGCAGAGTAAAAACTAGACAAACTGTTGTTCATGATTAGCTCCATACCAAATATAAACTCCCATGTTTTATCCCTGGAGTTACAATCCAAAAATGTTAGTATTACATCTAAATATGTCTGTTCAAAACAACATGAACTATATTTTAATTTAATTAGCTTTAGAGAAAATATGTTACTTTTCCACTCTAAAATAACTGTAAAAGTCATGTTTAAACGACACATTCCTCTTTGTATAGTGGCTTGGGGAGTGAGGCTGCATAATAAATGCATCCTTAATTATTCACAATTAAGACTTTTTTTTTTTTCTCCTTTGCTGTTTTACCTCATTTTTTTACACCCTGGCTGAATGCTTTGTCATACAGTTGAAATTGGAAGTTTACATATCGAATTATTAACTCTTTGAACAATAAGTGGAAGCTCAGATGATGAGGTCATGGCTTTGGAGATTTCTGATAGCTTAACGCACCGTTTAGAGGTAATTGGAGGCCCAGCTGTTGATGTATTTTGAGACCACACCTGGAACACGCTGCTATCTGGTTTGAGATGATGGGAAAATCAAAAGAAATCAGAAAAGATATCGGGAAGAGAATTATCAAACTATTCTTGTTCATCATTGGGAACAATTTGCAGATGCTTGAAGGTGTTCAAACAATCAGAGACGATGGAAATCTCCAACAATCATTCTGTTATTCCAAAAGAGACACAACAAATGCTGGATTCCAGTTCACAAATGCCAAAGGGGACGAAGACCTTAATTTTCTGAGAAATACGCTGTGGTATGATGAAACTAAGGTGGAGCAATGCAACATCTAAAGAGATCTGCTAGCTCGGGTGCAAATGGGTCTTCCAAATGGACAATTACCTTTAGCAAATCAGCCACAGTGTTTATATAGTGTTTTAAGGATAGCGACGTTTGAAAAAATATATGTATAGATTTGCCAATTTAACGCAATATTTTATGTCACAACATTGTATCGATATTCAAAAGCAAACTATCGGTTTTCATTTTTTATGAATTTGAATTGAACCATTAATGATGACAGTAATTTTTGTAGATAAATTAAAAGAATGGCTGGTAGTTAATGGCTGTTTTCACTTTCCTTCTTCCAGTGGATCAACTAGATCTAGTAATAAATCTGGATGTGTTTATGCATGAAACAGATTGGAGTGTTCAGAATGCTTGGAACAGATTTTCTGTGGTTAAACTCAGTTTTAAAAATCACAATATATATAGTCATGTTCATAGAATCGCAATATATCTCATCGTCCCCTTTGTGTCGCGACACATATTTTATGACCAGATCCTTGCCAATACATGTCCGTACTTCAGGACAGCAAAGTCATTATTTTGGTGTGGCAATGACCAAGCCTCGATCTGAATACTGCAGAGAGTTTTTGGGCAGATTTGAAAAGGCGTTTAGGAGTGAGGCGGCTTACAAACTTATCCAAATTCCACCAGTTCTGTCAGGAGGAATGGGCCACAACTCCAGCAAACTACAGTGAGAAGCTTTTGGAAGAAAACCCAAAACATTTGTCACATATGTAATTACTCTGTTCTTCATACGGCCACTTTGACGTTTTTTGAATTTGTACTTTCTTTTTCAACCCTGTTGAGCTAAGAACTATATCTGATTAGGGTAAATTTGGTTTTAATCCATTGATTAGGTTTAAGTGAACATTATCCAAAAAGAAAACTTGCGGGTCAATGAAAATTTGGCTGATTGATTGCTGCATCGTGGTGAAAAAAACCTTCAAAGTGTGAAACTAATACAAAACCTCCAGTGACTCCTGCATGCTGTGTCAGTGAGTGAAAGGTCATTCCAGTTCATTTTCACAGGTACCGGCTGCAGTGTGAACTAGGAAAGCTTTGGAGAAGAGCCAGTATTGCTGCATATCTCCCCACGAGCTGTTGTAATGGCAGCTTTGCACCAATTGGTGTCTGGAGTGTTGCTAAGGAGCTTTTTGATGATGCTGGATGCTTTTTGCCTCGTCAGGGTGGTGCGTAAGCGCAGACTCTTGACACTGACGCGGACATAAACGGAGGACGGGCGAAACTGCGGGAGGAGAGCTTGTCTGGTTCCCCCCCCAGAGAAAAGTTTGTATTGATCTGTGGGCTTTGGAGGAAGAGGATGCACAGATAAGCGTAATGCTTCAGCAAGCAAAGCAGTTGTACCTGCTCTTCTCTCATTTTTGCCTATCTTATTCGGCTTGGGATGTGACCCTGTGTTAATCATCCATCGGTCTCCCTTCCTGCTGCAGCATTACCTATTCCATGCTGTGTATCTGCATGCCGTTACACACAAACACACACATTCGTCCCCCCCATTGCTTCCGCCTTCTGTGTCTACTACCATCAGACATAGAGAGTGGTAATATCTGCTCCAGCGCCCTCTCCTCCTCCTGTTCTGTTCATTATTGTGCACACACTTCCCTTGTCTTTCCATTCAATTTTGAAAACTCAAAATATTTCCCAACAATATTTCCCACGTCATGCATGTATGCGTGGCTAATCTCCTGTATTCACATCACTCTGCGCCCCGGCTGTGAGCAGAACAGAGGGCTGCGTGCATCATCCTTGCATCACGCTGCAGTATGTTTGAGCGAGACACTCCTCTGTCCCTGTGTGCAGCCAAAGCTGCAGAGAGCTGCTGCACAGTTTGAATATTAGCATGTGGCTCAGACATGACTGCCACGACCGTGCTGGTACCAGCGTGAAAGAGTGAGGAACAAGGACCGGCTCTGTGAAAGGAGGGGTCTTTCTTCCAGCGGGCTCTCTCATTGATCGGCGACACGCTTCGCTTGCCTGTAAAACGCAGCGTGATTGGCTGCTGCTTTGCATTACACCCAGCAGCTGTAGTTGTGAAGAACCGCGCCGTGTCGTCTTTTTCGTCTGGGAATCAACAGAACTTTGCCACGTTGACGACAGTGTTGTTCGGCGTGCTGCTGCGTTCGTGTCCAGTTTCCGCAGGGCAGAAAGTAAATGAGTTGAGGGTGACGTCTCTGTCCTGCCTCCATCCTCCCTCCCTCCCTCATCTCTATCACTTAATCAAGACATAGCTTGCCCTTTCCTGTTCATCGCTCCCTCCCTCCTCTATGCTCTCCTCTGTTATGCTTGTTTCTTTTTCCTTCTCCTGCAGCGTGATCCTCATTCCTCAAAAGACGTCACAGCAGTTTCCAGCATCAACGGTTGCTGTTTCATAAATGCTTTTTTCTCTCCTTTCTCTCTTTCTCTCTCTTTCTGCAATTCACAGTGAGACAGCAAGCTAAAGACATTCAGCGGAGAGGTCAGTGAGGAGGATGACAACGGGGAGACGGAGGGATGAGAAGTAGACTCAAGTAAGAGCAGGAAGCGGGACTCCAAAGTGCCTACAGTACGGGTTTTGTCCTGCAGCAGGAGAGCGGGATCGGTGCGCGTTTGGCCTTGAATGGAGGCTATATTTTGTCCTGACATCCACAAAGTCATCCATCCCACGTTGCTGAGCTGCAGTCCCCACATACCCAGAGCTGAGCTGCAGCTTTGTCTCATCATTACAAGGACATAACGGGTGTAAGGTTCTGCTTTCCTCTCTCTCTCTCTGTCAGATAATAACAAACGCAGTAGAGCTGCGGTGACTTCCTCTGCTCTGACCATGTTAACATGAATGTAAAAGAAGCCTATGGTGAGTTTCAGCTTATAGACATATCCGAGTGGACTATGGGGATGTTTTCTGAATTTTGTCTTCGTTGAGACAGAGCTGGTCTCTGCTCACAGTTAACCTCCGTCATCTCAACCAGTGAAACTTCAGCTGACAATTTTCCCAGGAACAGCTAATAAAAACATCCCCTAAAATACTCCAATCTAAAGGGACTTGCTACCTATTTGCCCTGAAGGAAAATTATTTTTGCCTATTTTCTTTTTTCCCCCAAGGGGATTTTTGTTTCTTTTTGGCTCTTGAATCACTATTAGTCAGCCCTGCTCGCATTGGAGCATTTTTTTTTTCCCATCCACTCGCGCCCGCCACTGCTCAGTGTCTGTGAGCATCTCAGATGGCTGTCAGCATGACCATGGGACGAGACACCAAATGGCTGACCTTGGAGGTGTGTCGCGAGTACCAGAGGGGCACCTGCTCGCGGTCCGACTCCGACTGCAAGTTTGCACATCCCTCCCGGAGCTGCCATGTGGAGAACGGCCGAGTCATCGCCTGCTTTGATTCACTCAAGGTAACAACGCAGCACGCATCGCACACATATGGGGTTTTTTTTCTGTTGTACAGTAGGTCAGGTAGGATCACAAAAATCATCTATCTGCAAAATGCCAGAAAGAGAGAGAAAATATTCTTCTTTAACTCTTCAAAATAAGAAGATTAGTTTCTTTGTGTTTGGTAGGATTGCCCTCATTTTAGGAATAAGCTTCTGACAGTAGTTTGCTGTAACTTTGGTCCATTCCTCTTCACAAAGCTGGTGTGCCTGATTCAGGTTTGTTGGCAGCCTTGGTAAAAAACACCCTTTTCAGAGCTGCTTCGGATCAGAATCAGAAGCGGTTTTATTGTCAAATGTTGGGAACATTGACAAAATTAGGAAATTGTTGCGGTACTTTTGTGAAAACATACAAAAAAAGACAAATCCTTAAATGAGAATAACAATAAAATTTGCGAAGCAGACTGAAATATACACGAGTGCAGGTCATACTTGCCAACCTTGAGACCTCAGAATTAGAGAGATTTTCAAAAGCGGGGGTGGGGGGTTAAAAAGATAAATTTTTATATATATATATATGCATAATTATTAAGAATACTTGAATCTCAGAGTATTTATTTATTCGACAAAATAACAGTCCACAGCGATAATGCAAGTTAAGAAATTAAACAGTCCTTCCAATTTTTCGTGAAAAACCATTTGTGTAAAAAAGGTTGCAATATTTTTTTATTTGCTTTCATATCACATTGTCACATAAACCTTAGCAAAATAAAATTACCTTAAATTGTAATTTTAACATGACGACTGCTCAGATTGGTTCCCCACTACAAGAACACCTCTGCTTTTATTTTGGTGCTACAGTTCCAGAGTGAGAAAGTATTTTTTCTTAGTTTGGTCGCAGCACAAACTAAGAAAGCATTGAGTCTTCTGATTTTGACACCTACGTTGGTTTTTGCCAGAACAAATGCAAAGACTTCTGAAAACTTGCGGCTCGCTGCTGCGCTGTGCGTCACTGATTGTTTTTCTCGTAGACATAAGAATCACGTAGGTGACCTATTTTCGATTCAAAACGGCAAATTTCGCCAAACATGATAGATTTTCATGTCCGGAATGAAGAAATTGTTCGCGAATTTTAAGATATAACAGGTTTTATTCTCAATCCCTCTCACTTTAGAAACAGGTAGTGTACATGAAAGGCGACACCGTCAAATATCGGGAGAAATTCGGGACAATGGTGGCCTCGAGAGATTTTCGGGAGGGGCGCTAAAATTCGGGAGTCTCCCGGGAAAATCGGGAGGGTTGGCAAATATGGTGCAGGTAACAATCGTTGCAAAAAAACACAACATGGGTCACATGACTGAGACAGAGCTGATTGTGGGAACAGTCTAAGGTTTATTGTTCGTTAGTCCAACAGCAGAGTGGAAAAAACTGTTCTTATGATGAGAGGTTCTGCTCCAAATTGACCGGAGCCACCTGCCTGAGAGGATCAGGTTTAACAGCCCAGGGTGAGAAGGATCAGCTGTGATCCGACCTGCACGCCCCCTAGTGTCCTGGAGGTCTACAGGTCCTGTAGAGATGGGAGTTCACAGCCAATCACCTTCTCAGCAGAGTGCACTATATGCTGCAGTCTCTGTATGTCCCTGATGGTGGCGCCAGCGTACCACACGGTGATGGAGGAGGTGAGGATGGAATCGATGATTGCAGTATAGAACTTCATCATCGTCCGTGTTGGCAGGTTGAATTTCTTCAGCTGAAGTGGGAAGTGTTTCGGGGGGGGGCGATTTCACTGCTACACGCTCCTAACCACAGTGTGAAAAGTAACATTTTTTAACTCAGAGCGAAGCACACAATGCTGAAGAAGAAATCCCAAAAAGAGGACTCATGTCTAAATTTTAGAAGTTTATTGGCTTTAAAAAGGTCTACTGGTAGGGCTGTGAAATAAGCCATGAAATGGGTATTGATTTTTTTATTTAAACGGTTTTAAAAATAATTTAATTTATAGAAACCTGTGGGAACCCTGTAACAAGAGCACTTTCCCATTTCCTTTTCGAACTTGCAGAGGTGGTTAGAGTACCCAAAAGATTGTGCTAAAGTAAGAGTAGCACTACTTCTACAGGTTTGTACTCAAGTGAAAGTAACTGTCAAAAATTTACTCGAGTAAGAGTAAAAAAAGTATTTGACAAAGAGGGAACTTGAGTACTGTGTAACACTTGATTGAATATGTCATATATATATATATATACATAAATATATATATATATATATATATATATATATATATATATATCTGTAGTAAAACATTGTAGAAAGTGCTTCCAGTGAGAATTCATGGTGTTTACTGTATATTTACCTGACCTCGAAATGCAACAAAAAGCTAAACAGATGGAAAAATTCCATTACAAAAAGAAAGGTTGTGTAGAAATAGGTTTTCTACTTTATTAAAATGTATGTATGTGTTTGGTGTATTTTTATTTTTTTTTTGCTGTTTTTAATATTAATTCTCAAGTAAAGGGGACATATTTTGCCTCTTTTTAAACAAGTTATAATAGGGATATACTCTGCACAAAACCACTCTGTATCGGTGTATGACTGTGTACTAGATTGTGAGTACAAATTGACCCAACATTCGTCGGTTTCCTGAATGTTATGATGTTTGGATATTCTCATGGTGTTTATACTGTACTTGCACATGTATTTGTTCGAACCAGTGAATGTGCCACCATCAGGCATCTGGAAATTGCAACGGTAAACCAAACTCGTTGAGGTCCGTGATTCTCAAAATGGTATCTCGACTTACTATCTCGACTAGCGCGTGGAAGGATCACGTTATTCCAGCCAGATCCTCCCCAATCCCTGCCCCAACCAGTGTACAGCCCAGAACTAGTACATGTTTGTGTGGGAGTAGCTCACATTAGCTACTCAAGGGAAACTCCACACAGACAGGCCCTTTCGTCAACCCCACCCAGGGTGTGGGTGCTGATGATATGGAGGAACAGACACACCCTCAGCACCCACACCGTCCCCGGCGGGAATCAAACCCAGGACCTTCTAGCTTTGAGGTGCGCTACCAGCTGCGCCACCATGCTCTCTATGCCCACCCCACTCCTAATACCACCTCATATAGCCCTTGATTCTTAGTTTATACGCTGCTGCCATTATAGGCAGGTAAATACTTTTTAAATCGCTAGTATACAAGTGGACCAAATAACACAAATCAGAAGAATCCTTTAGAGTGCTCTGTTATATTTGTTTGTAACTAATCTCTAATTATTTCTTGCTGATGCTCATTTTTACCAGCATTTTTGCATTGCTAGTATAAGTTAAAACAAAATCAGAGATTTAGGATTTTTTTGTTTGGCTATTGTATAACTCCCTTTACCTACAACAGTGGTCCCAAACCTTCTTTTTTTAAATATATATATATATATATATATATATATATATATATATATATATATATATATATATATATATATATAAATAAGACAGTATTCATACAGACCGGTGGGCAAATGCAACAATATAAAAAGAAATGACCATCATAAAAAAGTTATTTCTACATATAATGATGAATATGAATGTAATGTGTGCCTGTTACTTTATTAGTGTTTCCATATCAAAGTGTCAAAAACACACAGTGAGCAACATCCTCTCTGCCATTTAACACTCTGTGGTCACTATGGCAACGTTTAAACATACCTTTAAGATAAGATTTACCACAAAAACAAGTTTAAAGTGCATGAAAGGTAAAAATCACTACAATCAGTGGGAGCTCTGTGGCTTTTTCTCTGTAAGAAGATGGTTCAATTAAGAGCAGTTTTAAAGACTTCATTGCCTCATTAGAAAGCACCGGATGCCACATATTCAGCAGATCGTATAAATCCATACATAAAGTAGGATTCCTGTTATTGTCTGTCAACTGTAGCTTGTTTTTCTGTTAAGTTGTAGGTTCTTTTACTGCCTGTTCACTAGAACTTTTCGTTTTCGCAAAGAATCTTTTCAGAGACCTCTGTTAATCATTCTGCTAGCTTGTTAGTTTGTTTTTTAGCATGATCTATCACACGACCTAGATAAACGTCTGGATGTACATCAAGAGGGTGTTTAATCCGGATGTAATGAAGAGAATTTGGTCATTTTTTCTAAATAAAACACGGATTTAGACGTGGATAAGAAATAAAACAGAAATAGTGTAAGTTACATATTCTTTCTGTAGGGCGTTCCATACCGGTCCAGTACCAGGAGGTTGGGTACCTCTGACCTATTTAGGCACACTTGCCAACCTTCAGGCCTAAGAATTAGGGAGACATTTATTTGACAAAATAACAGTCCACAGCAATAACACAGGTTAACAAACAGTCCCTCCATGTTTTTTTGAAAAGTTGCACTGATTTTATTAGTTGTGAGTTTCTTTTATTTTTCACCAATCACTTAAATAGTTTGAAAGAAAACCGAGTTAGAGGCTTCACTGTCACATAGACCGTAGCAAAATAAAATGACTTTAAATCTCATTTTCATTCTCATTAACAGATGAAAATGTGACCGGTTAAGATTGAGTCCCCAATAAAAGAACATGTTTGCTTTCATTTTGGTGCTACAATCCCAGACCCACCCTGGGCCCCCTTTTAGTCCCTCTTCATTCACCTCCTGGATACGCCTCTGCCCAGTAGTACTGAACGTTTAGAAATACTCACTTATTAATCATTGTAAAAATTCATAGGAGTCTCTGTGTCAGGAGAGAGTAAGAAAGTATTTTTTATTTCTTTTGTCGCTGTGCAGCATTTAGTCTGTTGATTATGACGCTGTAACTTTGTTTTCTGCCGGACCAAAAGCACGACCAACTGCGCTCTCAGGCTCAAAGAGCTGAGAAAAAAAGCCTTGATCCACTGTCGAAGTTATTATCGCGCAACTGAAATAAAAGGAAACCAGACTTGAGGTTGGTTTAAACTCTTAATAACTCGGAGGATTAATTAATTACATTAACTACAGCTGATTGTTTTCCTCATCGGACACATACGAATCACGCATATGTCCTATTTGGATTCAAAATGCTGGATTTCGCCAACAGATTTTGCTAGTGGTTATTTGAATTTCCCTCCTTCAAGCTCCTCTGATGGGTGAGGACGAACGCGTTGTCAGCTACCCTTTATATTGGCTCGTTGACGTCATCCAAGATGGCTGTCAACCAACTAGCCAATATGGCCGCTGACCCAGCGCAAGGGATGCTGAGAGACTAGGTCCAGTCAATATGTTCTTAGCAAACCCAACAAGGTAAAATTTCAGAATATTCACACTTAAACAAATATGTTTGTCTGTACTTAAAATATATAATAGTCATTAAAACTCACACTCGGATAACAATAGAAAATCCGAAATCTATTATGTGTTTAGTAATGAAGGATATTTTAAAACACTTAAAGAGTTATTCTTCCCCCACCAGAGTCACAATTCACCCACATTTTCTGTTTGAAAAATACCTCGAAATGAGGCATTGCCTTGCAGAACACTGAGGAGGCTTGGTCTGCGTTGACAGCCCGAAAGATGCAAAGCAATAGCGATGCGAGCTCCATTACATCAGAGGAGGGCCATTATGAGGTTGAATATTTCTCTCCACCTCTTTTGGACTAAATGGAGGAAGGTTCTGTGGAAGAGGACAGCAGCCCTGAGCCGTATCATTTTGAGCTGATTGCTTGTGAGTATCTAACTCGCTACGGACATGTGGCCAAGACCGAGCTTCTTTTATACTTTACAGCGGCAGGACACTGACGTCAGCGTTCACGTCCATGCTGAGCCGTTTGCAAAGCCTTATTCAAATTCAAGTGCAGTGTAATGTTTTAACCTGAACAGGGATCTCCACTAAAGGTTTTTGGTACAAAATTTATATTTTTTACTAAAATGTACTGTAATATAAAAAAAAACAATTACCAGACACGTTTATCATTAAAAAAACAGCACACAAAAAAAAGAGTTGATTTTGGGATGAGTTGCACTGTAGAATAACGCATAGGTGATAAACTAAATATAGAACAGTGTGTGCTTTCTAACAGTTACAAAGGGGAGATAGTCGACGTAAATCATAGGTGCCACGCTTTATATCGACCCTGCAGAGTTTCACTTCTGGCCACCTTCTTGATTCTTCTGTCCCAGATTGGGTCCTCAGTGGTGATGTTGAATCAGGTGTAGCTCAAAGAGGGACTCATCTCTGAGGACCCATGATCCAACTGTTTTGTGAAATAAGCCACGTCCTCTGTGTTCTGAAGAGAGCACTTTAGCTCTAATTTCAAGGAGTGCAGTAGTGAAGAACTTCTCCTCTGGTTTCATCTACAAGTTTGAGAACAGTTGTCGAGAGTTATCCTCTTTATTTTAACTTTTCCCATGCCTGTGCTTCAGTTGTGACTCATTGATAAGCGTAAGGCACAAGCTTGTTGGGACTCAAGTGTCTAACCCTTGCTCAGGTTATTAAAATACTGCACTGCAGATACAAGCATATCAACCAGTCTGGAGTTCCAGTCATAGATTCTTTTTCACATATCCGTTTCAGAAACTCTGAATCTGTTTGATCTGTACAATTATGCATTTTAAACACACCACCTGTAAAACTTAGGTGAGATATAGACACCTAAAGCCGATAGATGCAGAAATTAAAATAACATGAATGCTTTTTGGAGTTTTAGCAGGAGCTTGATATACAGACTATTCAGGGAAAGCCTTCACAGCTAGAGTGGAATTAGAGGCCTGATTGTTTCTACACTCCAAAACTCTACATGCATTACATTTTGAAGTGGTTGACATTACAAAACTGTATTCTCCATGTGCTGATTTACAACAAGCTTTTCTTTATTATTGTTTTTCTTGTGTTGTTTAATTATGGCACAGTTTTATCATTAAAGTCTCAATGAGTCAAACGGTAGCTGGTCAAATTCTCAAGTAGGACCCTTCTGCATGGGTTTTCTCTTGGTATTCTGGAGTTCTACTGCAATCAAAAAACATGAATTTGAGCCTAAATTCAGAATTGATTTTAGTTGTTAATTAATAATTTAAAGCCTTTCTTTCTCGTGTTTCACTTTGTTGGCTTTGGGGTTGACAAGAAACCCTTTTAATATTGGATCCCCAATGATCACGAAACGCAACGTCAATTGATGTCTTTTATTCTTTCGAGATGCCTTCGCTGATAAAATGGACATTTTAAAATTCAACAGGAAAGAAAAAGATAGAGTGGATCCCCACCTATTTGTGGTTCAGTGTTCGTGGATTTTCAGTGGAACTTGACTCTGAATTAATTGCAAGATGGCTGAACAAACAACAGTGGAGATGAAGAAAACTGTGGATATTAGCTTCTGTGGTAGCGCTAAGACATTTTATCCTGTCCAGAATAATGCATATTGAGGTGCATTTTGTGTTTGAACAATTAAAGTAGGTGATGATATACATTTTAGAGCAGTTTTCGATTCAATGGAAACCCATTTCTGCCACTTGAAAGTCAGAAATGACACATGCTATGTTTAATTATGAGATACAAAGTCATAATTATGAGATACAAAGTCATTATATTGACTTTCAAAGTCATAATTATGCCAATAAAGCCAAAATTTCAACTACAGTTGTCATGGTACCAAAATGTCAGTATTCAGTACCGATACAAGTGAAAATTCACGGTTCTCAGCACCAATTTCGGTACCAAATCACGGTTTGATAACAAAAACGCTCACAAAGTAAATAGTTTGAAGCCTGCAGCTTGCAAAGCACGTGGACGGGCCTTTCTCTGCCGGATGTCTTAATCATTGGCGGATTGTTGCTGGCAACGTCACTACAGTGAGACGCTCTGATTGGTTGACGCTCAGGGGAAAAATGGAGTCAAAAGTTCAGCAAGCTTAGCTTCTGAGTTGCTAGCTTTTGCCGCTTTGAAGCTTGGAAAGCAGCAAAAATTGTTAAAATTGCAGCAAAAGTTTCAACAATTGCCGCAGCCAAAGCACACAAAGCACCGCGGAGACTCTGACGGACTCAACCGTAGACGTAACATTTAATCTTGCCGTTCTTGACATTTTGGCCGATGTGAACGCACCAACTCTTATATTAGCATTAGCCGCATCACGGATACTAATGATTTACTACACAAACAGCTGTTTATTTCTATCTGACTAATTCCGACATTCAAACTAAAATGAAATATAATTCACAGCAGAAGCTCTAAATTTGAAACGTACCTACTATAACTCTTTCGTCTGATCAGGGTGTCCGTCTTTGAGGTGTTTTATTAAGCAAGATCTGTTTCCCCCTTTTGAGTGAAAGGTTTAATGACATCGATTGCGAATGGGTTTTTGATCGTTATTATGTTACCCTCGTCATCAGCCTCAAATCCAAAATGTTTCCACACACAGCTCTCCTCCTTTTGTAACAAGTGGATTTACCAAATCAGCTTCACCGCCGGTCGCCTACACGCTGAATGCATACATGTGCATCAAGGAACTGGGTTTGAACGGGTCCTCCATACCACCAGAAGTTACGAAAAACGTGGTACCGAGTACCCATTACATTTTTCTTAGTACTGATTTGGTACCGGCTCTTTTGACAACAATAATTTCGACTTTGTTTGTCATAATTATGACAATGTATCTTATTAATGATAACTTTGAATCTCATAATTATGACACACAATGTGTCTTTTTTTTTTACTGTCAATGGCTTCCATACAAACTGGCTTTCATACAATTCAGTTTTTTCGTTGCCTGACAGATTTTTTAAGGAGAAGAGCTATATTATCACAGTTCTTTTTGAAGGTGATGGGGGTGAATATTGTGTAAAGTTGTGATTATCAAGTAGATGAAAATTGTTTGACTTTCAGTTTTCAAGGAACAGTGGATGCAAGTTAGCGGCGTTCAGGATGAGAAAATGATGACAGGTGTGGACATCTTGTTAGTGTTTTCAGGTTGATTTTCATGTAATTTGATCCATTTGACCACAGCTGATCTACTGATGGTCTGCTTCTCCATCACTGCTGCTGCTCTCCTCTCCACCTCAGAACCACACCATCAACATGTTGCACATGCAGGAGTAAACCACCCCTTGTAGTGATCATAACTCACTGCAATTTCAGAGGACTTGATCTCACAAAAAGCCAATTATTTTAGACTCTAAACAGACCGTTTTGGCGTTTCCCAAGCGTCTGTGCATTAGCTTTCGTGAGGGATATTTCTCCGGCAGCTTTTCTGCGGCAAAGAATCGAGACCCAGACAAGGGGCTTTCAGTCTGAGTGCAGCTGCTGTCTCCTGGTTTATTGAGTTAGAATTTATTATTCAGCCATTTTTCTGTGTTATGTCCTACAGAGCTGGGTGGAAATGGAGAAGAGAGACAGAGAGAGGGGGCCTAGCAACAGCACAGGACTGAACAGCCATTGGATAGTTTGATCTTCCTGAGTGGCATGGCTGTTTTTAGCACAGAGCAGCAGCCTGGTTTTTTTACTGGTTGCACAGAGGGAGCCACTGTTTATTATATATGTATATATATATATATATATATATATATATATATATATATATATATATATATATATATATATATATATATACACACCAAAGGTAGTGAGGAATCATTAAAAGTCTCATTTGACCGTCTCGCGAGAATACCGAGGTTAGTGTCAGCTGAAGGACGAACCAGGTTCTTCATAAGGGCTGCAGTGCCGACACGGTAAACAAGCATCTCCTGAAACAGAGCCCTTAGCCTCAGTGTTTGATGATTACACTCAGCTGATTCTGTTTTTGGTCGAATGTGAAACGCCTCCTTGTCCCTCGTGGCATCACTCTGTCCTCCTGCTCCCCAGCCGTCCCTCCTTTCCCTGTTAATTTTATGGATTTATCTGCTAATGGCCTCCCTCCTCTCCGTCCCTCCTGTATGTGCCATCTCCAGGCCGACACGAGCCAACCGCTGTCCTTCCCTGTTGCTTCTCCATTAGGTCCGTCTGCCCGGCTTGAATGGACATCAGCGGAGAGGGAGGGAGCAGCTCCACTTAGTTCTTCTTACCTTGTTAACTGGAGTGCTGCTGTCATCTCATGTGATTAGTGTGGACATCCTGTATGTCCATCATCAAGACAGCAGAATCGGTCGCAATCACAGATATGAATGACATCACTTGTTCTAATACATATTAACCTGCTTTTTTCTATTCTAAATATCAAGGTGAAATTACTTCTTCTGTTAGATTTTGTACCTTTACAACCAGAGGCTTCAGTGTACTTTTTTGTGATAGAGCAACACAAAATAATGCACAATTTTGAAACAGAAAGAAGGGTAGTTTGCTTTATGCATAGAAAATAGAATAGAAGTGTAGCGTGTATTTGTATTCAAGTACGCTTATTCAACACTTTGTAGTACCACCTGTTGCTGCAGTTACGGCTGCAAGTCTTTTATGTGTCCATAAGCGTCTGCACATCTAAAGACTGAAATTTCGTCCCGTTCTTTGTTGAAAAAAGCTGCTTAGACTCTGTCCATTTTGATTGAATATCTGTAAACATCAGGCTTTGCCAATTTATTTTTGATTGAATTCAGTCCTTGACTTTGACTGGGTCATTCCAACATCCATATGCTTTTATCTAAACCATTTCATTGTATCTTTGACTTCTCCTGCTGATCTTCCAGAACTCTTCAGGAGCTCCGCCCACCTTCCGATCAACTTCGACCAGTTTCCCTGTCCCCGCTAAAGTAAAGCATGATAGTGCCACCACCGTGTTTTACAGTGGCGGGGATGGCTTATGCCACATTTTTAATAAAACGGCTTTTGAAGCACCACTTAAAGTTGTCCGATTTTTATGCACTACTTTATGTTGGTCTAACACAAAAATCCCCCCCAAAAAACATAAAAAGTAATGGATGCTTTTGGAAGGTACTGTAAATATCTACAAAATAGTATTTTAAGAAACGAATATCTTATAAATTGTACTCTTTGCCGACAAATCTACAGTTAGTTGAAAAATATTTGATGAGCGCAATCAGAACCTGATAGTTTTATTTCGGTTTTCAGTGTAAAAATCATAAAATTTTAATTTAGGACATAAACTCAAGGAGCACCTACTGCTGATTAAATTCTGCTTTACACATTCTTAGATGTATGGAGTATTTCTTCTGGTCTCTCCTGGTTAGAACCACCATATTCTCCCGAGCCTTTAACTCAATAAAAATGTCAGAGTTTTCCCTGTTTTTATGTGTTCGATAACGGCAAAAAATGTGAGCAGCGGTCACGTTTATTGATGTCCCAGCTCTCTTTTTCTCTCAGAGTACAGCCCTCTGATGCATCGCACGTTGACGTGGCAACCAGAAAAAGGAGATTCCTGACCTCTCCTCGGCGCCGCTTTTTCTCTCGTTTTTTTATTTTATTTTTTTTATTGCCACATAACACATTTTTACGTCCATTCATGTTCATCCTGCCAAATTCAGACGCTGGCGTAGTTTATTTTTTTGTAAGTACACTTACAGCAAACCATTAGGTGATTAAGAGGTGCTTTTCTGTCCCTCTGAGGTGGAGCAGGAGTGCTGGGCTCTTGGGAGTTTCTCGTTATTAACTCATCCCTGAGCACACAGCCCGCTGACGCAAAGCTTGCTCACGTCTCCACTGTGGGCGCTGGAACCATTTGTCATGCAGATGTAGGCACTCACCTGTAGGCTGTGAAAACAATGCAGGCTCTGCAGTGTCTCCTGTCGTCGTGTACTGTACAGTCCTCCTGGTGCTAAACCATTTTATGCGTCCCCATCTATCACTGTCGCATTCCCCGCAATATGACCTCAGCTCATTGTCAGACTTTTTAATTGGCCCCTTCCTTTAGCGCGGTCTTCATTATGCGGGATGGTCGATGCTTCGAGGAGCAGGTTTACAGCTTGCCTGCGTGAGAAGAGAGCTGCTGTTGGCCCTGGAGTTACAATTAAGACTGCAGTTTCCTCGTTAACTGTGGGATGTTCTGCTGCATTCATGCAGCGCAGTCCTACCTTTACCACACTCTGCTAGAGAGGGACAACATTCAGTGACCGAGTGAACTGAGGGGTTGAAAAAATGGGGAACATAATACATACAGATACCAGAAATCATCCTGGCTTGTGACCAAAGCTGCTAAAGTTAGAGTTTTTACTTGAAAAATATCCCATCAGTTATGGAGTAATAATTATTATGCAAGCAGATTACATGCCTGTGTAAATTAAGTTGCAACCAAGCGATGTATTGACCCAAGACAACAAGCAGAGGGTACTACAGGCTATGGATTGGGACTTTTGGAGGCAGTAAAGAAGATACTGTTGTATGCCAAAATGAACATTAGAGCTTGGCTTGAATAAGGGGATTATGGTAATGAGACAAGTTAATACAGGAATATAGATATATATTTTTTTAAGGGAAGGATGAATTAGTCCACTGAGACCAAGGAAAAAATAATACAGAAAAAAAGGTTTCGGTTATTGGGCTAGTCATCACTTTTAAAGACTTTGTGAAATTCGTTCCTTAAATGAATAAAAACGGGGGCATATTTCTGATTTTGTTTTTGTTTCTGTGAATTAAGAATTTGACGAAACATATGCTTATGTTAATACAGAGTTCTTTATTCTAAGCAATTCTTGTGAAGGATATATAACATTACGATTTTTTTAAATGTGTCTCTTTCGCTCCGGGAATATAGGAAAGGATATATATTTGGTAAAAATAAAAATAAATTTGGTAAATTTAATAAAATTAGGATTAAAATTGCATTTGGTAAAGAAGTGTTCATAATCTAATAAATTGCCTTCATTATCCATTAAATGTGTTACAGACCAAATATCCTTTGTAAACCGATATTTGAAAAATAAAGATTTGTTTCTGTGCAGCACGTATTGTTTATTCAAAACTATTATGGAATGTGGTGAAAAATTGTGTGTATATATAATTTTCCAATATAATAAGATTTGTTAACCAATATAATAAGATTTGTTTATGGAATTTTGGAACGCTACAGGAAGTTTATTAATGTCGAAGTCTGAAACAAGTAGTAGGTTCAAACCACTAAGCTGATTAAAAAGAAAATTAATACCAGAATGAGCTTTAGTGTTTTTAACAAATGAATCATTAAGGTTCCATTGAGGCAATCTAATTCGATAACTTTTAGACCGCCACCTTTAAAACTCATCACTAAGGTACTTTTTAATATAATGTGGCCTAATTCTCCAAATAAAATTTAAATTAATACTATTAAAGGATTTTTTAAAATTGTTTGGTTAGAGTGAATATATATACACATCTTGAAAGGCTTTCCATTTTTTGTCAGGTAAATCCTGCCTAAAATCGACCAATCTCTTTGAAGCCATATGTTAAGTTTTGTTTTGGTTCAGAAAAACAGCAGTATTTATTTTATTTTTAAAACTTATCTCATTAATTCAGAAAAAAAGAGTGGTATTTTTTTTTTTTTTTTTAAACGTATCTCATTAATTCAGAAAAACAGAGCAGTATTTATTTTTATTTTTAAAACGTATCTCATTAATTCAGAAAAAAAGAGTGGTATTTATTTTTATTTTTAAAACTTATCTCATTAATTCAGAAAAACAGAGCAGTATTTATTTATTTTTTTAAAACGTATCTCGTTAATTCAGAAAAACAGAGTGGTATTTATTTTTATTTTTAAAACTCATCTCATAAATTAAGAAAAACCGAGCAGTATTTATTTTTATTTTTGAAACGTATCTCATTAATTCACAAAAACAGAGCAATATTTATCTTTATTTGTAAAACTTATCTCATTAATTCAGAAAAACAAAGTAGTATCTATTTTTATTTTTAAAACTTATCTCATAATTCAGAAAAACAGAGCAGTATTTATTTTTATTTGTAAAACTTATCTTATTAATTCATAAAAACAGAGCTTTTTATTTTTTTCAAGTAAACACAATAAGCTTCCGTAAATTGGAGCATTGTGGACAAAAAAAAAGTTTTTATTCAAGATGGTTCTTTTCTGTCACTGATAATAACGCTTAGGGAGTAGGGAGACTCACCGTATTTACTTTCTGAATGGTTTGACAAAGGCGTTCACTGTGTCTACAATTACGATTGTATGTTGGCATACTTCATTGGAATCAAAAGAAGTTTGACTTTTCAGTGATGTACAATATGGATATGTACAGAGAAAATGTGTTGCAAAAAAGGCAGATTGACATGGAAGTATGCAACATACCACCAACAGGATGTAAAAATGTAAAGCAGTTTAAGAAAAAGACTGTTTATTATTGATAAAAGAAATGACTAAAACGTATCATTATAACTTTATAGTCCTTTTTTAAGTAACTATGAGGCCCATGACTGCATACATGGAACAAAAACAGCCTCAAAAACACATATACAGACCTTGAGAAACCTACCCAGCTGAACTATGCTTCTTCGAGACACCAGCAACATAAAAAAGTAAATTTTATCACTAAGATCCATACAGTAGCTGCATTTAATCATATTTTTGAATTTATTGATACACTCTTCATTGATGCTCTCATGGAATAAACGATGGAGAAATACAGACCATTTTTCAAACATTAATAATTACAATTTAGCACTGTTACTATAAATTTTTGTTCAGATATATATTCTTGTGCCATTTATTCAAAGCCTGCTTGCCAGTAGTACTGGATTTTACTGGATTTTTACAGAGATGTGAAGATTTTTAAAAGCCAGGATACCAGGCCAGCTGGATTGACGGTCACTGTTGAAGCAAGAGGTTTTTGAAGGTTTATTTTTTTGATCATCTGGTGTGAAGAGTTTTTTTTATGAGAACATATTTTAATAATTTATGCACTTATTGTATCTTCTGAAACTGGATAACCCTGATGCATAATTGGGTGCTGTACACAGAAGGAGGATGTTATTGTTGTATGCTATTGTCTGGTTGATGGAAATTGTCTGTTTTACTGGTTTATGTTTTGCCACGTTTTCACTCTCTCTAAACAAAGACTCCCTCTTGGGAGAATGAAGTATCTCATGTAATTCTATTAACACAAATGATCTTCAGTTCCTTTTAAAAATATATATTTGTCACCAAGGGAAATTAAATGTTATTGTAACTTATATCCTCCAAGTATCTTCAAAAAGTCATTGTGGATGGTGATGTTGTGGGCAGGAAAGATCTCCAGTCTTGACTGACTGAAGACACTGGTGCTGTATGTCCAGTTGTTGGCAAGCACTGCTAATCTGCCTCATTTGCTTTTGCCGTTCCTCGTTAAATCTCTGCCTGGCCGTACGGTTAGAAACCCAGGAAGAGAGAAGTTACGGTTGGGGATTGGATACTTGTTCATCATGACAGAAGGGAATGATGGCTTGAACTTCCTACATCTCTCTCCATTCTTTGGTGCAGCTCTGCATCCACGAAGTCTGTTTTTCCACTCCTCTGGGGTCACTGTTCAGGTATTATTTGAGGATTTGTGATTATAATCAGTTTCTCCCAGGTATAATTGTCCCAACATGTAATACCTTAAACAAAAAAAGGATGAACAACAGTCTACATAAAGAACAAATCAGAACTAATGTGACAGAGATACTCCCAACACGCTGCCTTGATGAGAAGTCACATTTTAGACACTAAGATACTAAAGCTTGGAGAGAGTGCAAGGAGAGTAGTTAGTAGTTTTGGTGTGGGCTAATCACGATCCATTGCCCCAATTTTCACCTATGTCAGGTTTGGTCTAATATTTTTCTGTTTTTCTTTCACATGTCTCAACTTTTGACATGGAAATTAAACATAACTATCGAGCCCTTGAAGCTCAAACTCAAATAAAGAGGAACATATGTAAAAGCCACAAAAGATACTCATTAATTAGGAATAAAGCAGCATCGTTAAACTGATTGACTGTGCATCCAACCGCTTCATCAACTGTATGCCGTATACACCTGTAATATTATGCAATTTGGAACTGCATTCAAAAGGGCTTATTGGTAATAATTGGAGGTTTTTAAACACTTTGTTCCAATGGAAATATGCATGTTGGTGTGATCTAATCATTTAGCACACAGTTTGCTTTTAAAATTTACTTTGACTTCCCACAAGTTACCCAGAAATATCAAATTCTAGTTTATGCATAAGCATGTATGGAGCGCTGCATCAAACACTAATAGCCTCTGCACACAGGGTGCCCACTCTACTGCGGTAGTGTGCGTCTTTCTGGAGTTCAACTGCTTCAATGCTGAAAGGAAATGAACAATGGAGCTTAATTATTTAATGACTTTTGTTATTACTGTGGATAGCATGACTGAAATAGTGACTTTTGTGTTTTTTCCAGGTTGTATGAATGTATGGCGTTAAAGTATGTTTTAATAAGTGGCTTTAAGTAGGGATGTGAGCTCATCAGAATTTATTGGACACAGACTTTTTAATGAAAGTACTTCTTTATGGCCATTTGCTTAAATTTTGCAACAGTAATCTACAATGTTCTGTTTGATTTGAGGGATCTGTGGTTTGTTTGCATCAAGAACACAATTTTGATCCACTCCTGATGTTTCTCTGCCTCCTCCATTCCTGCACCCCCACCCCCTCCAGGGCCGCTGCACGCGAGAGAATTGTAAATACCTGCACCCACCGCCGCACCTGAAAACCCAGCTGGAGATTAACGGAAGGAACAACCTGATCCAGCAGAAGGCCGCCGCCGCCATGTTGGCTCAACAGATGCAGTTCATGCTGCCCGGAGCGCAGCTGCAGCCAATTGTGAGCAGCTAAGACTAAAACGCACACTAAAACTGGTCTCAGACTTTTCACCATAATGTGGTGGTTTTCAAGATATTTATTTCATGACTTGTCATGCATTGCTTTAATTTGAATTATTACTGATGCAGGGGCCAAGCAATGAGCTTTCCTTTCTCAATAAATGTCCACTCGTTTTTGCATTTTCAACACCAGCTGGAGGTAGGTTGAACCCTTAAAAATTTAAATGAAATCAGATTAGTTTATTGGTAAATCGCGTTTCGTGCCAAAAGAAAACAAAAAGCCAAGGGAGATTTTAATTAAGACCAGGATGAAAGTTTAGTGTTCAAGGACGCAAAACATGTAGTTTAGGATTTTTCAGAACTAGAAATGCACTGATCAGAGTTGAATTTTGTGGTTGATTTTGGCTTACTTTTGAATGAGAAGACGGCATTAAGCGGTCATTGCTTGTGTTGTTCATTTTACCGATGCGAAATGTGTAAGAGAGCAAATGCTGTGAAACACGGTTTAACTTATTTAGTAAGATTTTGTGGAGAGAAAGCAGAAAAAACATGCAGGACAAACTGAAGTTTAGATTTGAACCCCAGGCGGCTGCATGTAACACTATTAGCCTAAAAGAAAATTAGTTATGGAGCTTAATTCTTTAATTACTTTGGCGTTTTATATGACCTATTACTGTGGATGGCATGACTGAAATAGTGGCTTTTATGTATATTCCATACTTATTGCGGTCATATGGTCAACCTCTTCCCATCCAGAAACGGGTAAACTGACAAGATGGAAATAAACAAAATCAGAATTAACATTTGTTGTTTAAATTTGCCCAGTTTTACTGGTTCGACTGACTTCAGTGTGCAAAAATAACTAACATCGGCTAATTCCAATGTTAATGCAAATATATAGTTCGTCTTAGAGGTCTCATTCATTCGCTCTTTCAATTCATTTAATTTCAAAGTTATATGCCATGAAAGGCATATGGGGGAAAAAATGCTGTTAGTCCTGTTTCAGAGATCGCAGTTGTTCGGAGGAGTGCGTAGGGTAAAACATCAGGATTAGGATCATTCGTCTAACTCAGTATTAATCACGATATGCAAATGTCTTGTCTCCAACTGGCTAACAGCAATCCGTCTCTTTTGCTTGCTCTTGATCAAATATTTAACTTAACTATCTTTGCTGGCATTTTTCCAAGCCAAATATCAACAGTGTGTTCCTCAGCTCTTATTTTTTCTTTAAAAAATGCAACGCTGATATGCTATGTCCACAAATAAACTAAACCCTACCATTGCAGAAATACCATGATATTGAGTTGCTAACAGTTAGCTTTGTTGATAACAATTAGCTTTGTTGCTTAAAGTTAGCTTTGCTGCTCACAGTTAGCTTTGTTACTAACAGTTAGCTTTGTTGATAACAGTTAGCTTTGTTGCTAGCAGTTAGCTTTGTTGCTTACAGTTAGCTTTGCTGCTCACAGTTAGGTTTGTTACTAACAGTTAGCTTTGTTGATAAAAGTTAGCTTTGTTGCTAGCAGTTAGCTTTGTTACTAAAAGTTAGCTTTGTTGCTAAAAGTTAGCTTTGTTGCTAACAGTTAGCTTTGTTACTAACAGTTAGCTTTGTTGATAACAGTTAGCTTTGTTGATAACAGTTAGCTTTGTTGATAACAGTTAGCTTTGTTACTAAAAGTTAGCTTTGTTGATAACAGTTAGCTTTGCTGCTTACAGTTAGCTTTACTGCTAATGGTTAGCTTTGTTACTACCAGTTAGCTTTCTTACTAACGGTTAGCATCGAAAGAGAAGCAGTAAAGGAGACCTTTAATTTCCAAAGTGTTTCCTTTTAAAAAAGTGCTACTTTATTTGTTGTAGAATTACAAGTTATTTGTTTTATTTATTTATTTATTTATTTAAAAATGGAAAGGGAAGATTATTGAATATTTACATTGTAAATGTATCTGATTTCATCGTTTGGCTTATTTTTCTCTGTTGGCAATAGGCAGGTTGACATTCACAAAACATACATATAAAAAAATTATTACTCTGAAATCCTATGTAACCATGTTATTGCACAATATAAAGTACAACATGTCTGTAAATATTACAAGTGCTGGAAGTTATAAAGAGCAGAACTAATACCTTAATAATTCCTTCGTGGTTTAGCTGGGATTGCTCCTCTGATCTGACCTTAATGTTGTTTGTTATTTTCTTTAAAAAGACTGCAACTTTTTTGTTTTCTGAATGAAGGTGATTTTACACAGGCCGTGCCAAATGAATATATCTGCTCTCGGCTTTCTTGGTATTTGTTGTAGAATTATGAGTTGTTGTTTATCTGATGTTTTAGATCTAAACTACGCAATATTTTTGTATATTAAATAGGAAATGGCTAAATTTTTTAAATTTTGAAATAATAATTTACAACTATTGATTGGGTAGTTCAATGATGCTGAATATACATTTGTTGCATTTCAAGGTTTGTTATTAAGGGATTCAACAGGTTTTAGTATTATTGAGATTGTTAAACGGCTCGTTATTCACTTGTCTAAAAACAGTCTTACAGCTCTCGTATTTTTGAAAACCTGTGTGCCGCTGATAATGGCCAACATCCAAATCAAATTGTGTTCCTCCCAACCTGGTACTGATCATTATATATTTTTGAGTGTCTGACCAGCCAGTCACCATTCAGGATCAACCGAGTTGAAACGCTGCAGGTTCCAGTTACCAGCTGATTTCTCTGTGCATTTCTCCACACTACTAAACATGTTATGTAATTTCAGCAGTAGACTTCTTTAAATGCTCCAGTACTCAAAATATCTTTTGGTAACTCAATTATTCTTTTTGTCTCTTTTTTTTCTGTGGTTAATTTTGCTCCAAGACAACCTTTCCAGTGACAACATCCCTGGCGACAAGTCCCAGCATGGCATTCAGTCCATATCTAAGCCACATGGGCCCAGCCGTAGGCCTGATGCCTGAGCTGCTGCCCAGTACACCCCTTCTCGTCCCTGGGAGTCCCACCAGCCTGACAGCAATGGGCAACGGCACATCTGCGCAAAAGCACGGTCGCACAGACAAGCTTGAGGTATGCAGCCCATGTTTGTTGTAGTGTTTCTATGTTTAGTCTTAATCAAGGCAAGGCAATGTTATTTGCATAGTGCACTTTGCTTTACATGATTCAGTGGTAAAGAAACCAAACATATAATAAAAGCATGAAAAGTATAAACAGCAATAGCATGAAAATTAAAAACAGAAAACATGAGATGCAATAAAAGAAAACATTTAGCACTTGATTAAGGTGATTTAGGAGAAGCATAAAAAGAAAAAATACATTTAGCAGTTGATATAAGAAAAAAAATTGGACTCAAGGGAGCTTTAAGTAGTAGAGTTTTAATCTTTGATTTGAAAGAACCTGACGATTCAGCAGCTTTGCAGTCATCTGGAAGCTTGTTCGTGATTTGAGGCGCATAGAAGCTGAAAGCTGCTTCTCCATGTTTGGTTCTAATTCTAGAGATGTTTAGTAAACTAGATTCAGAAGACTTGAGTGATCTGCTGGGTTGGTATAGTGACAACAGGTCTTCAACATAGTTTGTTGCTAAACCATTTAGTGGTTTATAAAGTAGTAGGAGTATCTTGAAGTCTATTCTCTGAGCTACAGGGATCCAATGTAAGGACTTTAGAACTGGGGTGATGTGTTCTACTCTCCTGGTTCCAGCAGCAGCATTCTGGATCAGATGCAGCTGTTTAATTGACTTTTTAAGTTGACCTGTGAGCATGTTGTAAACGTATGGATGTGTTTTTCGACATCATGCTGTGACATTAGACTTTTAATCCTAGAGATTGTCTTCAGGTGATAGAAAGCTGACCCTGTTATCGCCTTTATGTGATCTTGGAGGTTCAGGCCTGAGCCCATTATTACACCTAGGTTACGCGCCTGATCAGTAGTTTCTAGTTCTATTAACTGAAGCTGTGTGCTGACTCTTGGTCGTTCCAAAGATAATTACTTCAGTTTTGTTTCTGTATAGCTGGAGAAAGTTATGGGACATTCATTTGTTCAGTGCATTTGTTTAGAGTCTGGATAGGATCAAAGTTGCCTGGTGTCATTGTAATGTACAGCCGAATGTCATCTGTATAGTTATGGTAGTTAATGTTGTTGGCTGTTATAATCTGGGTTAGCGGGGGTTGCAGATATCGAACAGAAGGAGTCCTAGGATGGAGCCTTGGGGGACCCCACATGTGATTTCTGTTTGTTCTTATGAGAAATGTCCTATTGACACAAAGAATTTCCTGTTCTTTTGGTAAGACTCAAAACCAGCTCAGTACTGTACCAGATTCAGCTCTCCAGTCATTCCAGTAGTATTTATGGTCAACAGTGTCAAATGCTGCACTGAGGTCGAACAGAACCAGAATTATGGTTCTACCAGTTTTTAATTTTGCGGATGCCATTGAAAACTTTTATTCAAGGTGAGATGTTGATTGGTGTTGCCCCTGTGGCCCTGCCAGGTTTGCAGAGAGTTTCAGCGCGGTAACTGCACACGGGGTGAGAGCGACTGCCGCTACGCTCATCCGCTGGAGGCCGGCATGGTAGACTGCAGCGAGAACTCTGTCATTGTGTGTATGGACTACATAAAGGGCCGCTGCAGCCGGGACAAGTGCAAGTACTTCCACCCACCGGCCCACCTGCAGGCCAGGATCAAGGCTTCACAGCACCAAGGCAGTCAAAACACAGCATCTGCACCCTTGGTGAGTTCTTCCCAGGAATGTGAATGTGTCCTTGTGAAGGGTGCAAGATGTTGAGGTGTGATTTTTGTGGATTTTGCGTGGTGTATCTCCTTCTAGAACATATTCATTCTTTTGTTTTCTTAACAGTGTATACAGTTATTACTGAAGCAGCCCTCTTTTGCTTTATCAATGTGCTATCTTGATGCTGCATATAAATCTCCTGCATATAGGAACAAACATTACAAAGTGCTGGATTATATTCAGTTTTCCTTGTACTTTTCGTTGCCTAATGCCACATACTGAATTTCTGGTGGCTGATCTGTACAGCCACCTCTGTCTACAAACTATCTGACCTGACATAGATAAAAAAAAAGGCTAAAAATATATCAGGGTCAGGCTGGTATGACATCCTACAGCGATTTATTCCCATATGGATAATTTTTTTGTGTGCTTTTTACTTATATGAGTGCCTTATGTGGTCCTCCTCCTGTGCAGTTAGATACTTTAGCAGTGCACCTTTCAGGGAATGAAAGCTTGATTTTGTAATACATTAGATTTGACCTTAACATGGTCCTGCAGCCTTTCAGTTCACATTTTTGTGCTGCAGTGCCCTCTTGTGGTTGTGGAAATGTTACAATCTAATGAGCTGCAGCAAACACAGCTACTTAAGTATATGGATTTGGCCTTGGAAGTTATGAATAGGTACATTTACAGTATTTATAATCTGTATATTTAAAGGCTGTTGAAAGATATTACATTTTTTTTACCTCTGTTTAACTCTCCATCTGGCCAGGCTTTAGCTCCAGGCGCAATGCAGTCGCTGCCAAAGAGGCCAATTTTAGAGAAGAGCAATGGAGCTGCTGCTGCAGTCTTCAATCCTAGCATGTTCCACTACCAGCAAGCCCTGGCTAACATGCAGCTCCAGCAACCAGCCTTCATCCCCACTGGTGAGTTTGTTTAAAAAAATACAAAAAAATCTTTTTAAAAGCGCTGAGGAGGGAAACTGACATTTGAGGCAACACCTCAAAGACACGGGTTTGTATTCTGGTAGTTTTGCAAGATGTGTTAAGGGGCATCAATTCAAACCTGCAAATATAAACAGCGTGATAAAGTCTCACCATCATAGTGACACAAATTATTTATTTCTGTACAGGCATTGGCTGAAGGGCCACTCGGCCCAGGAATAATGATGAGCAGGACATACCCTGTGTGGTCTGATTAAACTAAAACTGAAATGTCACTATTGTCACATTTGGATCAAAAAGGGGGTGCCAAAGAACACCATCCCAACTGTAACGTGGTTGGGAAGCTGTGGGTGGCAGCAGTGGTCGTGTTAACCAAGTATTTTCCGCACTTGGCCGCTTCTTTTAAACTCTGACGGAAAAAATCTGAAGTGTGTCGTCATTTTGACACATTAAAACCCCTCACCACTTGGTGTACATCCACAGACATTTTAAACTTTACGCAGTTAACTAACTCTAAATTTCACAGCAGGTGAAAGGTTCAATCAGCACAATGTGTGATGGGATGATGTTGATTCTCCGTTTAGTTTGTTTGGATTTGATATAAACTCAAATGAATGAAAATGAATTACAGAATGCTTTGTAATTTAAAAAAGGTGACAAAAAATGGATTATGACTGTATTTTGTTTTTACCCAGTTAGTCAAAATAAGCGACAACCAAAGATTGCAAAACAACCTTTTGGTGGAAGCAGTATGTTTTGTCGCTGTTTTGCTGCAGGACGAATTGGTGCACTTCACAAACAAGATTGAGTTATTGAGGAAAGAACATTAGGTCGAAATATTGAAGCAAAACTTAAAGACATCAGCCAAAAAGGGACACAAATGGGCCTTCCAAATGGACAATGACCCTAATGGTATTTAGCTGCAGATTATTTAAGGACAAGAAATGTAACATTTCAGAGTGGTTAACACACTGACTTGATCTCAATCAGGGGCCTCCGAATCTGACCCATTTACTTCAGTTCTGCTATCAGGAAAAGGCCAAAAATCCAGCAAATTATTATCTGAATCTTGGGGAAAGATCCCAAGCATTTTGAACGATTTAGTATTTTTATATTATGCACTTTGTTTGATTAATGGATTTTCCTTTTTACCACAAACATAGTAGTATGAGTCATATGACTATTTTCTTATTTCATCTCTGTGGCCATTCTCTGCCCAACCTTCATAATATTACCATTTTTATGCTTGGGATGCTTTTCATGCTGTCATTTCTCATCCTGAGAAGTTCTCCGTGATCTGTTGGTGGACAAAAAGAAACCACAATTCAATCAACCTGGGTTTTTAGCAGGTCCAAATTTATTTAAATCTACCGTGAAATTGAAAAAAAATCACAAAATAGAATCCACACTGTCGTTATTTCAATTGGATTTAGCAAAGAGGATAGCATTTGGACAGTGTTAACCTACACAATATATTTAAATTGATGATCGACTAATGTGATTTCCAGAATAAGAAAGATTTTAGTTTCAATCTTCCCCAGAGCGTACCCACCAGTAAATTGACTCTGAGGTTAAAGAGTCACATCCTGACCTCTTCAGGTCTCCGTAAACATGTTCAATGTTGAAGTTAATTTAAGGCAACTCACTAAAAGACACTACGCACTGTTGCAACTGTCAAACAAGGCAGTGGACCGGTGGTGATTTGCGCTTGTTGCGTTGCTGCAGGACCTGACCACTTTTCACTCATTAAACCAACCATGAACTCCTCTTTCAGCCTGAAAAATAAAACTTGCCCCAGACAGGGTCATTTGAGCAATCTTCAATGTTGTTGAAAAGGGTGAACTAAAATTCCTTACCCAGTGATGTGAGAGGCTGACAAAGTCGAATGTAAAACAACTACTTTAACCACTAAGGGTAGTTGTACTTAGCTGTTTACATTCATTTTTAGCATTATTTTTGGCTCCTTTTGGTGAATAAATGAAACGGTGTGCAATGCACTACCTTCCTACAGGTATTCACTCATTTAAGCTCATGCACACATTAATTTGAGTGCCATCCCATTTATTTTTAAGGGTTTATTATAATGTTGCACAACCCTTTGCAGCTATATTGTCTTCAGTTATTTTGTGAAGGGTTTTCACAAGGTTTAAGGGATTTTTAGCAACCTGGAGCTTATTTATAGTACACATTATGTTCATTTACTAACCCAGACAAGATTGGTGCGATTTGAAGTCCTTCTTGAGAAATTTAGAGCAATTCTTGGCGCTATATAAATACAGGTTAATTGAACTGAATCAGCGTATATCTATATTATGGGAGTTTGGGGGGGGGGGGGGACGACTCTAAATGAGGCATTATCTGGCACAAAACTCGTTTATTTCACCAATGTTTTGTTATGAATCGCTAGCCCTATTCCGCTGTGAGTTTCGATCATTTTAGAGGTGTTTTCAGAGGCTTTTATTACAACTACATCAACAATTTCAATTATGTTACTTTTTTATTTCTGTGAAAGTCCTGCTCAGACTACAATGCAGATGGAGGACAGTGTAGGTACCAGATTGGCTCGAGGGGTGGCTGCGCTTGCAGAAAATGTCACACTAGCAGCAACTTCACTCCAACAAACTATCTTGCTAACGGTATATACTTACATTTAAAAAGGACATAAATGTCAATAATAGCTTCTGTGGGGACATTAAAAAAACATGACATCTTTTCTGGTACTCCTCTTACACACATGGGCTTCGGAAAGAGTTTGGCAGGTTGTTATTTACCAGATTTTTGACAGATTTTCCTATGATGTAAAAATGTTTTCTTGTGTTTCCTTATCTAGAAACCCCAAAAAGGTGATATGTTTAACTGTACTTCAAATCAATATCAGGCTAACAATAAGAAATATTTATATATTTATATTAAATTCCTCTATATACTTCGTTTGTTTTTCATATACTTGCTATATGTTTAATAAAGTTATTCAAAAAAAATGCACAGTACGTTCTGACGTCCGGCCAATCATGTAATGCTTCTTCATAAGTAGGCGCAGGCCCCCGGGGCCATCTGGTAACCCAAGCATATCTGGTACCTACAATGCAAACAGTGTGATTGAAATTGGCGGGTCTTGTAAGTTGTAACCTGTTTTGATAAAAATAAAAGGCAATAAAAAATCCCAGATGAGAACAGAAAAGCACCTCCGAGATACTCCGAACTCACATGAAAAGGTTGTGTTGCAGATACGAATATAAAGAGGCTGCACTTTGCATAACCCTGCAACTACCTTCATATAAAATAATTATAATAATCATAATGAATGATACCGTGAACCGATACTTAAAATATGGAAACTCAACAATGATTTCACAGAAAGTGTTTATGTTTCACATTAAATTTTAGTTTTGTGGTCATTTTTATAAATATTTTATGTATTTATCTAATTCACCATAATTTGTTGTAACAAGCAGAGAAGAAAATAAAGCCTGTTTTCCAATTTATTACATTTTTTGTATGGTAGAAGTATCGGTATTGATACTCTGTATCAGCAAGTACTGAAATCCAAGTATCGGTATTGTATCGGTTTGAAAAGAGTGATATCGTTGCATCCCTTTGGATTGCATTTATCTAGTACTTTTCTAGGCACTCAAAGCGCTTTCCACTATTGATTCACTCTCACATTCACACAGTAGAAGTAAGTTATGATTGTATACGGATATACGCTGATGACAAATTGATCCAAACATCTCCCAAAGGAGGCACCAAAGTTTTCTGGGACCGTAAATGAACGCAATGCATGCTATAAATTAGGTCCAGGTTGAAAATAAAATGAACTTCCCATTAAAGGACACCAATGTTCACGTTGCTCTCTTTTTTTTTTTTCTAACAATGTTTGAATAGTTTGAGGTGAGGACAATGTGCAGACCAGATCATTTCTTTGGTCACAAATTGTACTAAATAGTTTGGTATGCTCTGTGAGGAAGCTACTCCTTTAGTGCGATACAACTTGGTAAATGTTCTCCCAACAACTACCAAACAAGGCTCGCCCATCACATTGCTAGACTCCGAGACATGATTCTTCATGCCTGAGAACACTCCACCTATGCAGTGCAGTGGCTCCTTACTTTATTGAACAAATGACGCCAGGTTTGGACGGATCTGCTCAGCAATGGAAACCTTTTCCATGAAGTTCCCTACATATTGTTCTTGAGCTAATCAGAAGATCACTAAAAGCTGGAGGTGGAATATTTTAGTGGCAAGGACATTTCACAACAGTTTGTAGTGCAGATGTGGCATCTTATCATAGTCAACACAGGAATCAACTAAGCTTATAAGAGCAATTAATCTTTCATAAATGTTTGTAGAACCACTCTGCATGCCTTAGTGCTGGATTTTAAGCAGCTGTGGCCATGGAAATGATAAACTGAAACTAAGCATTTTGAAGCGCAACCCAATACTTTTGGCATTATAGTGTAGGTTGGGTCTTTTTGTAGGAAGACTTTGGCTGGTTGTCACATTGCTCGCTTATTAATCTGCTCATTTTGCATTATTGAGTTACCCTGAGTTAACTCATTTTAAATTACCCTGTTGTTAAAAGTGTGCTATAAAAAAATTGCCTTGCTTTGCCCATTCTTTTTTCTTCAAGCACACAACACTGAGGTACAATAGAACAGAACGGAATAGTAATTTATTGTTCCACACGGGGAAGATTAGGCTGCAAAGTGACAGATGACAGTTAAGATCACACACAGAATAAAGACATTTTAAAAACCATAATTAAGAATAATATATGTAGACTAAGCACTAAATTACAAAAAAACAAAAACAAAGTATTGAGCAGTTTAAAAAAAGAAAGTGTCATACTCTGTTTATAATGTGCAACTGAGTGGATGATTTAAAAACATAAAAAAATTTACAGAATATGTATTCTTAATTATGCATTAAAAAGTAAATTTATTTGCAAAATATAAAGAGAAAAAATATTCTTTTTGTCTTAAAAATGTGTAAATTGTTAGCTAGTAAAAATACAATAACTTATACAAAAAGTTAAAGTTGAGAGCTTTGATTTGAGATAACATTTATTAAAGCTGTGCATTAGCTATAGCTAACTTTTTTTTGTCAAGAGATCCCTTGGGGTTGGTTGACTCACTGTTCCAGGGATTGGTCTTCAACACCATTCCAAATATTTGTATCAGCTCATGTATGCTAGTACTGTAGTATAAAACTGAGTATTAGGGCCTGTTACATGTTGTATATTTGTTGTTTCTTTGGCTGCTGTTTAGGACCGAATTTCCCCTGGTGGGACTATTAAAGGATTCTTCTATTCTATTCTATATATTTTCCAGAAAAAAATCGGAAATTCTCTGTTATCAAAAAGTAGTAAAAACTCAGAATTACTTAAATTAATTTCAGTGGGTGAATACTCGATTCTGATTGGCTGGAGGGTGTACATTAAAAAGTGATAATGTACACCAAGGAAAGGCGTCCCGTCAAATTGCCTGATGACAGTTCTAAATTATTGCGCTGGCTCAAATGGCAACGGAGTCTCAACGTTATTTTCATCATCCTCTGGACACACACAAGCAGTAAGTAGTGTACTGGCCTTCTGAAATGATATTTAGTATCACGTAACGTAAAGCCATCATCTCGCTTCCCCTCACTGATAAATCGCTGCGGTCGGCTCGCTCTGGCCACGTTGCTTGGCAACAGCTGTATACGGGAGATATTAAATACTGCGCTCGACTTATATAAAAAACCTCGCGATTTTAACTCTAAAAACCATTAAAGTATTATTAATTGATTAAGTATGTCCTTCTTTCGTAAGTGATGATGGTATAAGCGGGGTAATGCCCTTCGAGGTGTCCATTATCAGAAAATAATGGACTTCGCGGAAGCTTCGCGTCGGACGGTTCACGCCTCCACGTCGTCCATTATTTTCTGATAATGGACACCTCTTTAGGCATTATCCCTTACATATTTTCTAGGGGGGAAAAAACGTAATTCTCTGATATAGAAAAGTAGAACATTTGTGAAAAAACACGGAAACTTCTATGATTAAAGGCATCCTTTTTTTCAATTTTCGGACTTTACAATGTCAGAAATATATTATTGTAGATATCGAAAATGTACGCCTTTAATTGTAGAAAAATTTTTTTTTCTTGTAAATTTTCTACTTTTCTACATCAGAGAATTACGTGTTTTTTTTCCGAGAAAATATTTGAAATGAATCTTTTTGTCTTCTAAATTGTAATCTTACGACTTTTGCGACTGAATATGAGCAATTAATCTCAGAAAGTTTTTTTATTCTTCTGTTGTTTACAATGGCCCTAATACTCCGTCGCAGATTTAGGAATTGTTTTTGTATTTTTTTGGTTTTTGGTTTCTTTAGCTTCCAACGCGGTCAGGAATTTCAAGCAAAATGTTTCCTGTAAAGGTAACTCTTCCCCAAGGCTAAATAGGCTAAAGAGCTGAAATAATAGTCCAGTAAAATCAACTGAGGAAATGCTGTACAGAAGAACTACATGTATGAATTTTGAGGATTAAGAAAAAAAAATTTTTCCATGCTTTTATTAAATAAAATTAGTTGCTTTGTTCAAGGCTACCATATTTTTATCAAGACTGCATACGTTCATTCACGTTACCACTGACGGAACGTGGGTCTGACCTGGGGCTCTAGACAGAACCTGCAGGAAAAAACATTTCTGATACATTCCATGGGTGTCCAACTCGAGTCCGTCCAGTTTTATATGCGTCTCTGCTCCAACACAGCCGGTTCAGACGGTCCAACTACCTCCTCAGTGTGGCAAAGTTCTGCAGAGGTCCTGCTCATGAGCAATCATTTGATTCTGCTGTGTTGAACAAGGGAGAGAACTAAAACATGCCGACAACCCGAGGTCTAACTTCGGACACCGTTTCTGTAAACCACAACAAAACTATACGGTTGTAAGAGTGATGGCAGACATGTTGACCCAGTTTCATCGAGATGAATTGTTGTGAAAACAGCAGCTATGATATGGACCAACTTGGTTAAACAGTATAAAGAACAGCAGATATTTTATAGAAACAGCTCCCATCTTTACCATAAATGTGATTTCTAGTTGCTCTTTTTTACGGATGATTTGCTCCTTTCATACTCAGTTCATTATATACAATTATCAGATTTTCCAGTCTGATCGGATTGTATGGTTGTGTATCTCCTTGTTTGGTTAACTATTTGGTGGTTTGTATTTTATTTCACAAGTGGTTAGCTAATGAAATATGTATTTTTCTTTCTCTTCTTTTGTTTGCATGTCTCCTGATATCTGTTTAAATTCATCTTCATCACCTCATATCCTATTATTTTTATTTTTTATTCTGCACATTTTGCCATGATAACCATATCATTCCTGTCCCCACCCCTCCCTCCCTCCCTCCCTTCCCTCCCACTACCCCCTCCTCCTTCCTCTGTCTCCCGTCTGACTCGCCCGAATCAAAGTTCCCATGATGCACGGTGCCACCTCCACTGTTTCGTCGGCCTCGACCCACGTCACCAATGTCCCTTTTGCTGAATCCGCCGCTTCGAATCAGGTTTGCTCTTTCGTTTCAGTTCTGTTTTTATTTTAGCTCCCTAAGTCCTCCTCACTGTCTCTTTTTTTTATTTAGTCGGTAAAAGAACCATCTGCCTGTACCGAGTTCTGTTCACATTTCATCTGTCGTCCCTTTTTTAGTATTTTGTCAGACGAGCAAATAAAAACAGTACATTCTTAACACGGGAAGCTATTATATTAGTGAACTGTCTAACTCTGTGACGTACCAAACAGGGTTTCATTGACCTCAGTTGAGCTGCGAACCTGTTTAGTTCTGATGCTTAATTTATTGAGCAACGACCTCTTTTACCTATTGTGGACTTTCTCAGATGTCAGCAGATTTTTGATTCTTTGCTTCGTCCACTCAAGATTTTACTCAATTTAAAGCAACAATCTAAAAAAGTCTAATCACTGATATACATTTTCTTATTCAACTTCAGTATTTATCTTTGTTCAAAATGTCCGGGGTCGTGTTGGAGTCGTGGAGTACTGCAGGATATAATGTATAATTTGTTCCGGTATGTTTGATCATTATTCTAACTTAAATTTTTTGCCACAAATTTGTTGGTGTACATTGACTTAGACATATATTGAACTCTACCTTAATAAGGTGCAATCCTTCTGGAGCCAGAAGAACTCCGTCCCAAATGGAAACGCAAAAAGGTTTTCCTTAAAGTCAAGAATGAAATGAAATAATTACTAGAGATATGAAGGTCTATTAAATATTTATTTTGTGCATTCTTCCAGTCATGTAGCGGATCAAAAGAAGGCTGAGGTCCATCTAACTGGTTGGGGGCCACCACCATCTACCCTCACCCAGCTGAGGAGTTGGTTCTGTCCCTTAATAAACGCCGACCAGTGGATAATGGCTTTCCTTGAGGCACTTCATCATCAGAGACTTTATTAAATGGAAGTTTACAACGTTTTCTAATATATTCCAAGTCAAAAACTATGATTGCTGCCACTTAAAGCTCCAACTAGTGGTGCGCTCAGTGAATGCAAGGAACTGAGAAGTTATAACAAGTCATTACTACGTAAGCCGCGGAGTAAATTGTCCGAGTTAAACGGAAGATAAAGTATTTAAACATAAACTTCATTGTTTCATGTAATTAACTTACCTGTCCAGCAGAAAGCCTGCAACCTCCGTGTCCGTCTTCAAGTTCGTGTCCCTCATAAATAGTCTCCATCTTGTAAACTCTCCACCGATGTAGATGCTTGTTTTCTCCTGGTTATTTCTGATTCTTTTCTGTGGTATGGTTTCCTCCCTCTCACGGGGCAAAGAGTAGGAATGGTCCTCCATTGAAATGGAAAACTATGATCCACGGTCCTCTATGCTCGTTGATCGTTTCTTCTCTTCACCTCTCCCCCTCCCCCCGATGTCACTGGCTAAAACGCGTAACGCCAACAAGTTTAACCCAATTCGTTTAACGTATTCAAAGATGGCGATGCAACATGGCAGCCTCAGATGGGGGGCGGTGCACCCTCTGTATCTATAAACAACGTATTCTAAGACACGGGAACACTTTCATGATAATGCGATTGTGATTAGACCTTGGTAAAATACGTATTTATGAAAGCAGTACTTGATTTTTATTGATAAAAAGCTGAATTTGTTACACACTAGGCCTTTAATGCAGGATTATTTTATTCAGATGCATTTTATGTGTATTGTAATCTTACATGAAATACTCTTACATGTTACCAATATGTTTGTGAAAAAGGTTTTTTTTGTTTTTAATATGTAAGGGGCTTTGTCCTGCAGTTTCTGGTGGATGTATCGTCTTATTGGACCCTCCAGAAACCCCACAGTCTGTCATAGTTGTAAATGATTGTCGGGTACTATTAGTTGCTTTTAGATTTTTCCCCTTTTTTGGCCTCATAAAGTAGACTTTCACACTTCTACTGTAGCATGAAGATGAAGAGAACATTTCTGCTGTGACAGAACTGACAAGGCTGGGGGACCCAATGCTTATTATATAATACACGGAAAAGAACCATACCAAAGGCGAAAGATAGATTTGTTACATGTTAAATATTATACGAGATAATTAATAAAATAATCATATTGTTATTTCAGGAAACGACTAAATTAGATTCTATTTAATGTGAACATTTTAATTAAAGTGATTTTGACAAAACATAGTATAATCTGTGCTTCCACGTCCACAGGATCATGATGTAAAAGTTCACGCCACAGTCAGAACCCTCTCTGGAACAAATTTGTCTGGAACCTAACCTTGACTGGATCGGATTATGTTAAGAGATTAAGTTGCTATGTTTTTCTAACATATCCACAAATTTACCCGGTTATGTCACATAAACTGCCTTCTGGAACGGAACCCAGGTGTTCAAAAATACCCAAAAAAAACTATTAAATAAACTGGCCGTGCATTGACTATTGATTACGTTGACTATAGAGCACTGTTCTGGTGAAATGTTCTCTGGCTGTTGTTAAGCTGACCAGTCCCAGGTGTGCAATCTCTTTTGTTTGATGGATAGTTTGAAAACTGGGGTCTATTACGTGCGTCCTAGCATAGGGCTAGTCGTTCAGACGTAGACGGAGAAGTATAAACTAGGCTTTAGTGTAAAGTCTGTGGCGTTCGTAGAGCAGAGACAGCACATCATCCTACACCGTCTGTCAGATCTGAGCAACATGTTGATCAGCAGAATTTGTTGCAGATGGCGACATGTTGAGGATGGAGCAAAACACTTGTATTTAAAACCCTGAGCACATTTGGAGGGTGGTCCTGCGTGAGGATCTCAACAAAGAGCTCAGCTGCGTGTGGGTTTTTTTTTTCCTGCAGGATTTCATGTGTCACAATGGAGATGAGCGCACTGTATCGAGTTGTCTTTAAAGGGTGATAGAAAGTCTTCAGTGTCTTCATTCTGCATCCAACTCGCAGGAAATTTACCTCGCAGTTACGTCAGTTTAATTTTAGATGTGCACATTGTGATGAAATCTCATTGCTTCTCATTACGCCCTGCTTTCTGCTTCTTTCAGTAGACTCCTCAGAGCTTCTGACCCCTGAGCCAGTGGAGCTGCAGTGCGTTCCCATGGAAAACCATTTCTGCCCCATCCCCAAACTGCTTGTGGCGGCTCCAGTGGGAATAAACTCCGTAAGCCTTTCACGAAACCCCAGTTAAGAGTCCCCGAAACCCTGCAGCTCTGCAGCAAACATGTGCCTCGCCCACAATGCACACTGAGTGAGTGTCAGTGTGAATCTTCTTATACACTGTTTATAAAATAAAATAGGGAGAGAAAAAAAAGCTGCAATGGTTCACGCAATACAAGCCTGGACTTAATAACGCTGCTTTACAGCAGCCGTAACGATGCATACTGACGCGATGAGCAATATAGCTCCCTCGTTCCGACAGCCATACACAACCACACCTTAACGTGTGCACTCAAAACAAACACACACATTGAAGACTAAAAGCCCTTTATGGGCTGCAGCCATTACCTGAGGAAGCCCAACGCACCTGACTGATCCAAAGTAAGAGAAGTTCATTCTGGATGTTGAGAGCTGCAAATGGACCTGTTGCTGGTCTACAACCACGACTTGTTTAAAAAAAAAATAATTAAAGAATGTTTCATAAAGTGTGACATTTATGTTTCAAGATGTCTACAAATCTAATCTGTGTTGTATGTCGTTCAGTTTATTCTCATCTGATGCCTGAGGAAAGGTTGGAAAGAAGCTGTTGATAATTTGTTTGTGCCTTTGAGTTTTCTGCTGAGCGGCAGAGAAGACCTGGTTTCCAAAAAGAAAAAACTTGACAGCAATGATTAAGAGCTGCACACGTGTGAAAATAAAGGCAATATCAATTTCCTGTTTGTTGCGTATCAGCTAGATGCTGCTAACGGAGGAAGATTTTATTAGGTGACAGTGGTGGTAATAGTGATGCATAGTCTTAATTGTTGTTATCTGGATTAGGAAGCAAATGAGGCACTGCATACATATACAAAATTAGGGTGTATTCAATTAACCGAATAGGCAGATGGGAGATTTTTAGACCCCCTTCACACCAGATTGAAAATCTACGGTGAAGCATTTAAGAACATGATTGGATCACAGCAAATTAATCAAATGTCCTTCAGTTGGATGGCCATTGCGATGCAGCCACGCAGCTAGTACTGATTCAATATCAACGCCACAGCCGTGGGTATAGCACCCATTCAATTTTACTTCTTTTTTTTTTTGCTTTTAATCTCTACACTTTATACGATAGGAAAGCCTATTTATTCCTACTAAATGGTGACGCATTTGATAGGAAGACCAATTTGCAGGTTGAAAAACAGTGTTCGTCTCAAATTCTGTCCGACAATGAGAATCATCGGATTCTGCTTATGTGGCGCCCATCAACTTCCGGTCCATGGGTCCCCTAGTGCCAAAAAATGAATGAGAGTCAATGGAGCGATAAAAGTTATTTCCTGATCCAGTTTGAAATGCGCCGTGGATCGAACATATGATGTCCGTTAATTTTTAAAGACTAATTTGGATGCAGAAAAACGCTGAGTTTGTACTGCCGGCCGAAGTTACTTTGGATAAAAAAAACTTGGCGGACAACAACTGAAGAAGAAGTAGGAGGCAAATGGCCGTACCTCCAGGACGAAGGATGGAGCCTTAAACACAGAGAAAACCACTATAAATCTGTACATTTGGAAAGCAGAAGCTGTTCTGGGAGAGAAACAGTTGGTTATGTGAGAGCCACCATGCGAGAAAAACTCGAAAAGGTCTCAGTGATTGTTTTTTATGTGCTAGCTAGTGCTAGCTAGCATTAGCCCCGGACATCATATATGCGACTTCTGATTTGTATGCATTTTAATTGCAAATTTTTACAAATTAGATAAATCCCAAATCACTCGACAAAACACAGTGGAAACCCACATCATTAGTTAATTAATTGAGGTACAACATATGTGTGATTCAGGACGTAAGACAAAGTGGACCAGAAAATAACTTTTACCATGCAGCATCAAAAAAACACTCACAAAAGGACTAGTGTGACACCTATACATTTTAAGACTGGAGCTTGCAAAGTGTGTGGGCGGACCATTTCTTTCCCGGATATTTTAAACACAAACGCTGACATTGGCCGACGTCACTACAGTGACTCTCTCTGACTGGTTGACCAGTCGCGTCAAGAGCATCAAAAGTTCAGCTAGCGGAACAGCTAGCTTACCGAAAGCTAAGCTAGCTGAACTTTCACCTCCGTCCTCTGAGCGTCAACCAATCAAGATTTTTTTATTTGTTAGGTCTAGACAAATAGTTTTTTGTCTTTTCCAGGTTTCATTGAAAACGCTTGCTGTATTTATCCTGGTTTTAAAGAACAGGTTCAGCCAGGTCTGCTTTTGAGTAAAAGGCGATGGTTGCTTGTAGTTCTGCTTACTGTGAAATTAAAATGAAAGCAAAGAAAACTTGATTAAAAAAGCGACAAAAACTTTGTGATGTACCTAACATTTAGGCAGCATTTTATGAAAATTATCATTTGTATGCGAAAATCCCACCCAAAATCCCAAGGTCTGTATCAGCTGACTGTGCTGGCGGTTTAAATTTGTAATCTTGTTTAGTTGGGTGGACAAATAAAGTATTTCCGAGGGCCACGAATGGGGCCCAAGCTTCACTTTGAACACCACTGGTATAAAACTAGTATACACAAAACGATCACGAGGAGCCATTCACACAAAGGCTCCTCGTCTTCACTGAGTACAACAGCAGGGCTTTGTTTGACGGGCTAACAAATACAGTTCGCATTTAATCTGCAGCCCAAAAACCCCCACAGCATTTTTATTTATTTTTTTTGTCTGCCAGCAACAAGCACAAACAAAGTTAGACGCAATTTGGATAGCGTGCGCCCTTTTACAAAGCTGGTTGCCGTATTTTAGCGAAGAGGGCCGCATATACCTATTGTAACTTGCTAGGGGCCTAAATATGCTCTTGTATTTATCAGCATGGAGAGACTGGACTGGTCGTAGTCACTGCTGCAGCAAGACAAGATCCTGATGGTCAAGCCTTTCCATGTGACCACCATGTTTTTTTGTTTTTTTTTATATCGTTCTTATTCCCTCACACCACTATGCATCAACCCCCACAAATAGTTTGTGAAGATTTCAATTAAAGGTTGAGTATGGAACATGTGCATCAAAACGACATGTAGTGTGTCAACAACAAAACTTATTTTTAAGCCGTGCAAATCCCAGGTTCGTAGCCGTGACCAGACACTAACATGTCCAGCCATGAATTTTACAGGGTAAGGACTATTTTGTGCCAATAAGTTCATTTTTTATAAATAAAATATCTTAAATCCAAAATACTAAACAAACAAAAAAATATAACAAAGTATGGGTCAAAGGCAACAATAATTTTTGTACCTGTCCTCAGAGGCTGAGAGGGTGTCTCCTCCACTTTCTTTACGTAAACATCCAACAGATTTCACAGCGTGCGTATTTGACTGAAGCGTATGGGCGGAGACCTATGTTAATACAAAAAGCTAGCTAGAACAGTCTTTATAATAGCAACTCACCACAGCGGTGAAAGTGAGCCTCCTATAACTAAGGATCTGTTTGATTTAGTTTAATTATTATTTGAAAATGTTCTTTTTTATTATTGACAAGGAGGAAAATAGCCACTACACTGTTTAACCGACTGCTAACGTTAGCCGTTAGCATCTTAGCTGTTAGCAAACTGTCTTTCCTGTCCATGAGAAACTTCGCCATTTCCGCGTGCGTTTTGATGCCGTGGAAGTTTTTTCATCTCTGTCCCTCTGTTGTAGGCTTCACCTCAAGTAATTCTGGTTTTAGATCTTGTACGGTCGCTCCTCTTCTGAGAAGTATTAACAAAATCTACGGGGTTCAGACACAGCAGCTTGTTGTTCACATAAGTATTTGGCTACCCGCAATTGCGCCCGACATAAACGTGTCGTGGCCGTCAAAATAAATATTTTATCATGTATTTAAGTAAAATATAACTTTTAAAAGAGATGGCGTACTTTCATTCTGAACACCTCTAAATGCCCCGTGGGGGTTTTACTTTTTTAAATAGGTATCTTTTTCCAATTTTCCATATTCAGCTTTTAATGTCCCCTTCAATGATCCGTCTGATTTATGGTGTAATATTGCAATCATAGTCCAGTGTGAAGGGGGAATTAGAAAACCACTTATTGATAATCAAACTGCCTTAATAAATGTTCCATCTTATGAGGCATGGTTCTAGTTATGGATTGGCCTGCTTGGTTATTAAGAGTTTCTTGTCAGATCTGTTGTCAATGTTGTTTTTGAGGGTTAATAGTGAAATAACTAAAAAAGAAAGGTTTGTTCGTCTTTATTCGTCCAGTATTTAATTTAAAAGAAAAAATCCTTTTTTTTTTTTTTTTTTCAGCATAAATCTAATAACATAAATTTTTTCTGAGTCAGCTCAAAGATTGCAAACTGTTAACAATGACACCCTTTCCCCCCCCATCTGATGTCAGCCATTGCACAAGACGGGAGCTGGATTTGTTTCCTAATGTTGTGCCTAAAGTCTGTATATGCAAGAAGTTGCCCGTTTATTGCAATACCCAAGTTAATTCCTCCAAATAATGTACAAATGTTGAACACAGAGGTCCATCTTACAAAGGAAATTTCTTTGTGGTATTATTAGTTTCATGCTGCTGTTTTTTAAGTAAACAAGTGGCACAAGATTATTGTTTAAAGGCACTTCAGGGAGAAATCTGAGAACTTGAAAATGTTGTGTCAGACTTTATATTGTCACCTTTTCTACTGCTGTGTCCTTTCTGTCAGAAGTCGTCAGAGTTGAATGATGAAGCAGAGAGAAAAGGGAAGGAGTTAATCACGAGTTTGGTGTTTAAAAAAAGTAACAAAACAAAACAACACGATAACAAAACGATTATTTTCACCGAAAGGAACTGCTTTGTTTGTGTGTGAGACCGAACTTTGAAAAGTGGGCGGAAACCATTTTCATCCAAGTTCAAATGTGCCTCTTTCAAGTCTCCTCAAACCATCACTGTCGAAACACTGTAAGAAGTACCAGTGCTCTAAGATGCATCTCTCATCTAGTACGTTGTTAATGTTGTAGGAAACCACCATCTAGTTTCTTCTCAGAGACAGCTGTGCTGTCTTATTGTCCGTGTAGTAGATAATTAAACTAGTGAGTGTTGGGCATAAGTGGGTGAAATGTGAGAAAATGAATTTCACGGAGATTTTGTTGTTGATTTTTTTATTTTTATGCTGCAGATGTTTCAGCATTTTTCATTTTAGATAATGTTGATGTGTTGTGAATGTACCTAATGCAAAAACTATACATGTGCCCCCCCTGAAAGACAGGCATGCTGAAATGTTACTATCAACGTATATAAACTATTTCAGAGGTACCATGATAATACTGTGTTAAGATGTATAAAAATGTATGTATTGTTATATAGATTTATATATAATGTCATTACGTGGTATGGCTAAAAACAGAAATATTTTTCACCTTTAGTAAATTTAGATCAGAATTGTGCTGTTTCACAAGCAAATTCAAAAACAGGAAAATGACTTCTTTACAAAACATTAACTATAAAGACGTAAAAAGGTTAAGAATCTTAAAACTTTTTGGAGATCTGTCTGAAGACGATTTTTTTTTGACACGTCTCCTTTTGGAGAGTCGAGACTTTAACGGTGCAATGTGTAAGAGTAACATCTAGTGGTCAAATTGAAGTACTGCAGTCCATGTAGAAAAACAAAAAGAGTCTGCTCTCAACCCCTCCCCCTTTTGAGTTTAATACCGGGTTGCCAGTTACAAATCAGTGCCAGAACAATAAAGATGACGAGTCGTACACAGTAAGTTCATAAATATTTTCACTGCAATATATCAAGTTGTTGAGAAAAGAATTAGCTTGAGATATTTATAGAGCTGACTATTTTCTTGCTGCCGTTGCTAGCCCAACGTTAACCTCTAGCCCGTTCGGTGTTGAATTACAAATGCCGGCACAGAGTTATGCTTGCCAGGTCTTCAACCCTAATGGCTCACATCTGATTGGATCCCTCTGCTGCCTTTTTAAAATAATAAAAAACTTGCAACCAACCAGCCAACTGAGAAGATCTGTTTCTATGCAACCTTCCTTCCGACATAAATGAGACATTAGACAGTTGTGAGATTATTTCACTGTAAAACTTTTACATATTGCATCTTTAATGAAATGCTCAATCAACAAAACTGAGACGAAATTCCAATGTGCAGGCTTGCATACCCTAAGTTTGTGGATGATCCAAAAAATTATAAATCTACATTTTTACAAAATTATATCTAGGTCTATTGCTTCTTTTTTTTTAAAGCACGTCTTTGGTTATTTCATTTTTTTTCTAAATGTATTTAATGTGGGGAAAAATGCACTAAAAGACAAATATGCTTATTTATCGGACAATGAGAAAAGTAACTTCTATTCTTACATTAAGTTATATTAAGTTCACCGCTCTGCAACAGCTTTCAGAACACCTCGCCATTTATTCATTAGTTCATTTTATTCTTTCTCTTCTTTTCGCCTCTTATGAGGCGGATGATGCAGACAGACCACACAGAGCAAGACTGCAATCTACTATCGATTTTTTTTTTTTTTGCCTATTAACACTTATTCTAAGTTTATCAACAGAAAGTTGGGACCAAACCTGGATTTGGGCCACAGAATCATCCTTATTAGTTTTCCACCTTTATCTGTAACAGAGAAACAAACAGGTTTCCTAGATTTTAATAAAACTATCGATATACTCTTTCTAAATGTTTCTAAATATATAGGCATTAATTCACTTGAAAGAAACAGACACTGAACTGTCCAAAGGTCAAACTGAAGTGTCATAAAACACAATTGTTAAAAAATATAGAAAGCATGTCCACAATTATTGACACCCCTTTTAAAGATGTGTAAAATGCTGCCCTAAAAACTCTAAGTTATTCAGTGTTTTTTAAATAATCTAAATTATTTTTTTTATTATATTTATTTTTAAAATCAAACAATAAAACAAGACATGGAATCAGTTTACAAACAAATTCACATACAATAGCTTAACTTTACCAAACTGCAAAATAATTTTAAATTGATAAACAATGGCAACAAAATGACAACAAGACTACCTTCATATTATCATATAATTTTTTTATTCTCATAAACCTAAATACCTGTTTTATTTGAATAAGGAATGTCTAATTAGCTTGCATTGTGCTTGAATATTTTATATGGACAGCTTAAATCCTCATGATTTCCAAAGTCTGGTCATGTTTTATTTTGTTGACCGTAAATGTTTCTCTTCTTGTGCATTTTTATTTTTTTCCAGAAACAAGAAAGGACTTTTGAATCAAAGGTGCATCTGTCAGGGAGGTTAAAGACGCTTTTTGGACAAACACTAAAGTCACCCCCTGCAGACCAAACAGTCTGTCGCTGCAGAGCTTTTGTTGATGATTTGTGTTTCAGTTTGGGCCAAAAAACGGAGTTCAGAAATCTCTCGATGCCCAGCTGTGCTGGGTGATGTCAGTTCAGACTAACATGTACAAGAATGTGTGATGTTCACCTAGTTTGCACTTATCTACATAAAATACTCTAAATTTATTTTGAATAATATACATAACAGATCATTTAAAATAACTAATCAGCGTATTGTTAACGGTGCGTCTTTTGTTTTAATACAGAAAAGAAGTGAGGTGTCCTTTTTTGTTTGTGTGTTGGTGATTCTGCGCATTAAATTGTGTCGCTGTAAGCTGTGTTTGCTTTGCTCTGTAAAAAACATTTCTTTAATTTCAGATTCACTGTTCTTTAACATTGAAAAGTAGAGGCAGAATGCCACAAAGTCTGCAATAACTTGAGGGGGATCAGTGCTATCCTTGTCCATGTCATCGTTAACTACACGTAAATCGCCTCCTGCAGGCTGAAAATAGCCAGAAAGAGGAAAAAAGAATGACCAGAAATTAAATCAGCCCCAAGGATGCGCTTACAGGGTTTAAACTTGACTTTCTTCTCGGCTATTGTAGTTTTCATTTTATATCTGCGGAATCATCCTTACACAAATCTGATGTTATCGGAAACTGACATGTCGAGGGTTTCAGTTCCTAATGAATGCGGTGATTTTGATGCCATGTCTGCGTACTGGATTGATTGATTCATGCAGCTGGACTGGTTCACAGCTCTGTCCCCGGTCTGATCAAAGTATATCCAAGCACCCTGATTATACTCTCAGCACGTCTCCATACTTGAGCTTTTTATCTTTTCCTTCTCATTTACAGGTGAATAATTTTTCACGTTAATGTGTCGTCTTTCAGCATTATTGTGCCTTCAGTATACAAAGTGTAATTTTATGTTCAATTCACAAACAAAAGGTAAACTAAATGTGCGTGTAGGTATTTTTTGTTTGTTTGTTTTAAAGTGTTTTATCTGTGCATCATTGCATTTTAGTTTAAGGTTAAATACAACAATCACAGACTGAATGTCGGCCGGTCTGAGATGACGAAGGCCTAAAGCTGTTAAGGACTAAGCCATAAGAAAATCTTTCCCGGACGCTTTAGGACAGACTGACAGCTGTTTCTGACTCATCTATTGTTTCATTCAGCTTTCTGCTTGTGGTGCTTATATGTGCTGTTGTGCTCCTCGCAAATTTATTTTGCACCGTATAGGTATTGAGAGTTAATGTGCCTATAATCAGTTCTGCTGTTTCTGTTTGACCTTAAATAAAACACATCATCGTAAAATCTCTTGTAGTCTTGTGGTTTTCTGGTCGTTTAGTCAACCCTTCTTTTTCTTTTTCATACCTAACGAGCCAAACATATCCACATAGATCTCAATGATGATAATTTGCACTTCATAGTACGATATCAAGCTCCATTCTTAAACTTAGCACAGGAACACCTCAGGGATGAGTGCTCAGCCCATTTCCAGTGTATGTGTGTTCTATGCAAATCCATCCATCCATTACCTTCCGCTTATCCTGGCTCAGGTTGAGGAGGCAGCAGCCTAAGCAAAGAGGCCCAGACTTCACTCTCCTCATCCACTTGGAGCAGCTCCTCCGGGGAAATCCCAAGGCGTTCCCATGCCAGCCGTGAAACACACATTTACCTCGGAGGTCGGAACACGGATTAAACAGCGTTCCAGTTAAAGTAGTGTTATAAATCGGGATTCCAATATGGCGACACCCAGGTATCCGTAGTACTTTTTACAAAACTTGTTCTGAGCTGTACAGCGAATCCCATTGTTTTCTAAAGTTAGGCAAGGCAATTTTATTTATATAGTACACGTTTATCTCTAGTCGCCTTGATTACTGTAACAGTATCTTCACAGGTCTACCTAAAAAAATCAGACAGCTGCAGCTGATCCAGAACGCTGCTGTTCATGTTCTCAATAGAACCAAGAAAGTAGAACACATCACCCCAGTTCTAAAGTCCTTACAATGGCTCCCTGTAGCTCATAGAATAGACTTCAAAGTGCTAACCCGTTTACCAGAATGACACACTTTCATGGGGGAATTCATGGAGGATTCACAGACTCCTCCTCCCCAGCTCTGACGAAGCATGTTACTAAAAAGGGCATAGGGGCGGGATCTTCACTGTAGACTCTGTCCTCGCGGGGCGTGTATGGGCGTGTAGTTCGGTCGTAATCACGCCCATTCTGCTCCTGCGTCTTTAGCTCTGATGCTAAACTTGGCTAACTAAGCTAAAGGCTAATAGCCCCATGCCTGACTGCTGCCGTATCTGCGCTCCTCCGACGGTTCTCCTATTTCTCAAACCTCAAAAGGTAAGAACTAGTAACTTGAAATAATTATTAAAATGTAGTGTTACTATAATTAAAGTCAAACGAAACAGCCTGTCAATCAAAGTCCGGCCCCCTCATTAATTGTGCAAGATTTCAAAAAATTATGTTACGTAAACCAGCCTGGTTTCTATTTTTTTGACTAGCCCAGCGTTATCTCAGGAAGAATATGTAGCCATAGTAAGTTTTGAAAAAATTGAAACCAGGCATTAAAGTTGTTTTTAACATGTCTAAAGTCCAATGCTTTTCAATGGGGGCCTAGCGGCAAAATGGAGGTACTACAGCAATGGAGGGGCAATGGCGGCCTCCATGGTATGCGGTCACAAAGCAAAGCAGCCAGCGGCCATTGCTAATAACGGATATGGAACATGACCACGATAGCAACATCTGATTAGGTTGTAGTTACAATAATAAAAATATAATTCCAGCTGTTGGGTTGGCGCCCCGTGACCAACCTGAATCGTGTCCTGTGAGGAGTTTAACTGACAGCTAAAGTTAGCAAGTGAGCTAGCTTACCGATGCAGGAGGAATGTCGCTGTTTCTGCGTGTGTTTGATGCCGTGGAAATGTTTTATGTGGGTCCATCTAGTGTAGGCGTCACCTAAAACTACCCTAGTTTCTGTTCTTCTGCTGTCACTCCCCTCCTGAGACGGATAACAATACCTCTGGGGATCTGAAGCAGCTGACTTGACTTGCTGACTTTACTATTCTTCCCAATACCGGTTGAGCTGTGCCGACCATACAGTTGAATCATAGAGTCCGTATCGGTCAACCCGCAACCCGCGGCCACTACTGGCTGGTAGATCTAAATATACTGTCATTGTCATCCCCGTTTTAAATTTATATTTTATTATATTTTAATTCAAATACAAGTTTTTAAGGAAATGTGCTTTCATTGTGCACCCCTCTAAATGCCCCGTGGATGTATTATTTTTTTTTTTTTATGTAGCTTTTTATGAAAATGTTCCATATTTAACCTTTAAATTGCGAGTGACATCAGGGCCAATTGGGGAGTCTAAGTCACGCCCTTCTACTTCCGGTCTATGTGTTCCCTAATGCCAAAAAAAAAAAATGAATGAGTCAACGGACCGATAAAAGTTATTTTCTGATCCAGTTTTTAAATGCGCCATGGATCGAACATATGATGTCCGTAAGTTTTAAAAACTAATTTTGATGCAAAGAAGACGCTGACATTTGACCGGAGGCAAAAGTTACTTTAGGTTTTGCGAGAAAATGTTTAACGGACTACAACTGCAGAAGAAGAAGGAGAGCGAGGGTCGTAGCCTCCAGGACAAAGAAAGGAGAGAAAACTTCCATAAATCTGACCGTGTGGAAAGTAGCAGCTATGTCTGGGGTAAAGCAGTCGGTAGAGTGAGAGCCAGCATGGAGGAGAAGCTCTACAAGCTCTAGGTGAGTGTTTTACGTGCTATAGCTAGTGCTAGTTCCCGTTAGAGGGTGACAATTTTTCGGGATTCCCACGGGTCACGAGATTCCTGCAGGATTCCCGCGGGACGGGAGTCAATTTCACTGTTGGTAACGTGATTTGGACGGGACAGGAAACCGGAAATTACAATTTTATTTTAATTTTTTTACATTATTTTGTCAGATATTAGGGAATTCGCTTTAAAAAATGACGCTGAGATGCGGTGTCAATGTGTGTGGTTATTAACTCCGCTGCAAAATGCAATTCCATCGGGTCTACTACACTGCACGCACCAAAACTGAAACTGCTACGTTGTTGCTACACCACCTGGATAAACTGGTAAGCAAATGATATCCGACTGAAAATGCGTGTATCTTAATAGTTTGGTAGTCAGACGAGTCGAGTCCATTCATGACGTGGTAAGGTGGCAAACCCAGAGAATGCAGGATATGGTTAAAGATGGCGGATAAAGCTAAATAGATGATCTTTGATACTGTGTTAGGCTATGGTTTAAAAGGGGGGCGGGTGGAGCGTAAATTACTAATTTACGGGATTCGGGTCAAGAGTCTTTCTCTCTGGATTTTTTTTTTGGGGGGGGGGGGGGGGGGGGGGGGGTGTCATGTGATCGGGACGTGACGGGAGTATTTTTGGGATCGGGACTGGACGGGAGCGACAATTGATTCCCGTGTCACCCTCTAGTTCCCGTTAGCCAAATGACGTCATATATGCGACTTCTGGTTTGATAGGCATTTTAAATGCGAATTTTTACAATCAAATAAATCCCAAATCACTGGACAAGCACATTCACAATGTAGATCATTAGTTAGCATTTAAATCGAAGTACAACATATGTGTGATTCAGAACGTAAGACAAAGCGGACCAGAAAATAACTTTTATCGCTTCATTATATTTTCGGTTTGGGGACCCACGGGCCAACCGGAAGGGGAGGAGACTTAAGGCTCCCCATCCCAGTGTTTCTTGAACGCAGCGCGAATGTCTGCAGAGGCTTTTATTGTGAAATCTGTCCCAATGCGGAAGCAGAGGAAACCAGTTGGAGGAAAAAGATTTCCTTCTCCTGGAAAAAAAAAGCTGCTCCACACTGAGTCCAACAAAGGCCGAAGACGCTAAAAACCTGTAGCTTATGGGCCGTTGTAAAACTGGACAAATCCTTAGCTGAAGGGAAGCGAGGCCACCGAGTCGTCGGGCTGGGTTCGGAACCAGAACCGGGCCCCAGACTGGACCCCGGACGTAAAGCAGCGCTGCGACACCGGAGGGTTGATGTGTGGGTGATGGAAGTGGCATGCCGTCGTTAGGGGAGGCTAAATGCGGATCACAGTGACTTACTGTCTGTAGGTAGGCGGCGAGGTCTTTAACGGGTCCGGGCCGACTTGTGGTGAATCCGATCGGCCGTGAAGGCTTAAAAGCTCCGGGATGGCTCAGCTGGAAGTCAGCCAGACAGGAGCTAGCTTCACCGTGAGCTAACATCGGAGTTAACCGACATCAACTTTTTTTTTTCAGTCGCTAACAGGCCGGACAGAAAGACAGGAAAAAATAACTAAATATGAAGGTCGGAGCGGGGTTGTGTGAGTGAGCAGGGCCGGGTTTATTTCGCTTTACTCGTTTGCAGTTTCCTAAAGGCCCGATCTGCGTTTATGGAGGGAGTATAGCTGCGTCGTTAGCCAGCCTCCACCGCCCCAATGAAAGAATACAAAGTTGTCGTGCTGGGCAGCGGCGGCGTCGGCAAGTCGGCGCTCACCGTGCAGTTCGTCACCGGCACCTTCATCGAGAAGTACGACCCGACCATCGAGGACTTCTACCGCAAGGAGATCGAGGTGGACTCGTCGCCCTCCGTGCTGGAGATCCTGGACACGGCGGGGACGGAGCAGTTCGCCTCCATGAGAGATCTGTACATCAAAAACGGCCAGGGCTTCATCCTGGTCTACAGCCTGGTCAACCAGCAGTCCTTCCAGGTGGGTCGGACACCCTCTACACGCTGCTTATCACCCCACACGGTCAAAATAACCGACCTGAACATAGTTATTGGGGGTAAATATGTGAAAATTTACACCAGTGGCTCATGAAATCAAACTGGTGCAGAAATGGTAGAATTATTGCCAACATCTGCTGGGAAAAACATAATTTTCATTGTAGCTAGAGATGCACCGATCAGGCTTTTTATCTGGCCAATACTATTACCGATTTTTTTCTCTCTATTCAAGTCTCACTCAAGATATCTCTGCACTTGTTTGCATAACGACACGAAATTGTTGCATATGAAAATATTAATTACTTCTGAAGAGGTTATGATGACGAAAAGGAGGGTGATGTGGATTTATTAGATTTTTTTCTTTTCTTGCAATAGCGCTAAAACATCATTTTGGGGGGTCATAAATCCGATCACGACACACCATACGCGTCGAACTCAAGGCCCGGGAGCCAAATCCGGCCCTCAATGGCCGTTTATGTGGCCCTCTAAACTCTAGAGAACCCAATAGATGGTTCCATTTTTGTTTATCAGTAAAATAAAATCAATGTTTATTTAAACGGTCTTTAATTACATCATTATGTAAAGTTCTTCAGGATTATTTAATTTTATGTCAAGGGGTGTGTTATAGTTTTATCAATATTTTCTGCCACAACCCGTCCCTTTAAGGATATTCATCAGCTTGATGTGGCCAAAAATGGAAGTTAGTTTGATACTACTGGAAAAAATATATACCATGTATTAAAAAAATGCTGTATTCAAACAACCAATAATAATTACTGGTGCAAATGCACCCCTCTTTTTTTTTGTTTTCCTTTGATGCTCTTATGAAACCACCTCTAAGAGGACTAGTTTGGAACAGAAATAACAATCTCGTCCAATCTCTACTAACGTCACCAGCTATGGTTGATTGTTTTATTATCATAAACAATTGGCTTATCCTTCCAGATGTCAGTTTTTAGGTTACAACAAGGTCGTAAAACCTAATTTGGATCAAATGCTTGAATTTCTTTATGTATCTTGTTATGTTTTGTATGTTTCTTGCATACTTATACCTTTTTCTGAAAGACACAAAGTGATTTTGAGAATTAAATGCGTTTACATTACAAAACTAAGGCAGAGGTAGTGGAATATATGCAAGATTTATTCGATAAATGTAAAATACTAACTGTTCTGCTCATTGTACTGATGACTGTTTTGGTCTCATCTAATTTTAAATTACATTTTACGCCAGAAAAAGTACATCTTTATTAAACATTTATTTTATGCTCTGTATTATTCACTCTACAAAACAAAACACAACCTGTAATTTCATGGATGGTAACTATTTTATCAACTCAACTAGGGATGTACTGATGCCGTTTGGCCTGGGCGGTATACCGGTTCGTACCAAAAAACGGTGTTCATTTCCGCTATGATATGAATTTTTAACATACCGCTATACCTGTGAATAGCTATGAAAACTTCCGGAACGTTTAATGTTGGGAAGTGTTTCAGCGCGGGCCGATTTCACTGCTAGACGCTCTTCACCACAATGTGAAAAGTAACGTTTTTTTAAACTAAGTACGGCGGGAGCTACCAGAGCGATTCTGATGAAGTTATTCCAAAAAGTCACGTCTGTGGTTTAGAAGTTTATCGGCTTTGAAAGGTCAGAAGAGAATCGAAAAGCATTTCTTTTATAAGTGCTATTGCGATTAACCAGTAGGGGGGAGTGGTGAGCACTATTTGACCGTCTCTAGGTAAACGAGGTCAACGGCGGAAAAACCGGTAGGAAAGAAATAAAAAATAGCAGTAAATATGTTTTACATACCATCTACGATACTTCTGCCGCCTTTTTTTCTGTTTTCCTAATATCAACCTGCTAATAATCTCCTACGGTCGCCATGTTTACAATTCATCAGCATTTAGCTTCACCTATTTAACAAATTAAAATTTATTTTGTTGACTTTACGTCTTGTAATATTTCAGTTTTAAAAATCACAAATTGATTCCTTTTTAATCATGGAAAATCTGAATTTTCTCTTGTAAATTTATGATTTCTCTACATCAGATTATTTTTCTCTTTTTTTTATGAAAATATGTGAAAATTAATTTCAAGATTACAGACTTTTTTTTTTGGTGGAAAGGTGCTCCTCAGTAGCTATTATTTTTAATATATATTTTGTGTATAACGGCCCAAATGCTCTGCTGTACCCATCAGACCAGAATTTTCTCAAAGTATTTGCCATTTGTGTATTTTCTGATCTTTTATGATATGATATGATATGATATGACTTGCACGTTGTTCATCAAAGTGGGAAAAAAAGCAGAACAGTTTTAGATCACATTAATGTTTAAACACAGTGAAAATGTTGGTTAATAACCAAACATAATGTTTAGTAATCATCTCTATTCCTCCTATTCCTATCCAAATTTTGGCCTTGTCCTTTCATACGCATCGTCCCCAGCTAATGTGAGATTAAATTGTTGTTTTAAACCATAACTTGGCGAAGAACGTGAGGGTTTTACAGGAGCGTCTCCACCCCAATGTGTCTTCCAGGACATCAGGCCGATGCGAGACCAAATAGTGCGAGTCAAGCGCTTCGAGAAGGTGCCGCTGATCCTGGTGGGCAACAAAGTGGACCTGGAGTCGGAGCGCGAGGTCGCCGGCTCAGACGGGCGAGCCCTGGCTCAGGAGTGGGGCTGTCCCTTCATCGAGACGTCCGCCAAGAGCAAGACGATGGTGGACGAGCTGTTCGCAGAGATCGTCCGACAGATGAACTACTCCACGCTGCCGGAGAAGCAGGAGCAGTGCTGCACAGCCTGCGTGGTGCAGTGAGGAACGAGGTAGGAGGCTCCTCTCTCGTTTCCTCTCTCTTACAAAATGTGGTGAGGAAGGACAGGCTTGGCTGAAAAAAAAAAGAAAAAAAAAGCAGGGGAGGACTGGGTGTTGCTGCGGACCGTCCGTTGAGCTTGTTATGATAAGATCTCTGAAAGTATGTAGAAATGAGGACGCGGCGATGTGAGCAGCTCAGATCAGGGAGGAAAAGAGCAGAGGGGGAAGGCGTCACATCCTGAGAGTCCAAAACAGGAAATTCATTGTAGCTTCTATTTCCAGCCGTGCATAAACCCATTTTAAACTTGTTGCATTTGCTAATATCCACTTCCTCTGCCCTTTTTTTCTTTTTCTAATCCTTTTTAAATCAGAAGCCGTTACTTTGGATCCCTGCGGGCGTTTTGCAGCACATGAGGATAACCTGACATTGACTAAAAATCGTAAAACAAACGCTCCATCACCCAAACGGAAGAGACCTATTTTTGATAAGTGCTGGAAGATGCTTCTGCTGCAACCTCTACGGCCTTCGAGACGAGCCTGAAAGCAGTCAAACGGACTGACTCAACGGAGCAGCCCCTCTGTGAATTTCTGTCTTATTATTGTTATTTTTAATATCTTCTTCTGGTCCTTATAGATGGAGGTTTTCCTGACATACTAAGCAGAAGTGTTTTGTGAGGTTGCAGCATCTTTTTAAAGCTGCTTAAAATCACTATTATATTCTTTAATATTACTCGTGTCAACGTCTGACATTTGGGATTTGATAAAGTATTTCATTATAATGGAACATTTAGGTTTTTAAGCATGCATACTGAAACCGGTGTGCTGATCAGGTGTGCTGATGGTCTTGTTTCAAAAGTTTATTTTCTAAAAACCTCAGTAACGTATTTTTTCTTAGTCTTTTAGACCCTCATAAAGATGTAGAAACTGGTCATATTTGCGTTACGGACAGCTGAGCGGAAAACCGACCTTCTCCAAAGTGAAACTTCCACCCGGTGCCATTCGGTGCAGTCAAAGTTCAGGCACAGTTCATTCGATTTTAACTTTTTGTATTTTCTTTTTACTACAGTAACATATTTATTAAACCATGACATGGGTAGCCACTCTTAAGCATAATTTTATACTAGCTTTTGCTTTTTCTTCCTGAGTTTTCTGGTATTTTTATTTGTTATTAAGCAGAGAATTTAACAAAGCCTTAAATTTTTCGCCCTCCGCACCCTGTTGTCATTTTTCTTTTTCTTTTCTCAAAGATAAACAGCTGTAATTATTTGAAAATAAACATGCTGGAAAAACTGTTTTTGTGATGAGACACAGATAAAGTATTATCTTTAAATGAGACATGAGCACCATCTGATTATTTCTAACGTCTGTTTGCAATTATGTATATTTACAATATTATTGTAAAGTTAACTAGTTTTAGTAATTAAACAAAAATGTAACCGAGGAGTATTGGGGGCATTGTAGATAAAATAAAACAAACTGGAGTAAATTTCTTTATTGTATCGAGATTATTTTAACATATTTCGAAGAAAAAAACTCTGAAATTCTCTTTCAAAGCGAATACTCAAAATTTCCATAAGGAAAAGCGGATCTGAGACTGTAAAATCTTTTTAAGAAACAAGAAGTTATCAGACAAAACTTAAGTTTGCTGAGATTTTATATCAGTTATTTCAGTCCAATAAGACGTTACATCTACAAGATGCACATCTGGATGTTTGTGGTTAAGTACGGCTCTTTGTAAATGTCATTAATGTACATATTTTTTATTGTTTTTCTATTTTGTCTTGTGTGATCCTAAATGCTTCTGTAATCTGTCACTTTGTTGCAGTTCTTAGTTTCCCCTTTGTTGGCCAATAAAGAACGACTTCTCGCGGCATCAGACTTACTATAAACGCCTCTAATGGCAGAAGACGGTGAGGAAAACGCTGCAGCATGGCTGCATCAAGTGCTCTTATGTTGCAATAACTGCCACGCTGCATCTCCTTCCTCATTCTCCGCCGTTAAAGGTGTTGATGGTAGGTCTGAACCTGGAAAAAGTCGTTCTAATAATGGAAAAGAGCCCTATGTAGCTACCACAAACACTTTTAATAAATATCCAGATGCGCATCTTATAATTGTATCACTTAAAACTTATTGTACCCGTTTTCTATTCAGAGGTTTTTTTTCTGATTGTTTTAATTTTTTTTTTTTTTCCTTTGCATTAGAGAAAATATCTTTGTTTGAATATTGAAAATGTATGTCTTTGATGATGGACATTTCTGTGTTTTCTGTTGCAATTTTATGACATTTTAACATTAGAGAATTTCATAAAGTTTTGAAAATTAAATTGAAGTTAATCTAAGTTCTTTTGGGCAGATAGTTACTCCAGATAATTTTCCTTTAGTCTACATTGGCCCTAATACTCTATTGTAGATTAATCTCACACAATATTTAGAAAATAAGTATAGCTAATTTAAAGCCCAATGTTGCTTGTTTTTATTACAATACTACATAAAACCAGCAAAAATTATTTTTAACACAGAAGTGGTACACTGTGTAAGAGGATTAGGGCCACGGAAAAAACGACTCTTTTACTTTTTTAGTCTTCTTTTTTCCTCATTCTTACCAGTGTCCCTAAAGCTAGTTATTTTTTAATTCAGTTCAATTCAAAAATACTTTATTGATCCCACAGGGAAATTAAGTGTTGCTGTAGCTCCTTACTGATGCATTTTTCAAGGAGTTGTTGTAGACCACAATGGCTGTGGGGAGAAAGGATTTCCTGTTGCAGCGAAACTGAAGAAGCCTCCGACATGAAGATGATGCTCAGGGTTGCCCATAATCTTTTTTAATTTTATGAAGAATCCTTCTTTGCATCATCGTCTCCAGTTGTTCCACAGTCGTCCCCGGATCAGAACTAGCCTTCTTCATCTGGTTGTTGATCCGTTTTAATTCCCCGCTTCTTCTAAAATCTACAACCATCTCCTTTGTTTTGTCCACATTCAAGGTAAGATGATTGTTTCCACAACATGCCACAAAGCGGTCCACCAGCAATCTGTATTCAGCTTCTTCTCCATCTTTGATACACCCGACAATTGCAGAGTCGTCTGAGTATTTCTGGAGATGACGAGTCTCCCGTCTTATACTGGAAGTCTGAGGTGTACAGAGTGAAAAGGAATGGTGCGAGTACAGTCCCCTGTGGTGCTGCTGACCAGCTGGTTTGACACACAATCCTTCAAACTGTGGTCTGTCAGGTAGTCATTGATCCAGCTGAACTATAGAAAAGCTAACCGACTATGGGGAAGACTGCTGCTCTTTCAATCATTAATGCCCCTCAATAAACCGTGTGAGCCACAAAGCTGGGTTCCTATAGTCAGTAACGGACCAGAAAGGATGCAAATGGGTTTAGGTGTTTTCCATTTCTGGATTAGTTTGAAAAAAAGGAAATAGAATATGAAAAGTTATCTATATTTACATATTCTCTTCATTCAAAGTCTCTTTTTTTTCCTGATTTAATTTATAAACCCTGTTTACATCAAATTGGTTTTCATCTTTTTTTTATATTTGAAAATTGGACTAAACAAAAAGGAGAAATTGAGTTTTGAGTGTTACATTTCGATCTCAAAAATGTGTTGCAGCCCTGGAAAAAGATTGTTGCTGAAACTATTGGAAAATTGTGCGGAAGAAAGAAGTTTGGTTTCTGTAGCAGGACTTTTAAATGACGCCCGTGCTTGAGTGACCAACGAAGCCACCTGACCCAACCCCACTGGGAATCTGTGGAGCGCCGTCAAGAGGAATGTGAGAAACCCGAGCGGATCCTCATGCCGGTCCACGCTGATGGAGTAATTCATGAAAGAGAAGATCCTGATCCATACCTTATCCAGTAAAACATCTGTGTTTGATGGTATGGTGTTGCTTACAGTTGAAACCAGATATGTCTGACATTAAATCAGACCCTTTGACGCTTTAGGTCAGTTAAGATTACCAAGGGTTTGGATTCATAAACACTGATACACTTTAAAGGGAGGTATTATGCTTTTTCCAGGCACACAGCACCATTATATAGCACACTCAAATAAAATTATTATCCTAAATCTGTCTGAAAATCCCGTATATATGAAAATCCACCTTAAAGAAATATCCCTCCTACCCTTTGTCAAACTCCCCCTGCAGAACGTCATATAGCGGCTATTATCACAGCATGCGCGTGGACTCGCACTTAGATAGGTTACAGAAGTTTTCAGCGTGTTGCATTTTAGTATTTAGAAAAAAAATCCCATTAGTGAACAATGGCAATGCTGGGGATCGTAGGACAACACGCCTCTGATCCGATATCACACCCTGAAAGTGGGGTATTTGAAGAGCCAGAGAGAATTCAGAGGCTTTTACAAGACGTGTTTGTAATATTTTAACCTCCTTGGCACCATTTTAGAAATGTTAGTCACTATGAAGCTACGTTTTGCACTGCAACCATAAAAGCACAGAAATGTAAAGCTACGTTTTGAAGTCGGAGTTAGTAATGCTAAGCCACAGTTCTTACCTGTACAGGTTCTAATGGAGTAGCCTCGCCTTTAGGGACAATCTGCTTATTAATCCACTATCAAAAATGCTTTTGTTGAGAACGCAGCCCTCTGTGAAGGGATTTGCGCAAATATATCAGATCTTTTTTGGTCTAGGACTGTTTCCAAAGATGAAGTCCCAACTCTTAGCCTAAAAATTACCCTAAGCTAACTGTAGCAGCTGCTACTCTACTGGAAATGAGTGGGGAGGGAAGGGGGGGCTGCAGATGCAGGGGCTCGGCTGCTGAGTAAGCGACGTCAGGTATGAGGAGGAGATGGGTGGAAAAAAGGGAGATAGTTGGGAGCAGGTATTTCAAAACCCCCAATAAATACCAGCAGAGACTCAAAAATTATTCAACCATAAGTGGATGAGTCAAAGCAACACTTCAGGCATGTTTTTAATGAAATAACATGTCAGGATGTTACACGTCAAAAAGTCAATTTAGCATAATACCCCCCCCCCCCTTTAAAGCAGATTATGATGATAATGACGGGTCAATTCTCCAACATTTGAGTTAAATGGAGGCACAACTGGATCTATTTTAAGGCCACACCTCAGTATAGGAAGGAGGAGGTCAACCAGTGTTGATCCGAAAAGACAGACCATTTTAAGATGCTGTCTTCATCCGGTAGGAGCGTCACTGTCCACAGTGGAACGTTCCTGAACCCGAAACGCAGCTCAGGCAGGAAGAAGCCATTATTTCAAATTAAACAAACAGAAAAAAGCCAGCTCACAGTCGCACCGGTTCTGTCAGGAGGAACGGACCAAACCTCCAGCAAACTGTTGGGAGAAACTAGTGGAAGGAAACCCAAATTGTTTGATGCAAGTCAGACAGCAGTTCTACCAAAGGGGGCAGTTCTACCAAATATTAAAAGGATGTTCCACCCTTAAGTAAAACCTTGTCTTTTACTAAACTTCCCAGAGTTGGATAAGCGAGAAAAACGCATTTTGTAACCAGCCCAGTCATTATCATCTGGCAGCAGTCAGTTTGCTTTAGCTTAACTTAAAAATTGGAAGCAAATTGGAGCAACTTACATTCTGTGGGCAAAAGTGATCCTAATTATTCTTGGTGAACTCAAATATCGACTGCAAATGAAAACTAATAAGTAACACGAAGGAATTACAGGAGACTATTTAGTTCTGGGACTACATCACGACAAAGCGCTGCTGGAATCTAACGGTGCAAGGCGCAAAACACACATGCATGGCTACTAGGGTCGTCACGGTGTGAGAATTTAACCTCACGGTTATTGTCACCAGTATTGTCACGGTTTTCGGTATTATTGTGGGATTGCGAAACTTTTCACGTCAAAGTAAAGGAACAAAGTTTGAGCATGAAAATCATTAGTACTTTACTGTTCTACATATCAACATACATATGAGTTTCTCTATACCTTTGTTGCTAAATCAAAAGAAAACTATTGGCTAGACATTATCTTACAGAGCACATTATAAGTAGTACATTATAAGAAGTATATTTGCTATTGATTCCAGTATTTCATGATGTGTTGTACATGTACTAATTGTGTTAGGGTAAAAAATAGTGGTTTAACCTTGAAAGAATCACACACAGGGGTCGGAGAGAAATTGAAGTTAAATGAGCTCTGCAGTGGCAGATAGAATAAAGTAAAGTTCTGCAGCGGGAGACCAGGAAGATACTCTGGTTGACCGTTAGTCTGTTCTCCTTTCAGCTTCTCAGACGGTCTCCCAGCTCTGTGTCCTGGTCTCAAAAGGCCCTCCCACTGCAGTCTCTCTTTATTTGGTCAAACTTGATTAGCATCTTAAAAGAACAGGGTGTCATACGAAGGAATGTATGTTTGAAACCAAATGACATTTAAAAAGTACATTTAAACTATGTGATAAAGAAATACACCCTAAGAAAATAATAATACAACATTATTATTTTTCCCTAACAAATTGTAGCACCAGAAACGTTTTATTTTATTTTCCGACAAGTAAATAAACCCTCTATATCAGGAAAATATCAACCTCAGTTTGTGTCCTTCCATTGACTTTCGCAGATTTGGGAAAATGTGAGTCACTAATCCTTGTTAAATTCGTAACAATGCTGCGAGAGTCGATCTATTACATTGGTGACCAACTCTTATCTGCGCCCTGAGAGCTGCGTGACGCATATATGGAGGTATCCACGACACGGCTTATATGGCAGTGGGCTCCCATCATGCATTTCAGCTAAACGTTAACCTAACTTGCATTGGCTCTAGGTTTGTGGCTGAAATTCACGCAGAAGTGTGATGAGGTTTAAAGTGTTGCTGCCTCTCGCAGACACTTTTTTTCCTGCATGTTCTGCAAACAGGTTAGCTGTCTTCAATCAACTGTCCCTCGGTATTCTTCAAATACCCACAACTTTGTCTTCTTTGAGGGCCGATAAATGTCCTAAGCGCTGCTGGCGTCTCCTCCTCCGGGCATCATTTCAGCTTATAGAGAAAGTTTTGGTTGTAAACTACAAAGTGATGAGACGTTGGCTGGCGTGCCCACACCGCAGACACGTTAATCCAAAGAGATCATATAGTTTTTTTTAAAACAAGACGGTAATTATTATTGTGAACATCTTTACCGAGGGCTGCACGGTGGTGCAGTGGTTAGCACTGTTGCCTTGCAGCAAGAAGGTTGTGGGTTCGTATCCCGGCCCAGGGCCTTTCTGCATGGAGTTTGCATGTTCTCCCCGTGCATGCGTGGGTTCCCTCCGGGTACTCCGGCTTCCTCCCACAGTCCAAAAACATGAATGTCAGGTTAATTGATGTCACCAAATTGTCCTTAGGTGTGAGTGTGTGCATGGTTGTTTGTCCTGTTTGTCCTGCCCTGTGATGGACTGGCGACCTGTCCAGGGTGTACCCCGCCTCTCGCCCGTTGACAGCTGGAGATAGGCACTAGCACCCCCGTGACCCATTAAGGATTAAGCGGTAAAGAAAATGGATGGATGGATCTTTACCGAGGTTCACCGATAACCGTGACATCCCTCATGGCACAGTAAGCTGCAATAACAATGGCAGGCGAAAATTATGACTTCTTTGTTCAAACCAGAGTCCACAGAGGAGGAGCTGCGTGATTTTACTCTACGAAAATCGCCGTTTACAGTCATTGAAATGAAGATTTGTAAATTTTAACGCAGCAAATTAGGAGGTGACAGTGTCAGCCTCACGTCACGATTACAGTAATTTATAATAGCCAAGCAACACTCAAGAAATTAGAGTGAACTGAACACTAAAAACAAATGTTGATGCACTTCGTTCTGTAAAAAAATAGATGAGTACTTCAGACACAGCGCCATCTTTCTGGTAGAATATTGCATTTTTTCATTGTAGTCCCCTGGTCTGAATTGCTCATCGTAAACCACGATTTATTTTCTTAAAAATTCTGTGAAACATCCTGTTGCTGTAAATCTTCTGCCCGTTTTGCTACACAAGTAAAACCCATTTTCTTGGATTATTCTTGTAACTACTTGAACTGTGGCAATAAAAACTCGGCACAGCTTGCGCATTTCTGTTAACATAAGCAGGTGGTTTTGCGACCGCTGCGTCACGACCTCGCGCTTTGCAGCGGCGGCTTCCAGCAGTGCTTTGTCGCAAGGTAGTCCCAAATCTAAATTGGCTCCTGTAACTCGTTCATGTTACTTATTACTTTTCATTTGCAGTCGATGTGATTACTGAGTTCACCAGGAATTAATCCCTTTTTCACGCAAAATGCTAGTTGCTCCCATTCAACGGAAACAGACTGCTGCCAGATCTGGAGAATGACTGCGCTGGTTACAAAATGCTTTTTTGTCACTTATCTAACTCTGGGGAATATGGGGGGGGGAACTAATTTTATTCAAAGGTTAATAACCACTTAAGGACGAAATTGAAGAAAATTATTACTGATAAAACATTAAATACGTTATTTTGTTTACTAGTTCTGCATTTAGACAAAATGGACTGAAAACAGGAAGAGTTTGGTCAGCTGAAGTCAGTTCTGGTGATGATTTTACTCTGTCTCCATAAACTGTGATGCTCCACGTAATGTTGAGGGCTCCTGAAGTGATTTGAATTCCCTTTGTCCTCTGCTGGCCTAGTCAAAGACGTCTGTAACATTACACTGGTGTGTGCACCAAAATATTCTGCATGAATCCATGAGACCATGAGCGAGGGAAGTGAGGAGTGAAATCATGCAGAATCAGCTTTTTTGAAACAACAGTATTCTGTTCAGATCAAAACTTACAGCATCCCCATCAAAGAGTAGGGCGGAGCACCAAGCACAATGGCTGCTCTTTCATTTCATCAACATGTGTTGCTTCAGTTGTGGTTGAAATGCGAATAGTTTTACAGTGACGTTAAAGATGTGTGTCACTGCATCTCAAAACTCCTCCACTGATACAAGGTCCCTTTTGTTCCGAGTCCCGCTGGGTTGATCTCGGGCCTCAAGGCGAAACTCACCGCAGAAGGTCCGGACTGGTGAAGCAGAGGTCAGCGAGCTGCAAGGAAACAAGAATGAAAGCGTCGACATTTATCTAGATCCGGGTTGTTTTGGGGACGTTCCCCTGGGTTTTTAAAAGCCAAAAATATGCAACTTATTCGTCCATGATTGTGTAAACCAACATTTGTAAGAAGGTTAGGTGGGACTGATGAATTTGCACTAAATACAAACCTGAAAAGTTTCAACAGCAAAGCGAGGAAAATGTGGGGTCACTCATGGTTGTTCATACAGAATCAGGGTAAAAGGATATATTTAGAAATCCTTAAACCTTTGATCACATGCAAGAAAAATGAGGAACAGCTGGACTGAGGTTTTAGGTTTTATGAAGGTGTAGCTTGGATGAAACTTTCAGAAATTTAAAACGTTCTAACTTACCTATTGATATGATGTGTTTTTTGGGTTTGATTTATTCATTAGTTCAGTATTATTATGGTTCTACGACAGGGTATTAAGGCCATTGTAAAATAAACAAAAACAATTTGGAGTAAATTTCCCCCAAAACCCCTCCAGAAATTCTGAGATAAAAGTCAAATCTTTTTCAGAAATAAATTAGGAATCGCAAATTCTCTGATAAAAAAAGGTGCAAAATTACGATTAAGAACTCAGAATTTCTGAGATTAATTGTACATATTTTCGAGAATAATTTTTTTTTTCTCACGGAAATTATCTGTCATACAAGTCAGAAAATTATGAGTTTAAAAGACAAACATTTTTAGATTAATTTAAGATCTTTTCTAGGAAAATGATTTGTAATTCTCTGATAAGAAGAACATTTTCGAAAAATAAAACTTTTTTTTAAATTTTTTTCCTATGAAAAGACTTCTGTGATTAAAGGCATACTTTTTATACAATTTTGTGACTTTATGATAGTTCAGATATCGAAAATGTATGCCTTTATTCATAGAAATTTCATCTTTTCTCACAAATTTTCTTCCTTTCTACATCAGATAAATACGCTTTTTCTTCCAAGAAAATATCTGAAATGATTCAAAAAAATTATTTCTTTTAACTTAAAATTTCCGACTTTAGTGACAATGATTTTCTGAGGGTTTTTTTTTCTGGAAAATATGTGCAATTAACCTCAGAAAATCTGAGTTTATACTCATAATTTTGCTACTTTTGACATCAGGCACATATACTTTTATTTCAAAAACAGTTTAATAAAATAAACTATTTTTCCATATTTGAAAAGTCATGCTGGATCAACTTAATTACTTGCATTCATGTTGACGATTAATAAATTAATTTTACTTAGAAATGTGCTTTATCGTGACCAAAGAAATACTTCACCATACTTGAAATTCCATGTTGGATCAACTTAAGTACTTGCGTTCATGTTGACAATTATTACTTTCATGCTACTTAGAAATGTGTGTTATTATGACCAAAAAGCTACTTCACCGTACTCAAAACATTGCTTTGAATTAACGTAATTCTGCCAGACGTTGGCTAAACTTAAAAATTCTAGTGGAAAACATTGACATAGTTTTTTTTGCTGCCCCAATATTTTTTCTTTTTTTTAGAGTGCAGGAGTAACACTACTTCAACATATGTGTAATCTACAAAATGTAGCCATCAAATAAATTACTATACTCAAGATTAATTGGTAAAAAGGCTGCTTAAGTGCTAAGTAACTCACGAACTCTGATGCATTTTTAAGCGTTATGAAATCAGACAGTCAAAAATATATTTTTTGGTGCAAATTTTGTTTTACTAAAGACTGAATATCATTAAGACAGCTTGTGTACAAACAAGAATTTGCCTCTTTGGCGTAAACTGCAGCTGTGTGCCTGTGTCATTTGCATTTTTTTTGGTCAAAATATGTTTGTTCTTCATGCACTGATGTTTCACACAGTGCATAAGGAGGCTCACGAGATTTTACCTGAGTATGAGTAGCGATACTTCGCAATAATTTAACTCAAAAGTAAAAATGATAGTGTAGTAAAGCTGTTCCTTAAAGTACATTTCTTTCAAAAAAGTTACTCAAGTAAATGGAAGTAGTTACTATCTGCCTCTGGATAAAATTTTAATGATATAAACTGAAGTTTGTGGTTTATGCCCACATGCTGGAGAAACATCTAAAGGAAATGCTCCGATGTGTTTTTAAAAGCTACTGGCTCTTCAATGTTTTGGTGGAAACATCAGCAGCCGTGACGATCCGCCCACACAGAGCGCTGCCATCGTTGATGAGTACAAACCTGTGGTCAGATTCCTGCTTGGATTTCCCTCTTCCGTGCTCCTGCATTCAGCAGGTAGAAACAGTTTATACATCACAGCTCACTAAAGAAGACAAACATCTCCTTCTGAGTCGAGCTCAGTTCAGAATAAGCTCTTTGTCCCATATGTCAAAACAACTAAAAATCTGAGGAGAGTCGGGAGGGAAACAAAGGCAGAGTGAGCAACTAGCTGTTGTCGAATGTGAACAACTACACAAAGTGATTATTTTCTCGATCAGAGTGTTTTAGAGCTTCCATACGGCTTCCACCATGTCTCACAAGCAGATCTACTATTCTGACAAATATGACGATGACAAATACGAGTACAGACATGTAATGCTGCCCAAAGACATCGCAAAGCGCGTACCGAAGACCCATTTGATGTCTGAGACCGAGTGGAGGAACCTGGGAGTCCAGCAGAGCCAGGGATGGGTACATTACATGATCCATCAACCCGAACCACACATCTTGCTGTTCCGGCGTCCACTGCCAAACCCAAAATCTTACAGACGTATTTCTGGGGTCCTTCAAAGATCAGCCCTTATGTGCCTCCAATAAACAGTCCCCATCATGCTGTAAAAACCAAGCTCCCGTTGGATCGGCTCTTTGGGCCACTGATGCTGGACCTAGAGATGGACTATCATTTATGAACAATGGATGTGAAGTGATTGTGTTGGTGGGGGTGGGAATAAAAGGATCAGCCTTCATGTAACAAAAGGAATCTGCCATAACATACGGTCTGACACATTCAAACCCCTTTTTGACATTTTAAACCAGCTTCAACATCTCTGAACCTTGGATCTGCAGTGAAAGTGATTTCTATAGTATGGCGAGCAAAGCTTTACCATTTTAACTTGCAGTCAGGAAGTTCAACATGATTGTGGCTTTCTAGATTAGTTTGATTCCAGCTGACTTGTTGCTGCTTGGTTGTATGAGACTGTAAATTGGCACCAGATGATAATCTGCATCTGTCCCTTTAAACTAGATTTTTTTTTTTCAGTCTGATTTAGAGGATTTCACTTCAGTTGGTCTGAATGTACCAATGAGCTGCTCAGTATTTATGAATTGTGTTGCCCTTTCTTAAATTAATGTAAACGTTAAATAAAAAAAATAATAAAAAAAAATAAAAAAAATCTGAGGAGGCGCCTGGCCTTAAACCATTCACAGGCACAGGAGTATCAGTGCTGGAAGGAAGCCATGTAATTATTGAGCTCTAGTTGTTGTACTCAGAGCCTTCACTGAAGCACAACTTTACAGAAAGTGTTTGTAGAGAGACAATTTTTGTAAATTCTGCAGCTTCATTTTTAGTCAAGACGATTCATGTTTGATTATTTTTTTAGATTTTCTTTGGCAAATAGGTCTTACAGTCTGTGTAGAATATAATCATAATTTCATTTTGGTACTGCAACAAAGACAGATTCCAATGAAAAAAGGGGACAGCTTTACATAATTTTCTTCCAGTTTTAGCTATGGTTACCTCCAGTCATACATGCAGACAGCCATCATCAGCTTGCGTCAAAATGGACGCACATGTCAGGAAGTAGCTGCCAAGAAGTGTTTTCTGAATCATCAATAACTTCAGGATGGCAGCTTCAGTTGTAGCTGACGTGGCTTTTGGACACCCAAGGATGCCCTGCTAGAAAACTACAGGATACACAGTACAGAATTTACCCAAATCCATTTCCATGCACAATGAGATTAAAACTTCTTTTTTTTTGTACAGTGCCAACATAAGAGCCTGAGAAGAGGTAACTACCTAAATCCTATGCCATACCTACAGTCAATAATAGTACAACTCATGTGTGGCGCTGCAAGTGGGCTTCCTCCCAGTTCTGCCATTACCAAAGAGAGGGATCTTGTGATACAGATGTGTCCAAACTTTTTATTACATGGGCAAATATAGTCCAGTCAAAAGGATTTGAGCAAAGTACAGAGTTTTGCGGATTTGCCTTATTAGAATAAATGTTCCACATTTTTTAAGGTGTCAGGAAGAAAAAAATGGACTACGCCTCTGGTGATTTTTACAGAGTCTTAGAAGTTGAAATCAGCCAGCAGTTTATCTGTTAAAGGAAAAGTTTTGTGGGTTTTTTCAACCCTGGACCGTATTTTTTAGCAAATATTAGGTTCAGGTATTCACCCAGACAAGTTTGGAGCAGCTTGGAGTGCTTCTGCAAATGTTCATATGCTGTCGCGATCAGCGTATATCCACATAATGGGAGTCAATCAGTGCATGAGATTTGCCACTTGCAATAAGGCATACTCTGCCCCAAAACTCCTTCATTTAACCATGTTTTAATTAATAATCGTTAGTTCAGAGCGTCTCAGAAGTGCTTATCATTTGATTTCAGGAACTTGGCTAGTTAAAAATAATGAACAAACAACAGTAATGATAGAGACTTGTCCAGCAAATTATCATTTCATTAGTTAGAGCAGAAAAAACAGCAGAGGGGAGGCCTGGCTGCAATCATCCATAACTCTCTAAACCTGAAAAAAGTTTCACTAGGTGAAATTGAATCGTTTGAATATTTGGCTGTTGAGACAAATGAGCCAAACAAATTAATATTTCTAAGCATATATAGGCCAAAATCGAACGCAAACTTTTTTAATGACCTCGATGACATTTGCTCCACAATTTGTATAGACTATGACCAGTTAATAATTGTTGGAGATTTAAACATCCACACTGACAATCCCCAAAATACAGGGACAAAAGCATTAAACAACACCCTCTATAACTTCGACCTAACCCAGCATATTATGTACACTCCTACCCTATCCAAATCCCCAACATCCACCAACACACACTCAGTAAACAAACTGAGAGATGAATTTCTATCTAAGATCTCAGACATGATGGATAAGATTGCGCCACTTAAGTTTAAAACTGTCATGAGTAAAAAGAAGTCTCCGGGGAAAAGTGATCCACTGGTATGTGATGAAATAAGGGAGTGCAGACGCGCCAAGAGAAAATGGCGGAAAACTCAACTCCAGTTCACTATGAAATATACAAAGAGAGACTGAACAAATATCAATTAACCTTGAAGGATTCAAGTAAATCATTCTTCTATGAGATTATTAACAGAAAAAATAATGCAAGGACATTATTTCCTACAGTGGAGAAACTAACTCCTACTCCTGTGACAGTACCCCCTGAACTAAACTCCACCAGGGCCTGTAATGAATTTGCCAGATTCTTCAATGAAAAAATCTTGAATATCAGAAGATCAATTAGTACATCAGTTTCACCCCCAATACCATTGATGAGCTCAGTTAACACCCATGTGGAAAAAAATGACTGATTTCCAAACAATAAATTAATCGAGGTTCGATGAAATTATTGAGAAACTAAGCTCTGCCACCTGCTGCTTGGAAATCTTGCCAACAGGTTTTCTTTAAAAAAAAAGTCCTCCCAGCCATCAGAGAAGATCTGATCAAAATAATTAACTCATCCCTCTTGTGTTTGCAGCGTTTGACACCGTTGATCATGATATATTACTAGAACGTCTAGAGAGCTGGGTCGGAGTCTCTGGTACAGTACTCGACTGGTTCAAATCCTACCTCAAGAACAGGAAGTTCTTTGTGTCAATTAGCCAATTGTCATCACAAAAAGCAGAAATGACATGCGGGGTCCTCCAGGGCTCCATCCTAGGGCCCTTTCTTTTGATCATTTACATACTCCCACTAAACCAGATTATAACAACAAAAAATTTCAACTACCACAACTATGCTGATGACACTCAGCTTTATGTCTCAATGTCACCAGGTGATGTTGAACCCGTCCAAATCCTCAATAAATGCATTGAGCAAATTAACAGCTGGATGTCCCATAATTTCCTCCAACTGAACAAAAACAAAACTGAAGTGCTTCTCTTCTGACCCAAAAAAAGATTAAACATCAGTACAAGACTTCAGTTGGTCCAACTAGAAACTACCAACAAGGCCATAAATCTAGCTGTAATAATGGTTTCAGACCAGAACCTCCAGGGTCACATAAAGGCAATAACAAGGTCAGCTTTCTATCACCTGAGGAACATTTCTAGGATTAAAGGACTGATGACACAAGGAGACCCAGAAAAACTCATCCATGCATTTATCTCTAGCCGCCTTGATTACTGTAACAGTATCTTCACAGGTCTGCCTAAAAAATCAATCAGACAGCTTCAGCTGATCCAGAACGCTGGTGGTCGTGTTCTCTCTAGAACCAGTAGCCCCCTGTAACTCAGAGAATAGACTTCAACAAGCTTTTATTAGTCTATAAATTATTGATGGGTTAATTTAGCACCAGAGTACATTAACAATCAACTATCGCAGTACAAACCATCAAGACCACTCAGGTCTACTGATTGTCCCTAGAACCAGAACCAAGCATGGGGAAGAAGCTTTCAGTTTCTATGCTCCCCACATCTAGAAAAAACTGCCAGTTGAATGCAAAACTGCAGAGTCAGTGAACTCTTTTAAATCAAAAATCAAAATGTACTTATTTAGATTTGCCCATGAGTTACTGATATGACTAATTTCTGTTTTGATTTTCATAATGTTACATAAATGTTTTCTTATGTTATAATCATTAAATGTTTTTATTTTGTTTGAATTACTGTTATTGCTATAAATGTTTGTTTATGTTTTCTTTTAATTATTCTATGTTTTAAATCTTCACATTTCGTAATCATTTCAAGCACCTTGAGTTGCCTTGTGTTGAAAGTTTGCTAAATTAATAAAATTGCATTGCCTCGATTTAGAGGCTATAATACAACTACACTATTGCACAACTGCATTTATGTCACTGCTATGCTCCATTAAGGTTCACTCTGTGCTCTACGGCAGTCGGTTAGACAGAACTGCAGACATCAACGTGGTTCACGTTTACGCGTTTCCAAATTGCACTAACCGAGTGACCAGTTGGACTAATTTCAGCTTCTACAGGCTCCCTTTCCCCGACCTACGCAGACTACAGCTGTAATCACTGTGACGTCATTGAAGTCCCAGGTTACTTTAAGTCGGAAACGGTTGCATTAAAAGCCTCTAAAACCTCAGAAGCTAAACTATTCATACCAAAACATGGCTAAATGAAGGTGTTTGGGTGCAGATATTGTCTTATATTACAGCCGTCAAATCTTCTGCCCTGATTGACTCTGATTATATGGATATACACTGATCGCGACTGGATATAAATATATGCTGAAGGACTCCAAGTGGCTCCAAACTTGTCTGGTTGTGTGACTGAACATACTATTGCTAAATAAGGGCCAGGTTGAAAAAAAACCCAACACTTTTTCTTTAAAAGAGATATTGATTCTAGTAAAAGTCTTACAGCGGAGGTTTGAGTCTAGAAAACAGGAAACAAGGTATTACTAATAACTATGATGAGTCATTTCTGGTAATTTTCCTGTAAACGATGACTTTCACCCCCATGAACAAGAATATCTGACCTCCTTACACTGCTGCAGCCGTTTCATTTATTCTTTAGGTTTTATATTTTTGAAACATGATTAAAATGTACTACTTTTATTGAAATTATCAGCTATTTTATGAATTTTGGTTATGAATATTTTCATATTTGCTTTGCTTTAAGGAAAATCAAAATACTTCTAAAATAATTATTAATATGTATAGGAATGTTAAAAAATTGGGTTGCCGACTTATTGGATTCATTCTTTTTGTTTTCAGATAATCCAACAACATTTATATATCTAAAATTAGCAGAAATAAGACAAAATGTAGTTTTCAAATCTGGATTTTGTTTTTAAGCGAGAAAGTCACCCAAATCCACCATGCCTTATGGGAAAAAATAAATACTGCCTTGTTTTATTATGACTTATCTATGATTAAAACTGTTTATTTTTGTGAGGGTTTGTTTTAGAAATTGCAGTTCAATTTATTTGCTAAACTTTACTGGAAGACCAAACCAGCTTGTCTGACAACATAAAGGAGGTTGAAAGATTTCACAAAGCAACACACTGTCCCCCTTTGACCTTTTGCCATTGAAAATACACAAACGCAAGAGAAAAACATCAGTTAGATGAGCTGTAATATTATTCTTGTTAAAACTTTGTGAAATATCCAAGCATTTGTGTCATTTATGCAAGTTAAAGCTGACTAACAGGCCAAACAATTTGCCGTTTAGCCACATTGACTTTTGTTTCATCTCTCAAGGGAACATCTCAAAAGCATAATGAACTGAATCAGATGACTGTACCATAAACATTTTATACTTCTTAACACCGCTGCAGCGACATGACTACTAAAACTTGCATGGTACGATGCGTGTGAAAGGTTCAAAAACACGATAATCATGAGAAGTGAAAATAAACAGCTTTTTACTGCAGCAATCGTTAAGTTTTACTAACATGTTGGATTTCAGTTTTGTGCGGAAACTTGAACACAGTTAAGGAAACAGTCCTAATGGATCTCCAGAGAGGCACACATCTTCTTTTCTTTTTTTCGTTTTTAAAAAACGATGTGTTGCAGAATCTCTCTTCTCCTAAAAAGAAAACAAGAACAACACAATTCCCAGTACCCTCCTCAACCAGGGCTCTGCAACTTTTAGCATCCAAAGATCCGTTTTGTGCTAAATCCTACTAAATAAACCTCATTTAGTGTAGGGTTGGGCTGATACAAGTATCAGAAAGACTCGTCGATACTGCAAAATCGGTATCGGTACCAGCAAGTACTTCTGTCTAAACACAATTCGATACCATGCTTTTTTTTCCGCTGCCCAACCGTACCACATACTGACACAGGCAGTGAAAAAATCTTGCATGATGGTTGTTTCACGTTGCTAGAATGTAAATCCCATTGCCTATTGTGCAGGACTGAAGTTTCCAGAGGTGGTACAAATGGCGCTAAATTCACAATAGCAGGCTTATAAAGCATTTGGCTTAGCATTATGTGAAAGAGTTCTTTGAAGGATACGAGCAGCAACCGACACAGTCGGATCGGTACTCTGTATCGGCAGATACCTAAAGCCGAAGTATCGAAATCGATATCGAACATAAAAAAGTGCTATTGGAACATCTCTAATTTTTAGCCGCAAATGTTACATGAATTTTACAAAAGCTTTACTTTTTCATTTATAAGTATATAATAGTGTTGTAATGATTTTGACATTTTAAGCCATAACCCAAGAGAGGAATCTTCTAATAACGAAGTTTCCAAACTTCTTATTAAATGGGAAAATATAGTCAAGTCAAAAGGATTCGGGGGCCAAAACAAACCTTTTTTTTATACTAAACAATAAACTAAATATGTATTACTTTAATTAATTAAAGAAGTCAGATTTGTCGTTGGAAAGGGATGTGTAAACCATTTTTAGATACAAAACTTAAAGAGTTTTGTACCTAAAATAGAGTTAGTGTTGTCATGATACTGAAATTTCAAACTCGATTCGATACTAAAAAAAAAAATCTTTGATTTCAATACTAAGGTGATTTAAAAAGCAGATATTTATTGAACAAGTAGATACTACAAGTAACATTAATTTTATCTAGCTACCCTAACTTATATAGCAAAAATGCAGTATAAACAATCGTTAACTGTAAACAATTTCTCTTAAACTTTTTTAAAACTGCACACAAAAAATGGTGAAAGACAAAACAATTTAAAATTTTTAATGGGGTCTTAAAATAAGAAAAAGCACAGCACTCAATATAAAAACATGGCTGTCAGGGAACGTGCATGTCAGTGTACTCTGAAGGAGGCTTCCTGTATATATGCGACTTCAACAAATCGATACCACTGTAACAGATCATCTTATTCAGATACTAGTTTTAGTGTCGGATAATTTCTAGTTATTGATTATTTTGACAACTCTAGTATATAGTAAAGCAAAATGTATTATCATTCATAAAGAGACACCATTTGATTTAAAAGAAAGAAAAACGATAACTTTAACTTTAGGAAAAAGTGAGTTGTGAAGTGGAGTTGTTGGTATTTTTGGCAAGTTATGTAAAAATGCACATTTAAATGACCAGAAAATTTAGAAAAAAATTATTTTTACTTTTACTTTTTCATGGACATCCACATATTATTTGGACTTTCATTGTTTTTAATCAAAGTTTATGAGAGCCATGGTGGAAGTTCAGTTTATTTTCCATTTTTCCTCCCTTCGATTGGCTGCAGCTAAAAAACTCCCGGCCGCCAGATGGCGACATTGCGCGATTCTCATGTACGCAGGTGACATGATGACGTCTGAGGCGGAAGCAGCTGTCACGTCTGTGCTTCGCTCTGCAGGATGAACAAAACAAAAGCGGCAATCTTTAGACTCTAAGGGTAGAAAGTGAAGGTTTTACAACGGAGTAGAGATGAAGACGGTGTTTGTTACCGTCGGAACCACGCGCTTTGACGAGCTGATTGAAAGCGTCACTTCCTCCGAGGTCACACAGGTGAGCAGGTGTCGTCTTGCGAGTCTGGTAAGCAGCTGTTCCTCATGTTTTATTAGTGATATGTATATATATTTTCTCTAATTTAAGGTACTGAAGGTTCTGGGATATAAGCGTCTGGTTCTTCAGGTCGGGAGCGGATCTTTTCTTCCAGATGCGGACAGCTGTGCTCCCCTCAGCGTGGAAGCGTTTCGCTTCAAGGACTCCATATCGACAGACATGAGACAGGCTGACCTGGTCATCAGCCACGCAGGTACCATTAGAAGCTTACACATTTATGTTTGACCCTTTAACTACCCCCAATAGATGGGTCTATTCAATCAAAAAGCAGCGGAATTATATTTTTATTACCTTGAATAATATATATTTACTAATATAATTATTAATTTAAAGATATTATGCATTAAAAGGTCAGATTTGTCGTTTATTTCCAAATATAAGTAACAACTGCTCTTTTTGTCAAGGTGATACTGAAAGTCAGTGACGGCTTGTGGTGCCATTGAGTGGGGGGGCTAAAATATATTATAAAAGCCAACTGAGTATGTCAACAAAAAAAAGGTATCCATCACAATCTATAAGATTTAACACTATCACAACAGGATTATGGGCCTTTCTAACAAAACACTATTGTTCAGAGGAATGCACTGATGGCAAAATACTCTGGCTCACTTTCACACATGCACAACGCACACTTGCACACTGTACAAGATAAAAAGAGAAGTGCTAAATAAAAAAGGTTTCAAATATATTGACAGAAATTATTGCATATTGCTTTGTAAAGAATTAATCCAAACTTCATGGCAACTCAGAGCATGTCAAATATAATGGACGTTATGACAGAGAATATAAATATTCAACAGAATCTGACGTGTTTTAAGACATTAATAGCGATGGTCTACCTTATTTGAAGAGGAGCTCAGCACGACGATTTTTCTGGGATGCAAACAGGTTGATCACCATTTCATTGAAGTCAGGTGATTTCTGAATGAAGTCTCGCTCGATAGAAAGCACGGCCAGTGCGTTCAGTCTTTCCTGTCCCATGTTACTTCTCAGAAAACTCTTGATCCTCTTCAGTGTACTGAAGCATCTCTCTGACTCTGCTGATGTCATCGGGGTTGTTATGGCTATTTGTGTCAGTTTCAGTGTTTCAGAGAAAGTGTTTTGAAGATCGTTCTCTGTCAGCATCTTCAAAAGTGCCACTGCCGACGTTAATCCCGCAAACTCCGCACTGCCATACATCACCATCAGTTCACCCTTCAGTTTCTCCTTGCAGATCATTGGGAAATGTTCACATGCAACATCCAGCTGTTTTTGGGGAAAACTGACCTTAAACTGTGAAAACAGCTCAGGATTGATCAGTTCAAAAGACATTAAGTGTCGGGCTTTCTCGAAGCGAGCTTTTGACTGCTCGATTATTATTTGACAGCAGCGAGCGGCCAAAGACGCGCCGTCAGACCTCTGCACCCTGCGTGATGCTGCCGCTGCAGCCCGGTTTGTATCCGGATCCTGGTGGGTGGCATCTTTGACCAGCTTGTCCTTTAGCTCAGTTATGGACCTGGAAAAATTCGCCAGGGTTTGTCCTGTTTTCAGAGGATCCGTGGTTCGTTTCTGAAGGATGTTGTAGAGAACGTCAACATGCATCAACGCAGCATGGAAAAACGACAACAGGAAAACAAAGTTTTCATCTTCCAGTAAGGTGAACAGGCCGTGCGCTTGCTGGACTGAAACACTGTCCCACGTCTGACTGTTTTGTATTTTTTCAAAACATGCCTTCAGAATTTTTTGCTGCTCATAGACGGTGTGGACAGTGCGGCTCTTAAAGTTCCACCTTGTTTGTCCCGCGCGGGAATCCTCCTGCCACACACTTTATCCAGAACCGCAGTTCTCTTGGGAGACTTGGAGAAAAACGTTGCGAATGCCGTTATGTTTGCAAAAAATACTCTGACAGGTGTGAGACATGAGCAGGCCTGCTGAATGATTAAATTGAGCTGGTGGGCATAACAGTGCACAAAGTGCGCATGAGGAAACGTCTCTCTTAATCTGGCCTGCAGGCCTGCCGCTGCGCCGCTCATAACTGCAGCCCCGTCATAGGTCTGGGCGATCAGTTTACTTCCAGATGGAATGGTTGAAGTTTTTCTTTCAGAACTTTTTCAAGTCCCTCTGCCGTCCTGTCCACTAATCGAGAAAAACAAAGAAATCGTTCCACGGCAGAACATTCAGTGACGTATCTCAGCACGATCACGCACTGGCTTACACATGCCACATCAGTCGTCTCATCAGCTTGTACAGCCACAAACGGTGCCTGCGATACTTCATCGGCCAGTTTCTTTTCATAGACAGATAGCATGCAGTCAGGCAACTCATTCTGGCTGGTCTTGGACGTATACTTTGCAACCTGCGTGTTTGACAGGTGATCAGCTAACTGGCTGTCTAGAAAGGAGAACTGTTCCACAAGGTCCACAAACACACCCCGGCTGAGTGAAGTGGAAGACTCATCAGATCCACGTAAAGCTAGCTCGTGTGCCCCGCAAAATTTAATACAGTCCACGATCCGTGATAATGAGTGTCTGTTTTTCTTAACGAGCTCGTTGTGTCTCTGTACAGCAATGCGGTGGCCCTCATCCAGTTGACAGGTGATGTTCACTTTACCCAACATTGACAGCTTTACGCCATTTCCTATATGGGTTGTGCTGCATTCGTGTTTCTTTATTTTGTCAGATAAATGTTTCAGATCCACGATACCTTGCTGGGTCCAGGCTGTGTCTCCTCCAAAAAGCAAGCACGGGAAGCAGAAAAGTGACTTTTTAGCTAGGCTAGCCATTAGCCAGTCTTTTCTTTGAAACCAAGTTACACAAAAGCTGCGATTTTGACGCTTGTCTTTTTGTGTAATGTGAATATCCTTTGGATGATGTGCTCCCGCTTTTTTAACTTCAAGTTTTTCCTCTAAGGACATTAAAGAAAACGGATTTAAAAGCAAATAATCAACCTCGTTTGCGCTTACGCCTGCCATTGTTACAACTTTCCCTCCACACACAGACCTGTCACGTACAGTGACAGGTCTCTCAAGTCAAGTCGTCTGTCATTGGCTGAAATGAGCCGGTTTAGGGCTACACAGATTTAGCCCAAATGGGCAGCAAATGAAGGGGCGTGCCAAGCAACCTGTCAATCACGTGTCTACGCAAAGTCAAGTGTAACTGTGTTACTCCGCTTGGGCTGAAGATAATTAGCCCATTTCAACAAATTTGGTGTATTTTTAGTGCCGATTTAGCTCTGTATCCACTATTGCCTGATTGAAAAATTTAAAAAAATATATTTCAAAATGTTATTTATTCATTCATTTATTACATTATTATTTTTATTGAATAATCCAGGGAGGGCTTAGCCCTGTTAGCCCAATTATACCAGCCGTCCCTGCTGAAAGTATTGCCCCCTACTTGTAATATTTTCGCTATAAGCACAAAAACTCCTTAATGGGGGAAAAAAAACTAATGGAGAGAATATTATTTGATCAAAATTACAAATATTTCTTATTTTTAACCATTCTGAATTCTCCCCTGAAGAAACTTATATAATCAATCTATTATTATCCTTGCTTAGTATATCAACAAAATTAAGTGGAGTGGAAAAAACTAGGGGTGCATTGCTCCGACTTTTTAAGTCCAGATACCGATGCCTGGATTTTGTGTACCTGTCGACACCCCATACGATCCGCTACTATTGTTGAGTTAATAAAGTGTATAACTTATACCTTTCGTGAAGAGACTAAAGGCACCAGACTTTATTAACTTAACATAACTAAGACAACAGATGAAGAGCTCTTTTCCAAAACGCTATAAATTCATTTCAATAGTTTTCAGGAAAATTACATTTTTTACATAGACCCAAACATTTTGTGAATATTCAATTCATCCTGGTAAAATGTTTTTTTTTTTTGCCTCAGTTAGAACATGTTGAACAATGTTTCTTAAATCAAACAAGAATATTGATTGTTGATAAATTTAAGGTGCATTTAATTTTTTCCTCAAAACGCTATGAATCCATCTATTTTCAGAGAGAGAAATCCACTAGGATGGATCACTTTTCATCACCCGGGCCTGGGTCGTCAGCATAGTTGCCTACCTTGAGACCTCAGAATTAAGGAGACATTGAAAAGGGCCATGATGCTACAGTCCCAGACCCACCCTTTCCCCCTTTTAGCCCCTCTTTATTAACCTCCTGGATACGCCCCTACTCAGTAGCACTTGATTTTGCTGTAACTTTTATTTTCTGCCAAAACACAAGCATGATCGGGGTGGAAGAAAAAGCCTTGATCCACTTCTAAAGTTACCATCGGGCATCCGAAAGGATAGGAAACTAGACTTGAGGTCGGTTGAAACCATAGACTGTAAAAAAGAATAGACAGCGCCTCCTCACTCCTTCCCGTTTACCAGAATGACTTTCATGGGGGAATTCATGGCGGATTCACAGACTCCTCCTCCCCAGCTCTGAGGAAGCATGTTCCTAAAAAGGGCATAGGGGCGGGATCTTCACTGTAGACTCTGCCCTCGCGGGGCGTGTATGGGCGTGTAGTTTGGTCGTAATCACGCCCATTCTGCTCCCGCGTCGTTAGCTCTGATGCTAAACTTGGCTCGGCCCCCTCATTAATTATGCAAGATTTCAAAAAATTATCTTACGAAAACCAGCCTGGTGCCCAGGTTTTTTATGAGCCCAGCGTTATCTCAGGAAGAATATGTATCCATAGAAAGTTTTTAAAAAATGGGCACCAGGCATTAAAGTTGTTTTTAACGTGTCTAAAGTCCAATGCTTTTCAATGGGGGCCTAGCGGCCAAATGGAGGTACTACAGCAATGGAGGAGTAATGGCGGCCTCCATTGAAAAGCGGCAAAAAGCAGAGCAGCCAGCGGCCATTGGTTCAAACAGTTTTTAATTCTAAATATCTCGGAAGATTTAAAAAATAATTGAAATTGCAGCTTTTGTCATTCACATACAGACTGTTTTGAAGACTTGTGGCTCGCTTTTGCGTCACTAATTACAGCTGATTTTTTTCCGTCATCAGACATACGAATCAGGTAGTTAACCTATTTTGGAACTCAAAACGGCGAATTTCACCAACAGTTGATGGATTTTCAAGACTGAAATTAGGAAACTGTACCTCATAGCTCCTTCCTTGGCCAAATAAAAATGTAACAGATTTTATTCTCCATCTCTCTCACATAAGAAACGGGGAGTGTACGTGAAATGGGACGCCGTCAGATATCGGGAGAAATTCGGGAGAATGTTGGCTCTGAGAGATTTTCGGGAGGGGAACTGAAATTCAGGACTCTCCTGAGAAAATTCGGGAGGGTTGGCAAGTATGATGATGGCGGTTTGTAAAAGAACGGCACCTTGTACCTACATTTTAACAAGGAAATACAGCGATTTAGCAAAAACGTTGATGGAGCAGAGAAAAGGTTCATTACACAGCAAAATTACACGACAAACTTTTTTTTTTAATAACGTTTATCTCGTTTTGGAAAAGAGCTCTTCAGATGTAAAATATAAAATGATCACAAAAACACAATTTCAAGTGTCAAACTAACCCTTTTTTTAATTTATTGCAGATTTTCCACATTTTGAGTATCAGTTCATGGTATCGGTTAAGTTTAGCCGATACATGTACATTAGACGGTATCGGCATCCCTAGAAAAAAAAAACCTTCATTCAATCATTTTAAGGAATCTGACCTACTTTCATGTTTTATCGTAGTTTAAAAACGTAACATAAACAATCAAAAACTTGAAAAGACAAAAGCCCCTTCAAAAGTTCAATTTAAATCTTTAAAGCACACAATTCTAGACTTAAAGCTGTAGCTCTGAAGTGGGCCGTTCTAGGTTACTTACCTGACCCTGTTCTATTTCTCTGTTCATTATTATTGCAGGTGAAGCAAAGGGGAAATAATTATTTAGTTTTTGCATATTAATGTGGTATAACCTAAATTATCTGAACATATCTGTACATGAACTGTTCTGTATCAAATTATCCCCTTTATTCCTTTATATTTTCCTTTCAATAACACACATTTTCAGACTTCCTTGTGATTTAGTGTTGGCATTTCTAACTCGTTATACTGCTTAGTAGGGATTTGTTTTTATAGGCAGGAATCTGGTGATTAGGATATGTATCACAATACAGTGGGACGATAAAACATAGTGTGCTATTAGTTAGACTATGTATTGGTTTGTTTTAAAAAACGCAATTTAAGCGTATACTGTCACAGCATTCAAAACACTACAACCTCTTTCATACAGATCCAGTTTTATGACTCGATCTAGTTGATCCACTGAAATTAAAAAGGTTAAAACAGGCACTAACTACCAGTTATATTTTTAATTTAAATAAAAAAATTACTGTTGCTTTTAATGGTTCCTTTCCGTTTCTGAAAGAAAATCTATACATTTTATTTGAATATAGATACAGTATTGTGATATTTATCAGCATATCAATATTTTTCCTGGATCCCTACTGCTTGGTGTCAACTTTGTCTGGATCTGAGAGAACTGTGGAAGTTTCTGCAGTTTAATCTGTTGTATAATGTGACATTTTTATTTTTTATTAAACTAGATAAGCATCAAGAAGTCTGAGAATTTGTAGCAGGAAAAAAAGCAGAAAATACAGATGACTGATCAGTTTGGGTTTGAACGTGGTTGTGCTTTGTGATTTAGCTGTATTCCTATCCTCTCTGGGGTCACACAAACTGATGAAATTAGGTCAACGTTAAAAAGTTCAGCAGCACAGTCCTTGGTTTTGCTTTGATTGTCCCGCAGACCCACGTATCGTTTCCTCTGTCCCTGCTGGCTGCTGAAGTCACACACGCATCGGCACTCCAGCGATTCGCTGCTCAGTAACGGCACTGTTAAAGCTGCAGTCTGCAGAATTTATTTGTGTATCAAAGTTTTCAAAATCTCTCAAATGATAGTTCAGTTCTAAACAATGACACATGGGTGGTGCGCCACAACATTCGTCATTCTTCTTAATTCGTTCCTTCCTCGCATAGGGCGCGTGCCCAATTGTAGAGGTTGGTCTAGAGCAGGGGTGTCCAAATTGCTGCCCACTGACTGATTTAGTACGATCCCCTAACCTCCATTTAAGATTGGTACATTCTGCATTTGGGACAACTCAAATTATCAGTGCAGATGGAAAGTTTCTTTCATAATTTGCATAATATTGGTTGACAAATTAAAATGATTAGAAAATGTTCATTTGTACGAAACAAATTATTCATCTTTTAACAATCATATTTTTTTTGCTTTCTTTTTAATTTCATTGCGTAAAGAACTAATGCAAAAGCAGAGACAGAGACAACCAATCATAGCATAAAATAACATATTTTCAAAGAAAGAGTGATCCAAACCATGGTTTTTCTACTGAGAAAAGAAAAAAAATTTGCTTTAAAATTAGCCCCTCTGAAATATTTGGAAGTATTAGGACCGGGAAAAGAAAAAAATATTTTGGAGCAAATTTCTACCCAAAAAATGCTTAGATTAAAGTCACACATTTTCCTGAAAAAAGTCAAATTTCCTGTCAAAAAATAGTAAAATTACGAGTAAAAACTCAGAATTTCTAAGAGTAATTTCTTTTTAAGCATATTTCTCTGATGTAGAAAAAAAGTAAAAATATCTTATGATTAAATGCATTTTTTTACAATTTGCTGACTTTACAATGTCAGAAATATCTCATTGTTAATTTTGAAGATGTATGCCTTTTAATAATAGGAACTTTTTAGTTTTTTTCTCACAAATTTTCTACTTTTCTAAATCAGAGAATTACAATTTTTTTACCTAGAAAAGCTGAAAATAATGTAAAGTTTCTGTCTTTCAACTTGTAATCTTATGACTTATGTGACACAGAACTCTCTGAGTTATTACTTGTAATTCTACTACTTTTTGACCTCAGAGAATTTCAGAGTTTTTTTTCTGCAAAAATTTTATTTCAATCTCAAAATTTCTGAGGGTTTTTTTAGCGGAAATTTAGTCCAAAATATTTTTATTTCTTTTCACCGAACACTGGGTTCTTCGTTATCTCAAGAACTAAAAATATACTTTTAGATGTTTGCATTAAGGGCAGTCAGAGACCACCCAACAGGCTATTACGGATATGCACACTATGAATACCTGACATAATACCAAATATCGCATTTTAGCCGTCCCTCTCATCGTATTTTAAGGAATACGTTCCGGATTATAGAAGAAGGCTAAAATCCCGAGTCACTTTTTTTATTTTACACTAATAAGAGGTTGTTAAAAATTAGTGTAGCAGGGCACAGCTCTTACAAGAACAGCCACTGAGCACGAATGAGGATAAATCCATATTAAGTTTATACTGCACACAGAAACCTATATAGTAGGAATTTAATGTAAAATGAGAGCCTGAAATCTGGGTTCTAATGCATAAATTATTAGTTTTCCTGCTCTGGAAATTGAAAAAGATTACAATAAATAGGGCTGATTTAATTCTCATAGTGATTCTTTTAATTAAAAGTTGTTTTTCATTTCCTCTCAGGAGCAGGAAGCTGCCTGGAGGCTCTCGGTGCCGGCAAACCTCTGCTGGTTGTGGTCAACGACAAACTGATGGACAACCACCAGCTGGAGCTGGCCAAGCAGCTGTACACGGACCGCCACCTGCTGTACTGCTCCTGCAGGTGCGTCTGCCTCTCAAGCCCGCTTTAAAGAAGCTAAACACCATTAACAACGGGTTGTTGTGTTTGTTCAGCAATCTGACAGAAACCCTGAAGAACATGGACCTCTCCATTCTGCAGCCATTCCCGCCTGGACAGCCGAAGAACTTTGCAAACTTTTTAGACAAAGCGTTGGGGCTGAAGTGACATTTTACTAAGGAAAGTCCTGGTTCTTTATTGTCAAAGAACATGACTTTAAGATGCTATAGGTGAATTTGTTTAATCAGGAATATTATATATCAGTCTTCAGATCCCTGTGGACGATCAGGTATTTAATATTTCTCTGAAATTATGCTTAAATATGAGTTTACAGTAAAATACTTCCCCAGACCTTTGTGAGAGCTTTCTGTTGCTGCTTGAGTAAAGGATTAAGACAAACCTAAAATCACCATCTGTATGGTGTCTGAACTTTTAGCTGCAGCTGAGTTTACAAGGAAGGAAGGAAGGTCAGGACTAATGATAACTCTGTTTTAGACTAAATAACCTCTCGCATCCTTTTTGTTAAATGTTTAGCTAATATTTCTTGATTGTAAAGTGACGAGCAATTTACTTTCTTTGGGAGAGTTTATCTTTAAAAACATTTTAGCTTGAAGACTTCAGGAAACACACATTTTCACCGCCATACATCTGGTTAGAAACCCATTGTTCATCTTTGTTTTGTAAGTCGGCTCTATTGCATTAATTTAATTAGTTTGTTTCGTTGGAAACTCTGTCTGCAGGCTTTTAATCATAGCTAATATTTATAACGTGTGATAATCAGAGCTGCACCTCTTTCTGAAATTCAGTGAATGTCGCTTCTTTAGAATTATAATACTTGGAAACTCGACGAAAACTGTTTGGTGCAAATAAAGCTCGAAACGCTTCATGCATCCAGCAGAGGTGGTGTCACCTGATGCCTCTAAACAAAATCTGGAGAAACCAGAAGCCTGTCAGAAAGCACCTCATCACTAGATAAAACTTGCAGTTTATAACTTTATCTGAGCATAAATGGCAGCTGTTCTGTGAAGGCCAAAGAGTTTTTAAATAGAGAACGACGGAGAGCAAACAGAATCATAAAGACCAAGGATGTGAGCTGAGTGTTCAGAGGGACTGTGGTAAAGTTGGAAAAACAGTAACTTTGGATTCTCTAATCTGAAATGTAACTAGTGTGTTTGAACAGCGACCCTGACAAGATGGAGCCGTCCACAAAAACCAGCAGTCCAGGCAAGGATTAATCAGAGGAGCCGCCACGGTAGCTCGGGAGGAGCTGCAGACACCCACACCCCATGTGACAGAATCTGTAAACATAACTCGGCTATGTAGTCCACCAATCTGGCAAAAACAGGAAGTTTTGCGCAATTTCTGGAATTTTAAAGATTAAAACCAGAAAAGCAATTTAAATAAACACATTTTTAGCAGCAGAAACCCTTTTATTAAGAAGTTGTTTTCAATAGAAGACTGATAAAGTAAGAAAGTGAACTGGGTATGCATGGTATTTACCACATTTACATTCGCTTGACCTCCAAATGGTATGACAGGCTCAGCAGATGGCAAATTGTACAAATAAGAAGTCTCACTTTATCATAAACTGCAGGTGTGACTCTTTTTTATTTTTCTTCATTTATTAAAGTTACCTGCGACAGGTAGAGATGATAGACACCTTCCTGAAGTAGGAGTAGTGATTCTTCTTGGAAAATATTGAGTAAAAGTAAAAAAGTAGGATGTAAAACTACTCCCAAAAGTACTTCAAAACAATAACAGCATTTATTTCCCCCCAAAAATATTACATGAAAAACAAATAGTTTGTTTTTAATGTGACAACAATGTGGAAAAACTGAAACGAGTACTTTTTAAAGGGTGCTGTTTACTTGTCAGAAGGCGTGTGTGGGTGTTTAAATGCTTATAACCTTGCAGGCTGATTATCTTGTGTTCTTTCAGAAAAACTTAATCTTCAAGACCAAAATGGATACCAATGTTCAGTCGCTTTGATCTAGAAATATATTGAACAACTTAATGTTTTTTTTTTTTTTTTCCAAATGCGTAGATGGGGGCATTTTATGATCGTTTTCCAGCTCAGATAAGAGGCTCTTAATGGTTTAACTTCTAGCGGGTTGGTGTTGAGACACAGCTGACTGAGAAGCACGCACTGTAGTTTGCCCCTTCGACCTATAAACACTGAAAACCACAACAGGAAACTTGTTTTTGTTTTCTTCTGCTACACAGACGTCAGATGCACAAATATTCATTTGAGCATAACCTCCTTTCGCCCAGTTACTTTATATTAAAGTGAAATCTTTACAAGAGAAAACGTCTGAAACCTTTCAGGGTGCATTTAACTGTTTCTGATAACTAACCCGTCAAGACTGTTGCGTAAGAAAGACAGGCAGATTTCCCTCACAGGGAAAAATCCCTTCTTGTGTTGTTAGCAGCCGAATTTCAGAGGAACAGGATTTGCTGTAATTCTGGGACGTGCTTCTGTCTTCAGTTCCTTTCTTCAAAAAACGAGTCACAGCTCACAGAAGTCACGCAGCAGGCTGTGAAAAAAGTAGTACCGAAACATCAGATTCTGTGGTTAAGCTGTAAAACATGTTCATTCTCACAGCTTTAAATCGGGGACAAACGTCGTCCGTTCACGAAGGATGGAAAAGTTTTAATTGTAGATTTAAAAAAGGGTTTTTCGTTTGCCAACACATAACAAACCAGCACCTAATTCTCTTCATTACATCCACCAGATGTCATTTAGCCAGTGAGCAGTAAACATGTTGTTTTAGTCGGCCTGGTTTAGACTGGTCCCGTCTGACACACAATATGATTCACATGATGTTTGTTAATCAAATTGGAAGGGCACAGACAAGTGTCTCGCTCGCTTATTGAGGCAGCGTTCAAGTATGAAATGCATTATTTGATGCTTTCCCTCTGCAGAAAGACCTTTTAACCTCATCGCGTCCAAAATATACTCACCAGGTAATGTGATTTATGAAGTGAGGTCCTGCAAACGGGTTATAACTAATAGATCATTCTAATGGTCTCTTTTTTTTGTGTAAATCAAGATTATTAGTTCCAGGAGGCTGACGGTAAAGGCTAGTTAAAGAGGGACTGCGTTTAAAGCGGGGTGGTACTATCTCTAATCTAAAAACAAAAAAACATCTTGCCGGTTTATACAAATGCTTTTTTTTTCTTTTTTTTTACCTAGAAGCCTATTTTTTTATTTGCTTTGGATGGTAAATTAAAGAAAGGCAGATGATTACATTCGAGGAAGCGGAGATTGGAGGTGGTGTGCCATTAATTATCTTCCTGTGAGAAACGCACACTGAAAACTTGTAACTTCCTGATATAAATCAGTCAAAATATCGTTATTTTAAACCATGCCATCAAAATGTTTTTACTAATTCCTTTTTGCAGTATGTGTTTCACTCAGGAAGGTTTTTGGTGTTGCTCCACCTCCTGCTTCCACTTAGATGGTAAATACCTCTCTCAGTGCTAGCTTTTAGCTTCAGCCTCTGGAATTAATTCGGATTTTTACTAAAGACGCAAGGAGAAATATCTACTAAAGTTTTTGTTTTGCACGCAAATATTAAAGAATTATTTTAATTAGAGTTTTTTGTTGACTACTCAACAATACATTTACAGTATTTTTGTGAAATGAAGGTATTCCTGTTTTTAAATAAAAGGATGGTATGATTTATCCAAAACAAAAAGGTATCGCACATTTGTCATATTTAAAAAAAGGCAGAAAAGTTCCTACATTTATTGTTTTTTTCTCTTTGTTACAATAGTTTTAATTATGCTGTGTTTAATGAAAGAGGAGCAGCCAAGTTTGCTTTTGGGTAAAAGTCCCCAGATGATCGGGGATGAAACAAAAACTGATACCTGGTAAATTTTGGACAAAGATGGCTGCTGTGGTATTGATTGCACTAATAGACCGCAATGAAGTCTCTGCTCTATTTTCTTTCCGTGGGTAAAATTATTATTTTACCCACGGAATTATTTTACCCACGGAATTTTAATTATTTTTATTTTTCTTTGCTTTAAGTCAGGGGTGTCAAGCTCATTTTCCATTTAGGGCCATATCAAGGTTATACGTTTCCTTAAAGGGCCGGTTAAGTCCGAAAGTATTTATCAAACTATCTTTAACAAACTGTGAAAGTATTAATAAACATGTTTTTAGTATTCAACAAGTACTTCATAAAAATTTAATAACACTGAACGTCTTTCCACACTGTTGTGATTTAGGACTATTCAAAGAAACACTGATTTGATTTAACAAAATAGTATATAGGTGCACGTAAATAAAACTGAAAGTTTCTATTTATAGGAACCTCTGGAGCAGGGGTGCCCAAAGTGGGGCCCGCGGGCCAAAGTTGGCCCCCCAAGTCATTTAGTTTGGCCCACCTGATGGTTTCCCTGGGTATAACACAAAAGTCCACATTGCTCACTTTATAATGGTTATATTTGATCAGTTTACAAAATATCTCAAGCCTTTTCTGCCGCGCCGGACTACTTCCATAGTTTGCAGGTTACCTGTTATCAGCTATTATCAACATGGAGCATCATCGTCAGTGGTACACAGACAAAAGACAAGGAAGGAAGAATATTTTTTTCACTAACATCAATACTAAATCAATCAAATAAGGAAGTTTCGGTATGTTTTAAATGGATAAATGTGACTTATTTGTCATTTTGTTGTTATTTGCACGGAAAGGAATCTTGAAAGTATTTTACTGTTCTTCACTATTGGTATTTGTGTTTCGACTAAAATATAACATTTGGCCCTCGGCCCTCTGATAGAGTTTAATTTTGGCCCTCTAAGGGAAAAACTTTGGGCACCCTTGCTCTAGAGTTTAGAGGGCCATATAAATGGCTATAGCAGGCCGGATCTGGCCCCCGGGCCTTGAGTTTGACACCGGTGCTTTAAGTGGCTCCATATATAAAACCAAAACTGAGTGCTTTATAAAGTGTTTCATAACGTTTAGGGAGGATTGTGGTTCCTGACAAAGCTGAAATGTGACGAGGAGAATCTACATTGATATGGGACATCGGAAAACTGTGAGTGATGGCAGATTTTTGTCAGGTCCTCGAGAGGACTGGGGCTGCGATCGGAGCCGTTATGGCCTTCCACACGCAGGTTGGAGCAGTAAAGTCGGTGTGTGACAGAGCGGAGAAGCCGCGGCGAGCCTGCAGCGACGGGGAGGAAGAGGGCTGGTAGCCGATGGTAGCAGGAGGTCTCTGCGGTGATCAGAGAGCTGGAGTCGGCTAGATCGAGCTGGAAGGCTGCAGATTCTGAGTCTCGACAGACTGGATGATCGCTGGTTGGATCAGTACCGCTGTGAAGAACCGATGCAGGAGCTGCAGGCATGAACGGATCGATCTCTGAGAGATGTGAGTGAGTCAAAAGTCTTAATCTGTGTTGTCATAATGACTTTGTGACTGCTTTTTCCTGGAGCTTTTGTTAAGCTAAGCCCGCCCATGTAATCGACCTGGTAACGGAAACGCTACCCTCGCGTTCTAGGCTGTACCGATCCGTCCTGTTTGGGTCTAAAGCGACCCTAGTGGAACAGGGGCACAAGTGTCCTTACTGTAGTGGCCTGGTGTGTGACCTGCTCCCTGTTGAACACAGAATGTATTCTTCTTTAGAAACTTAAAAAGTGAATCCAATGTAGTTCAGATACTCTAATTTGTAAAATTATTTCAAAGTATAAGTAAAAAAAAGTTTTTTTTAAAGAAATTAGTTCCACAATTTTTTAAACAATGGAAACAAATCGCTGTTAACTGTTTTTCTGTTTTCTGCAAATTCATACACATGTCTAAAGTAAAAAAAACAGCTACATGAAGTTTTAATAAGGAAATTAAATTCCAAATTTATGCTTAAATAACCATTGTTAATTGCAGCTGCTTTGCATCAGAGATGACCGTCAGTGCAGCTAATTGATCTAAAGATTGTGACTTGTGTTCAATGACAACAATTTGATTTGAACCGGTTGAACAGTTGGGTTTCTGGAAACCACACAAATGTTCCTTTCATCAAAACAGGCCAGGACTGACTCGAGTGGACACAATTAAACTGGGCCAAGAAAATCACTTCTGGCATGTCAACAACAGATATCACATGAAAAGAAGAGCTGCAAAGAAACCTTGTTTACTTACTTTCTCACCAAGACACATGACTCTGGGCCTCTTTTTTTGTTTTTTACTGATATATATTAGATTTAGTAATCAATTGTCCATATATACATGCTGTCACTCATGTGGGGAGGTTTTTACCAAGGGTTTTTTTTTATGTAGAGGTTTAAGGTGTTGGCCCTGGTTTAAATCCTTCCCCACATACAGGACAGGGTCAGTTTTAAAGCACTCTGCCGTCTAAATATAATTATATGTTGCCGGTGAATGCTACTTCTACATGTTTTGGTCAGTTTACTGGTGCCGGGTCACACCCAGCTGTACAATGGTTTCCTATATTTGTCTAAAGAAGGAGTAGTCTGAGTAAACGGTTGAAGATTTAAAATACTTGTACAAAAACAACTTTCATGAAAGCTGGGAACGAAGAATCTCTACGTTTAATTCAATAAAATGGCACAAATAATCGTTTAACAATTTTTATTTTTCACTGAGGGCCTGCCTAGTGGAAGCAGCTAAAATATGAGTCCAGAAAGTGAAGATTTATATGATTAATTCAGGATAGCAAAAAAGGTTAATGGCTCAGAAATCAAACCAACTGGCATCCTACCCAGAGATTTCTATTTATTTAATTTTTAATATTGATGATTTTGGCAAAAAAGTAAAGAAAAACCAAAAATTCCTATCTCAAAATGAGCATATTTCATCCAACCAATAAAAGAAAAGTGTTTTTAACACAAAAATAAAGTCAAGCTTCAAATAATTATGTTCAGTTGTGCACTCAATACTTGGTCGGGAATCCTTTTGCAGAAATGACTGCTTCAATGCGGCGTGGCATGGAGGCAATCAGCCTGTGGCACTGCTGAGGTGTTAGGGAGGCCCAGGGTGCTTCGATAGCGGCCTTAAGCTCATCCAGAGTGTTGGGTCTTGGGTCTCTCAACTTTCTCTTAACAATATCCCACAGATTCTCTATGGGGTTCAGGTCAGGAGAGTTGGCAGGCCAATTGTGCATAGTAATACCATGGTCAGTAAACCATTCAGCAGTGGTTTTGGCACTGTGAGCAGGTGCAAGGTCGTGCTGAAAAATGAAATCTTTATCTCCATAAAGCTTTTCAGTAGATGGAAGCATGAAGTGCTCTAAAATCTCCTGATAGCTAGCTGCATTGACCCTGCCCTTGATAAAACACGGTGGACCAACACCAGCAGCTGACATGGCACCCCAGACCATCACTGACTGTGGGTACTTGACACTGGACCTCAGGCATTTTGGCATTTCCTTCTCCCCAGTCTTCCTCCAGACTCTGGAACCTTGATTTCCGAATGACATGCAAAATTTGCTTTCATCCGAAAAAAGTACTTTGGGCCACTGAGCAACAGCTTGAATCTAGAATATATGAAAGTCTAATGTTTATCAGTACATTACAGAAAATAATGAACTTTATCACAATATGCTAATTTTTTGAGAAGTCAGGAAGTGAAGCAGTTTTAGGTGAATCCATTGCTAGATGGATCCACATTAAACATTTCCATGACATCAAACATGCGCGGAATCGGCGTCTCTCCTCCTGGATCGGTAAGCTAGCTCACTTGCTAACTTTGCGTTAACGTTACGTGTCAGTTAAAGTCCTCTAAAATACATTCCTCACTAGACACGGTTCAGGTCGGTCACGGGACGTATCAGGCAGCAAACTAGGCAACCAAACAGCTGGAATTATGTTTTGTATTGTTGTAACTACTACCTGGATAAACTAGATGTTGCAATCGTGCTCATGTTCCATATCTATCCTTTAATTGCTCTACAGCAACTTAGCTATTAAAACATTCTTCTGTCTCACGAGTCAAACTTTATAAGCTCTAAAAGTAACTTCAGAGTAATGATATATATATATATATATATCAGGATAGAAAGGGAAACTGAAATACTAAGACAGGATCTCGAGCCAAGTTTTCCCTCCTTCCTTTGGCTCAGACACAGAGAAAAAAAAAAGTACTTCTAAAGTTTTATCTTGCTTAATACATTTTATTAATAACAGCTGTGTTTGCCCCTCTACTCTAGCTGTTTACTCCTTGCTGCTGGCACAAAAGAGAGAAAATTTCCTAGATTTCCTATTGTAGCCAAAAGATACTGTAGAGTGTAATGATGCCACCATCCATTAAGGGTAGATTAATTCTGTTTTAGCCGCCGGGATCCAGAAATCCGTGTATTGCTTCAGAGACATGCAAAAAAAGTTATGATTTTCCTTATTTTCATTTTATAAGTTTGGATCTAAAATGTTTATTGATAAAAAAACCCGACAACAATGTGGGAAAAACAAGCAACAAGTTCTTTTGCTTTGCAAATTCTGTCCAGCGTGGTTTTTTTTTCTGTGAATTTGAGCCTTTTTATTAATCTTGTGGACACATTTCGTCTGCCTAAAAGCAAGTCTGCAAACAAATGTTGACTAGCACAGCTGCTTTAATTAGAAATACCTAAACATAGTTCTTTTCTTGGAACATATATTCGATAAATGGACCAAGGAGACTGCCGTAACAAAATAAATATCTTCATTTAGGCCTGTTCTTGTTTGTTTTTTTTTATTCATAGAAAGATTACCTTTAACAGTGTAAACATGTTCAATGACTAAAAATTCAATCCTAATACACTTCTGTGAGGTATAATGATAGTTTAAGACAGAAGACTGTTGACTTCATAACGACTGACTCAACTTTGGACACAGCTGTCCTAAAGCTACCAACTGCTAGGCACCAATAGAAATACTGAAACTGGTATCCGTTTGTGTTTAGGGGTTTTATGCTCGTACACTACAAGCAACTTCTAGTTCCGTATTTAGTAAAAAAAAAAAAAAAAAAAAGATTTTCAATGCATTTGAAATAGTTTTGCTTCTTGTTTCGATTAGCTCTAAATGCCTGTTCTGTTAAACAGCTCCAAGCCATCCATTCTGCCATCCACTGTCTGTACCGACCTCCGGCAGATATGAGGCAAAATGCGGGTTATGCTCTGGACAGGTCGCCAGGCGCATCGCAGGTGGCTCCAAAATTTCAGTAAAGATTATTTTGTACTGTCTGTTGTTTTGAACCAGTTGTTGCTGATTTTGGTCCAAGTTTTTACCTGTAAAATGTAGTTTGTTTTGTAGTTTTGTGAACCCGTCATGGTTGGGATTAGCTTTTTGTCCCTCTTTAAAGTGAATCAGGGGGTTATTTTACATTTTTGTGTCTATTAGGCTGAAATGTCATACCCTTTTTTTTAATTATTCATTACTCAAGTAGAATTATAGATACAAAAGCTTAAGCAGCATCACTACACAACCGCACCTACCCAAATTATTTTTACTATAGGCCATATAATGACTATAATGTTATATAAAAATTCTTATAATTGGGATGCACTTGTCTATCTATTTCAATTGTATATATTTCCATTGAAAATTAATGCATTTGGTGCAATGCAAATACAGTAAAGAACCATAAGTGAACTACTGAGCACTAGTGCGTGATTCATGAAGTGAAAGATGATGAATATTTGCCTACTGTATAAGTACTGTAATCATGCATTTGCATGAGTCTCCGCCATGGCTACCTTTGAATTCGGCAACATGCGTCTTTTACGTCCTGGCTGGACTGTAAAGTAGTTTGTGTCATGTGCAGTCAGAGGTCCGTTTTTGTTTTTTGATCATTTGGACCATCAGGGTAAAAAAAAAGCCAGTGAAAATCTACGTCTGTGAACTTTAAAAAAAACATTATATATACAATTATGCTTGTTTTTTTATTAATTGTAATTATTATTCAATCACAGAATAAATGAGCTGAGCAAAGAACTATATATGAACAATAAAATTCATCAATTGCACTTAATATATGAACAGTTCATCTTTCTCCTGGTTTGCATGGAACTTAAATGCACACGCACTTGTGTGTAATCAAATATTACAATTGGAATGCAATTTTTTTTCATTTTTTTTATGAGGTTCTGAATTTTTACCACAAACGGATGACTTCTGTTGGGGGTTTCGATGTTTTTTCTAGAGCAGTGGTTCCCAACCTTTTTCCCTTGAGGGACCCCGAGACAAGCCAGCCTCCCCAAGCCTAACTCCTACCCACATACACATATCCAAAGTATTCAATATAAACAATTAACCTGTAGGCTGAAGGTTTTAAACTATGGCTATATAGACAATTTTCTTCATCTTTAATTAATTAGATGTGTCTTGCGCACAAAAACACTCCATAAGGCCTAATAATCTAACTATGCACTATTAAGTTTCAACAGGAAAAGGAGGAAATCAATGTGACATCATCACCCGTTTTTAAACATATGCTTCACCCACTTCCTTTTTCATAACCAAGATTCAAAGCAAGAGTCACATCGGGAGAAAAATCAACGCACACTAACTGACTTTCCTAGCAAGGCTGGGAGCTCAGCAGATCCCAAAATACATGTGCAGTATGCTGATGGTGGTCCAGGTAACTGTTTCCGGTTGATGGAATGGAAATCTACGGATGGGTAACCGTGGCCCCAGTAGCTACATACCCACGAGACCTTGCTGGTAGCTGCAACCACTGCTAACACCACATGCAGCTGCTACTAGCTGAATCCGCTAACCACAGATGCTTCCCTTCAAAACAGATTTTCCCAGACAACATAATCACCCATCAACGAGATCTAAGAATCGTTCAAGTAAATTTGTGTCTGTGCAGAGATAAATTAGGATATTTTATGGTAAAAATGTAAAGGGGAAGTTTGGTATATTTTTTTTTTTCAACCTGGACCTAATTTCTTGGCCTGCATTACATTCATTTGCTCACCCAGACATGTTTGGTGCGACTTGAAGTTGTTCGGGAGATGTTTGGATCCATTTGCGATCAAGATTTATCCATAAAATGGGAGTTTTCGGGGAACATCAAGTCCAACCTCTAAATGAGCCATTATCTGCCACAAAACTCCTTTTAATTTCACCAGTTTTTTGTTATGAATCACTAGCACTATTTCCCTCTAAGTTCGGAGTGTCTCTAAGGATCTTTGTCGATGTCATCCAGGGTGTTTTAGAGGCTGGTCATTTATTCTAATTCTTGTGTATTGGTATTCATTCTTTTACTTAACATACCTGTCAACCATCAACCATGACTGCCCTTACTAACAATTTAAATTTCCCTTACTCAATGACCAAAAACTGTATTCGCGCCGTAAATGCCGTGTTTACCAAAGAACAACATGGAAAACTGCACCATCAATTTGCATTATTCAATTCTTTATTCAATACATCACTACCATATAATGATGTGTTCACATATCACACAATGCCCTTAAAAGCCTAAATGACATCATTTGTGATTGTTGTTGTACTTGGAAGTTGCGGCCTTTGCTGATTGCAACATCTCACTTGTTGGTTTTAGCTGATACGATTTACTGTCAGTATTCAGTTTTACTTGTAGTAAAGCTGTCAGAGTGTCCACCCCCATCGATTTCCTATACTCTGTATTGAGTTTCCTGACATGGCTGAATACTCTTTCACTGTCTGCGTTGCTGTGAGGAAGGCATAGCAAGGCCAAGAAAACGCTCTTCATTGCTGGGAACCTTGGCCCACCAAATGCTGTTCTCAACTCAAAAATCTTTCTTTCTTGTTCTCTGTCATATATTTGTCTAAAACTTCAAATATACCAGCACTGGTTCCATCACTTAATTCGGGCAGGTCCAAGAGTCTAGTTTTTGCAACATCATCTTCCATGAAGTGGGCGAGAATAGCAAGACGCTTTTTGGTGCTCCGATCATTGCTCTCGTCGATCATCAATGTGAACGGTTGAGTCCTGCAGCGTGCTATGATAGGATCTGTGTAGGCTGGTGCGAGAGACTCCTTGATAATCATGGTTGCCTTTGTCCTTCTGCATGCAAAATCCTGCAACATAGAGATTATATTCGTTACATGTGGATGTTTGAAGAATCGATGTTCAGAGTATAATTTCATAGCATTAAAAACTTCAACGCATGTAAACATCTCTGAATATTTTTCATCAAACACACTTTGAATCATAATCTGTTGATGATATTATCAGTTTGCATTGAAGATTACAGTCTTTAATATAAATCATCTCGATCTACATTGTTTGCATTATTTTCAAAAAGATTAATTGCTTGAGTGACAAAGAAAATTTTAATCTGTCTTACATACCTTTGCAACTTGTGAATCGATGAACATTTCTGGTACCAACTTGGTGAATGTATCTGCAGCGGCGAGTGGAATGTTGTGCTCGGCAAAAAACTGGCACATGAGGATTTCTGCTTTGAGCACCTTGTTGCTTTGTGACGATGCAGGGTTCGCACTGGCAAACTGTTGACTCAAAGGAACGTATGTCTTACTTCTTGCGACACTATCCACGTGTGACGATGTTTTGAAATGGCTTTTCAAGTCATAAAAACCACTGGCAGCAACTTTCACGTCTTTCCTACACGGTACACAAAACGAATATTCCGGGCCTTTGGACGAAGATTTTATCCATCCACTATACTCTCCTTGCAGATGTTCCCACACTTTCTGATGCTTTCCAGTTGACTTAACTTTCCACTTCTTTTTCAAGGGTTCAGACATCTTCACTGGTGAGAGTTTCGTGTTTAAATGATATCGATTTCCTCGTGTTGTTGCAATCAAGAAGGAAGCGGAAGTTATAAAGCGACGCATGCGTGATGGAGCTTAATTCGGCAAAAATACCCCGTTTCGGTCTGGGTGTTTTCCCGTATTATATGTTGTAGTACGCCGTATCCATTTAAAAGATAGCAAAAAACTTATTAAATACGGGCAAACCGTATCAGTTGACAGGTATGGACTTAATAGTATTTTGACTCTTGTATTTTAAAAAGTTGTTTGTTGTTGTTCCATAAACATGAATAGTAATTTACCATTAAAAAAAAAAACGTCACAAGCTTATTCCATCTAGTGTTTTACTATCCCAGCCTTATCGGGCAGGTAGTCAAACATTAACTCAGACTGAACATTTTGGCTATCCTTATTTCCCGGACAACTAGGATGGTGCCCTATATGGCCGCTCTTAGTGTCAAGAGTAGTAGCTGAGGTGGAAACGGCTTCATTTTATAAGACGCACTGTAAGAATGTGTCTATAATCAATGTTACAGCCTGTAACTCTAAACTTAAAATAAGTGTTTGCGTAAGGATACTAGAGCTTATACTAATCTTTTAAAGATGAATGACAAACGATGTCTACCTGGGCCTCACCGTATTGGAATTTTGTAATATCCAACGACGTTCCAGGAATGCGGTTTACTCAGGTGTGACGTGAAACCCAGTTCGGCGTTCCGACTTCAGAGGTAGATGGAAAGCACCAACAAAGCCCCCATGGCTAACTGCATACAAATTAAGGAGTAGAAGTAATTACTGCCGTGAAGTAGAAATACCCAAAATTTCTCAAGTAAGGCAATCAAATTTGTTCTGTAATACTTTGCACCTGTGCTATTAAGGGAATCTGTGTTTATTTGTAGCTTCTTTCAACTCTTATTGTGTTAAATTACATCAGCTTTTAGGATTTTGATAAAGTCTTGTGACTGAAAAGATCCCTTGAATGTGATGTTTTACTGTCTGGTTCCAGTCCACGGCTTTCTATAATGGATATTATGCCCCTACTTTATGGCACCTCATATCCATTCTAGATCAACGTCCATAACACCAAAATAGTCAAATCTGGAAGCGGTTATCTTCAATACAATCAAAGTTTCTGATTTCTTTATTCTTTTACACTTTTCAACCCCTGAAAAGACCCAGTTCAAATCCAACAAGTATTACGATGTTCAAACATGGCCTCAGATGCGCTACATCCAATAAGCATTTTGTTTTGTTTTTGGGAATACCATGTAGTCTCTGACAACTGTTCTCCAATACACATCATTATAAACGGTTTGTAATCATCAAAAATGTTTTTCTGGTCATACTGGCCACTAAAAGCACTTTTGCACTGAGGCCACATACACCCAATTAACACTCTCAAACTTCCACACATTCACACACTGTTACAGAGCTCGGTAAGTAACTTGGGGTTAAGTGCCTTGCGTAGCAGCAAATCAACATGTGACAGGAGGAGGCAGCAATTGAACCTACGAACCACCAATTGCAAGGCAATTACCTACTGACCCACAGTTGCCTAGCGGTTTAACCTACCCCGCACATTAATTACTTAAAATATGTAATGTATTACATTTTAATGATGTTTCTCCACCTTAAAAACAGACCAACATCAGTGCTGTTATTTCTGGTCCAGTTTAAACCAGTAGTTCCCAGAGTTGGGGTCACGACCCCACATGGGGTCAAGTGTATGTTACTCTGGGGTCATGAGGTTGTCTTCAGAAATTAACTTAAAAATACCAAAACGATTATGAGAAAGGATTTGCATTGTAGAAATGTTGTAAAAGATTTTAAAAAACGAGTTTAAAATGTAAACTAAAGCAAAATATTGGCCGATACATTAGCTGTCAATGCTGATTATGTTGTCATGGTAACACTTTTTACCTGACTTGGTAAATTTTTTTGTATAATAAACCAAAAGTTGGGGTCATGACTATGTACTTTTTAATTATGTGGGTTCAGAGGTGGAACGTTTGGGAACCACAGGGTTAGACTACATTATTCAACACTAAGCTCTGCTGGCCACAGACACCATAACTAATGGATCCCTTGGACCAGTTTTATATTTAACCTTTATGATTTTACTTTAAAGCTTCAGCCATTTTGAAATAAGATTGTATCTTAAACCTGTAGCTGCAGAGCTACAATTGGCTCTTTGGATAATTCTGTTTATTTATTTTCATTACCTGCAAGATAAGTTGGGTTTAAATCAAACCTTTTAACTCTTTTGTTTAGAGTTGCCTTCGAGTAAAATATTTTGATGATTGATTTCTGTTTTTCACTTACTCTAATATTGTATTTTTATACTTTTCATGCTTTATTATTTTATTGTTTTTCTTTTCCATGCATTTATTGTATGTTTTGTTTGTTTCTTTATCGCCGACTCATGTAAAACGCCTTTAATTACCTTGTTGACCGTGTGCTATAATGAAATTGCCTTGCCTTGATTGAACTTCAGACGGTGAGAAGAAAAATGTGTCTTTTCATTCGGTGTTTCTAAACTTCTGGTTACAACTACTCAAAATTTCTGTTAGAATAGTGCAAAGTTTGTTGTTTGGACGTGATTTATGGTGGAAAAGTTATAAAATGGTGGGATACTTTTTGCAGGGCAGAAAAACTGAACAGAAGCACGGATCCACTCGTCAGAGCTGGTTAAAAACCAGTTGATAGTCTGGCCGTGTCTCTGCTTCCCTGCTGTTGTTCGCAGATGTTCATTAGCATGTAGCCCCGCCCCCATCAGGCTACAGGCCCCGCCCCTCCGCTTTGATTGGTCGCACTGTTACTGGAGCTGTCAGCTCTGCTCCGGGAAGCTTCGCTCTCCTCTCAGTCCAGGTTTCAGCTTCAGCCAGGCTAACCGACGGGGGCCAAAGCCGCAGAAGCGCTCCCTCTTTGTTAAAGCAGCTCCAAACCGGATCCATGCAGGAGAACACAGTTTTTGGAAAATGATCATCTGTACGAGTAAAATGGAGTACCCCCTAATATCGCAGTGCAAGCGGGTCCAGAAGCAGGTAGGCTGCGAGCTTCCAGCCTGGGAAGTCAAAAACCGTTCATTCATTTGTCTCTCTGTCAAGAAAATGGCTCTGCTCTTTACAGGCGCCTTAAAGAAAGCTCCAATTTTCTGTTAAATGTTAAATTACGTATTTTAGCCGCGGTCAGTTGAAGTGGGAGTTGGTTTGATTGTTTTGGTTTCAGATGGGAAACTTTGAAACAAAGTAGAAGACTAGACGCTGAAGTTGGCCTCCGATTCCCAGCTTCCGATTTAGCACTTAAAGGTCTATTCCGCCTCTTTTAGAGGAATCTAGACTATCTTTTATGAAAATCTGATTGTCAAACCTACACCGGATTATTTTAAGGTAAATTAAGTGCCTTAAAAACACAGTTTATATTTCATGTGCCTTGTAAAAACACAAAAAGTGCTATTTCAAATGGTTTTTTTCTTTGCTTCAACACTAAAATAAGTTATTAAAATCATAAAAATCAAACCAGATTAACCAGAAATCAATTGTTCAACCTTCAATGTAAGTTACTTCATACAGTTGGGGATATTTTAATCCCTTTATATTATTCAAAATGCAAAAAAAAAGGCAATTTTAAAGCACAGGTTGTAGTGAAAAATGTGTTATGAATGTGATACCATGAGAAGTTATGACATAATTGATGATCAAACCACAAGAAACGGATATTGAAACAACTAGATTATCTTGCAGTCATCAGAGACAAAATGGGCAATTTTAAAACTCCTTTAAGTGTTGAGGCCACATTATTTTCCGTCAACCATGAAAACCAGTATAGTTACACAAGTGAAACCTTTACTGGATCATATTAATACTGGTTTTATGTTCTTTTGAAAACCTCATTGTGTTAGTAGAAACACAGCAAAGACTGTTTGATTGCTTTATTTTTTTGTAGTATGGCCAAATTAGTTCGAGAGTGAAATTCACAATATTTAGACAAGTAAAATCTCCATTGAACTATAGTGATCGAGTTATGCTGACTATAACCAATGCGTTTCTTAGTATTAAGGTCAGGTTATTTGATCATTCATGAATTCTTGTATCTATTATGTGTTCAGTGTTCAAATACCTTTAAAACAGTTCGATGTTTAAAGTCTTTAATATATTCATAAATGTAAATAAAAAGCAGTTTTAATGCCTTTACAAAACTTTTAATTCTGCTTTAAGAGCACATTAGCTGACTGGTGAATCCTGAACAGGAAATGAAATCTTTAAGCTTTTATTCTATTACCTGGACTTAAAAAACCTGCATTTTTAAGGGGTTCTTTGACATTAATACAGAAATAGATGAAGTAGAATGTCATTACTCGCATAAATCAGAATCAGAATTATTCTGTATGTGATTTAGATTCCCCAAAATACAGTTTATGGCTATTTAAGTTCATTTATAGACTCCAAAAAAGTAACCAAATTGCAATTATTTACCTATTACAAGCAAAATCCACGCTTCTTATAATATAGATTGTATTTCAAAATAATCTATATGCTATATAGAATAATCCAGTTGAGGTTTGATAAATTCACTTAGCTCAAATTGTTAATTATGAACGATAAAAGAGTGCTCGGTAAAAGCTGCGAAATGGCCCTTTACTTTCATGCCGAAACAGACGCCAGCTTCAGCGCAGCAACGTTAACTGTAGCGGCCGTAGTTTGCTAGCGATAGCCAGCGAAAACAGCCGAACCGAACTTATAACGCTGGCATTCACGAGTCGGAAACTTACAGTAAATACATCAAAGGGACGGGGTTGATATTCATCCGGTTTAATTCACCGTCGTTGTGGTTTCCATCTCTAGCCGCTAAAATGTCACGTATGGCTCGAGCCTTCTGCGTGTTGAGACGTTAACTCTGGGGGGGAAGAAACGCCACAAACGGCTGAGTTGTTTGTTTTTTACAGAAATAGACAAATACATGATGTTGGGAGTCGTTTTGATAGGACTGGACAGAAAGAGATAGAAAAAAAGAAACCTACGCTCCACTTTCCCATCTTATTTTCATTTTAAAATTGGAGGCCGGGTGTATATTTTGAATTTTATCTTGCTGGAGATAAACTTGTAACGGCTGGAGACGTCAGCCTGTGGAAGAAGCTGCAGGTGAAGGCTGACATCATCTGAGGTGGTGGTTGTGGTGGTGGTGGGGGGGGGTTCAGTGTGGTGTGAAGTAATGCAGTGTCATTTAATTAATGCTGTTATAAATTAATTTAAACAGTGGAACAATGGCGGTGATCCGCGTTAACGGGCATGTTTTCCTCCGTTCTCCGACTCGGTTTTTAGCAGCCCCTTCCGAGCGTCTTTATTGTGCTGTTTTTCGCCTGAACTCTACTGCCAATCAAAGTTGTTTTTCTCCTTTTACTGTTTTTTTCCACTGTGCAACAGACAGGGGGCGCTGTGCCGAGCGCAGTCCCAACAAAGACGATGTGTTTTTTTTGTTTGTTTTTTTGTTTTTTTGCTGCAGCTTGTGGAGCCCAGAAAGGGAATAATAAGAACAGAAAGTAAAGTGAGCTGCAGTTCCGGTTTCAGGTCAGGCGTGTGCAGCTTTTTCTTCACCGCTGCATCAATTCTCCAACACGGAGTCATTTCATCTTGTCATTATTACCCCCCCCCCCCCTTGTTTGTTTGGGCATAAACAGCAATAAAAACGAGCTGGCTTCAGTGAAAGTGCCCCTGCTCTACCTGTCTGCGTTGCTTACAGTGAGATCAGATCGCACGCTGCTGTATGTGGGTTTATTTAGTTCTTTGTTTCTCCTTTGCAGTGCTCCTCCAACCCCCATTCCTCCTCCTGCTCCGTGCAAACCGCTCTGGGCTGCAGCTGGGTTGTTTTGCGTTACTCCTCGAGTTTAGGTTGCAGAGCAGAAATTGGTCCCTGCTGCCTGGTTTGTGGGGGGGGGGGGTTTCGGCGAGGGAGGGAGAGGTGTTTATGGTTTCTGGACAGAAGCGCTTGATAAAGAAGGATCCAAGATCAGTCAGAATTCACTCTTGCTTAATTCCTCCACTGTGTGTGTCAACTTGGGCCCTTGCTCCACTTCATATTGCTGCTGCTTTTCTGCCAGCGATCAAAGCCCGTCTTTGTCTGCCTTTACCTATCCTTTCCTCACTGACGTCACCCATGTTTTTCTGCCTCATGCTAGCTCTCCGATTGACACACACTTGTACTTCGTAAAATAACACGTGCCTGCACTTTTTTTCCCCCCTACACCTAAATACTGAACCTCATAAAGCCATATATACATATAAAACCATAGGGATGTGTATTGGCAAGATACAGAGGGAACAATACAATATATTGAGATATATCACGATACCATCAGTAATACTATATATTGCGGTTTTCAAAACTGAATTTAACTGTAAAAAACCTGTCGCAGCATCCTAAAAACTCCAACCAGTTTCATCCATCCAGTTTTATTTCTAGTTTTACTCGATCCACTGGAACGAAGGAGGTAAAAAAGACACCAACTACCTGTCCTACTTTCAATTTTAGTGCCAAACGATTGTGGTTTATCAAAATTTCACTGAAATTCTTTTAAAAAAATTCGATTCTTTGCTCTTGAATATCGATACAAAATGATGACATAAAATATTTCGATATATTGGCATGTCGATATTTTCTTACATCCCTACAACACCCTTGCAACCATTTGTTAAAGCAGTTTACTGTGTTTAGCCACACTTTTCTAAATGCCTACCTTACCAACATCCTAAGCGCGGCAGGTTTAGCTTGGCTCTTTAAGGTCCGTCACAATACACAGAAGATCAGGAAAAGATGCAGTCAAAACACGGTGGCGGGATAATCTGAGGCTGCTTTTGGAAATGCCGGACATGCTGGGAGTGATGGAACCAGGAAAATCCTGAAACAAATCCGTCCCCAAGTAAAAAATCTGTCTGTTGCCATACTCTCCAGAACTGAACCGGGAGCAGTACAGTGGGGGAAATAATTATTTGACCCCTTGCTGATTTTGTACATTTGTCCAATGACAAAGAAATGACAAATCTCAGTGACAGAAAGCACATCAAAAGGAAAATTGAAGAAAAAAAACTGATTTGCATGTCATTGAGTGAAATAAATATTTGAATCCCTACCAACCATTAAGAGTTCTGGTTCCCACAGAGTGGTTAAACACTCCTAATCAATTAATCACCTGTATAAAAGACACCTGTCCACAGAATTAACCAATCAAGCAGACTCCAAACTCTCCAGCATGGGAAAGACCAATGAGCTGTACATGGATTTCAGAGACAAAATTGTAGACCTGCACAAGGCTGGAATGGGCTACAAAACCATTAGCAAGAAGCTGGGAGAGAAGGTGACAACCGTTGGTGCAATTGTTCGAAAATGGAAGGGGCACAAAATGACCGTCAATCGACCTCGGTCTGGAGCTCCACGCAAAATCTCACCTCGTTTGATGTCAGTGATTCTGAGAAAGGTGAGAAATCATCCTAGAACTACAAGGGAGGGGTTACTATATGACCTCAAAGTAGCTGGGACCACATTCACCAAGAAAACAATTGGCAACACATTACACCGCAACGAATTAAAATCCTGCAGAGCTTGCAAGGTCCCCCTGCTCAAGCAGGCACTCATGCAGGCCCGTCTAAAGTTGGCCAATGAACATCTGAATGATTCAGAGAGTGAATGCTGCCTATGATCCCCAAAACACCGTCCGCAGCGTCGAGCATGGAGGTTGAAACATTTTGCTTTGGGGGTGTTTTTTCTGCCAAGGGCACAGGACAACTTCACCGCATCAACGGGAAAATGTACGCAGCAATGTATCGTGAAATCCTGAGCGTCAACCTCCTTCCTTCTGCCAGGAAACTGGGGCGTGGATGGGTGTTCCAGCTCGACAATGACCCAAAACATACAGCAGAGGCAACAAAGGAGGGGCTCAAGAAGAAGCACATTAAGGTCATGGAGTGGTCTAGTCAGTCTCTGGACCTTAATCCAGTAGAAAACCTATGGAAGGAGCTGAAGGTCACAGAGATGATCTGCAAAGAGGATTGGACCAAAACTCCTCCTAAAATGTGGGCAAACTTGGTCATCAATTACAAGAAACGTTTGACCTCTGTGTTAGCAAACAAGGATTTTGCCACCAAGTATTTAGTCTTTTTTGGTTAGAGGGTTTAAATACTTATTTCAATCAATCAAGTGCAAATCAGTTTCTATCTTTTATTTAGTTATTTTTTCAATTTTCCCGTTGGTGTCCCATCTGTCACTGTTGAAATAAACCTAAATGCCGACCTGTACAGAACCAAGATGGTGACGAGCGCTAGCTGAGTTAATACTTTATTTTTTTTAAGCGGAATCAAATGACAAAAAGAATACGAGGAAGAAGAGACTATTCTGGACTCTCTCATGGCTGGGAAAAAGGAATGGTTTGGGATCTTCAAAACGATATTGAGGTAAGCTTTGTTTAGCTTCATCCTAGCAACCACTTCGCTCACGGGGCGCAATTTAATCGGTCAACAGCGGACTGGAGTCGTAGATTTTCTGACTCTGGCTGGTTTTGGTTGTTGGTGCCATAAATACGTTGTTAGCCACGGCGAAAGTCGGTCACCGGTTTTAATTTTAATCACAACTCTTTTCACGACAAAGGTAAAGGTCTAGGATGGCCGTAATCACGGTGTGATCCCAGATAAGTGAGGAAAAAAACGAAAATGTTTTTTAACCTGGTAATTCTCCTTATCTGGTAACCGTCCGTTTGCTTCAGCTTAGCATAAACCAACGAACTAGTAATAGTTCCCATTCAGTTACTTTGGTTTGATAAACGGACGGAAGATTACTGGTATGATTATAACATTTTTTTTTTCCTTCACTTGTCTAACTGGGAAAGTTATGATTATGTAATAATGTGTTTGATGTTTCGTTACAATACGAACTGTAGTGTAGGATGTTAGGGATGGATATTGGCGAAAATCTAGCACTCCGATATGTATCACGATACAAATGGGACGATGAGATATATCGCGATACTTTGAGCGAGCCTGTCTATTGTTATTTTTAAAACTGAATCATGTCCTCCTTCATACACAAGTCCTGTATTGTTACTAGATGTCGTGGATCCAGTGGAACAAAGAAAGTGAAAACAGGCACCAACTAGCAATCATACTTTTAATTGAATGCCAAAAATTACAGTCATCATTTAAGGTTCAATTCAAATTCTATAAAAAAATATATACTCCATACTTTGCTTTTGAATATCGATATAATATAGTGACATAAATACCACAAAATATTGGCAATATATCAATATGCTGTTGAAAATCATATCTTACTTTATTCAATAGATACCTGGATCTACTGAATAAAGTGGCTCTATCTGGATTCGGTTTGTTCGGACTATTATTGCAAACGAATTCAATTAAATACAATTGAATGTGTCATTTCCATATTTTTTTTTTAAATTGGTGGGTATAAGTTGATTATGTCAGTTATCTTAACAGCAAGTTTGTATGTATCGTCGGTTTCTGGTTCTGGTCGGTTTCGCAGGTTTTATTTTAAACGTGTGAGAGAGAGAGAGATGAATGAACCGTAAATAAAAAATGCAAGCCGAAATTCCTCTGAAAATAATTGTTTTCGAACACGATACATTGCTGTATAAATTAGAATGAAGTGATTTAATACGGATTATATGGAAATTGTACTGGGAGCACAAGCGGATGGAGAGAGACTGTCAATCAGGAATATTATAGGGGGCATCTCCCCGGTTAAAATTACGCCTTTGCCCTTGGGTCATGCAGAACGACGGTGATCGGAAGCACACACAAAAATGGTCCTAGTCAAAGCACAGCTTTAAATCAAGTTGCTGAGGAAAGCCTGGTGGTGCTGCTGATGCAGTGTGACTAAAATAAAGTAATTCTGCAGAGAAGAGTGGGTTAAAAACACATCAGCAGGGATGTAAAACTCTCGTTGTCGCCTCGATCATTTAGTCTATTCAGCAGTTTGTTTGGATAGCTTTTTCCCCTTTTTAATAAATTAAATAATTTAAAAATAGCCCTTCTTCTCCTCTTAGGTTATCTTTGACGTATGTTAGCGTTAGTCTTTCCTGAAAAAAAAAAAAAAAAAAAAAAAAGCCAAGACAAGAAAACTGAAACTAATGACGTCTTCAGAGTTAGGAAGGTGACGGCTCACGTATTTAAGATTGTTGTAATCTGAGTTTAACCGCACAATCTTTCTAAGTTATACCAGATAATTAGCTTTGGGAACCAAAGTGTGTTTTTGTAATGCCGCACAGCTGCCTAGATGATGCTTCCCTCGTTGTTTTATGCGTCCTCCCACACATGGTTCTCACCATTTCTTTCCCTTCTTATGTGGGTGTTTTTCTTTTTTTTTATTGTAGGTGGGCAGGTTTGATTTAATCTATTAAAGATGAGGCGTTTTTATTTTTTTAAAGCTTAAAACCTCATTTGATACAAAGTAAGGGCGACTTTGATGAAGGATTATTCCAGAAGTGTTACGGCACCTTAAATTTCACTGTTGTCAGCAGACAGATGTTGTTTAAGAGGTAGGATGTGTCATTTCCTGCTGCGTGAATGCTCAGCTTTACTCTACTTCCCGTTTCTGTTCAACTTGTGTCAGATTTTGTCCAGACATGTCTGTAATTCAACAACAAAAAAAACCCTCCCATTTCCTAATCGATTGCGTGGAGATTCAAGCGATGACAAAGACCATCTCTGCAAGTGGAAGTGTCGAATCTGTCAGTCAGATTTAGTTTTCGGTTTGACCACAGACTCCAACGTTTGGAGGATTTTTTCCCTCAACAACCGCACCGCCACCGTTCTAAGGAGACCTCTGGAAGACACTTTGACTCGGCAGGTAGGAGCAGAGGTCCGTCTGGCGCTTTATCTCATCTAAACATGCCACTTTTAGTTCTTTTACGTAAAATGTATTCAGTCAGGGCATCAGAGGGATGTTTTCCATTCATCCCCAACCTTTTCTCTGAGACGTTTCTACATTTGCGTGTATTTAGTTTCTGGTCTTTCTTTGAAGGCTCGTTTTCCACCAAATATATCGTTCAGAGGTGCAGATCCATACGATTCTACAAGTGGGAGACCGTCTAGCAGGAATAAGAAGCTTGGGTCGAAATGTTACTTTTTGGCCTCCATGGAAAATGAGGAAGGAGAAGTTTCACCTTCCGGCAGGACAGCGACCCTAAACGTTCTGGCAGAACTGCAATAGACTGGTTTAGATTGAGGCATTTTCATCTTTCAGATTGACCTATTAGAAGTCCAGGGCTAAATCTGATTGAGAAAACTAATTGAATAAAGTTTACTGATGCCCTCCATCCAATCTGACTCAGCTTCAGCTTAATAATGGACAATTTAAACGGTATAAGGTAGAAATTATATTTTAAAAAGCCAATGGTAAAGACTTTGATTATGCCGTCCTGTTGAGTATTTTAATTATCAAGCTGTGCTACTTCGTAGCAGGTAGGCAAGGGGTCAGTGCTGATTTTTATTGTTCGCATTTACACGATATATTGCAAATTTGAAATGTTTTGGTTTCTATTAAACGGAAAAGAAACCCGTTGAACTTGAAGCGTTTTTAATTGACCTCCGATCCTGATCCGATCATTTTACCGTCATATCCGATCCGATTTCGAGTCCCGATCCGATATTTCGCCTTTTAGTATTGAAATGTATAAATATCAGATATATTTTTGGCACGTAACTCCGCTACATTTTTTTTCATAAAACTGCCGTTACCATTATTGTTGTAAAAATGAAATAAAAATCTTACAGAGAACTGAAGGTCGCTTTCAAGCAATATTTCAGACAAAAGTAAAAAGAAAAACACTTATAATTGGTACAGTATTTTAAATAAAAAGTATTTCCTACAGCCTATACGCTGGCGCAATGCTGTCATTCGAAAATTGTAATTGATTGTATTCCAAGATTGTAAGTTGCAGCATTATTATTATTGGTGTTTTCACTAGAAATGAAAGATAAAATATCCTATTCTCCTGAACTCAGCATAGATTTCGGACTTTTTTCGCTTCCTTGCTGCAGGAGCTATTGTTGCGTGTACATGCCAGTTTCTATGCGTTTATTATATTGTTTAAAATATAGTTGAGCATATTTGTTGAAGTTTTTATATATTAGAACTGTTTAATCTACTATGCTGATTTGTGGTCATTAAGAATCATTTTTGGCACCGATACAGAGGTTTGAAAAATTGCACAATTACCGTCAAACGTAACTAGGAGGTATTTTTGTAAAAATCGTCACGACTCGTTAGCTAATATAGCCGATCACTGAAAAATGTAAAAAAATATTGATCTGATCTAGAGATCAGGATTTCCCTAGTTTTTAACATACATTTTTTTTAGCTTTATTTTTCTGTGATATTAAATTTGGAAAAAGTAACAAGGAAAGCAAAAATAAATGTTGCTTTAAAAAAAAAAAAAATTCACTTCAGTTTAAGCGATTGTGAACTTTTTGTTTTCATAATATATAGGGCTAGCTTTGATTTTTTTTCAAACTATCTTCATATTTATTTAGTCAGAAATTTTGTTGTATTTTTCCAGAAAAATATTAGAAATTTTTTTTAATGCATTTTTGTACTATAAATGTTCTTTAAATGTTTCATTAAGTTGTTCTAATACAATGTAACTTGGATGTAATTTTGACATATCGAAACAGCAGAAAATAATATATTACAATAAATATTTTAGATTATATCGCAATATAGATGAGGCCGTATCGTCCAGCTGTTTTGCAGATAGAAGCGGGTTAAAGTTTCAGTCTGAAAACCACTGAAAAGTCCAAGGAGTAGAAATCTTTTACAAAAATCTGTAATATCCCAGTTAAATGTCAGTGAATTCATGTTTTTTTTTTCATTACCAAACAATCCTGTCCTCAGATCTGATGCTATATCTATAATTCTAGGATATTTTCTCTTCTCAACTTCTGCCATAAACTTTCTCAATCAGCCGTTTCATGTGTCATTTACCCTAAAAATGGAAGTGCGACCAGTCAACATTGCAATCTGAGCTCATTCTTCCATGAAGGGCAATATAAATAGGCCGTTCCTGCCGACATGTTAGGTGCTTGAGAAATGAGGCGTGTTTTCTGCAGCACAGGAATCTGAAACGCTGCTTGGTGCAACACAGCTCCTTTCAGCGATCCGGCCAGTTAGTGCTCCATGGAGCAGTAACCCAGATTCAGCAGCCAGGCATGCTAATCAGTAGCGCTTGTGTTCGAGGAGAAACACCCGGGTGAATGTGCTCTTGTGGCTCTTTGATTGGCAGCCACCTGTGCACTCTTCATTCTCCTCCTACACTATTTCTTATTGGCGCTGACAGACTGGAGAAGGTCAGGATCTGTGCCCGACCGTGTTTCATTTAGCTCCAGGCGCCCCCTTGGTTACTTTGCTTTATGGTAAAATGTAAGATTAAAGGGGAGTTCGCCGGGGTCGAGGTTTTTAACGCCTTCTTTAAGACGATGTGGGTCATGAGGTGGAGCTTTCTGCAGGATCAGGCAGGAACCGTCGTCCCCTGCAAGGAGAAGTGAAATACCACATGGAGCTTTTAGCCAGATAAACACGTTGCTGAATACTAAAGAGCCTTACAGGGCCGCAATGGGAAAAAAAATCAAGCTCTGTTGGTTCGCTACAGTTCTATGTGCCACGAAAAGTATTTGCCCCCTTATGGATTGTTGTTGGATCCTTTGTCTCATCTGGAAGTCATCAGACAGCTTTTGTATCAGGCAAAGATAACCTGAGCAAATACATTTTTAAGGGAAGAAAACCATTGCAACCAGTCTGGCTTTGTGTTAAAAAAAAGTTGTGACGCTTTATCTGAATCTTAGTCCTCATCCACAAGGTAAAAAGCTGTCCATGACCTGACCTATAACCCCTAGCGTGTCATACGTAACAACTATGACGGCGGCAGAGAGGGCCGAATCTCAGCTAAATAAAAGCACACAAAAGGATCTCGGCTGGATTTAAGTCAAGACTTTGTTTAGGTCGCGGCTAAACCTTAATTTTTCTGCTGTAATTAAGGTTCAGTCAGAGCTGGGTATTATTTGGATCATTGGTGAATCGGATGGGGTCTCGACTCGATTAATCTGATTAGCAAGGAAAATTTTAAAAGGTAAGCTATGGAAAAGTTTTTTCTCTCTTTCTTTCACTTTATTTAACAACAGAATATTATTAGAAAACAGTTCAATAGCTCACAAAACAACATGCTATCACCTCAAATGTCTTACAGCTGCTGAAAATATCAAATAATAAAGAATAAAAAATATTTTTAAATGGCTTTGCTTTATCAAAGTTCTTCAAGGACAAATTTGGCATAAATCAACATCAAAAAGCAGCCAAATAGGCCTGAACACATTCATTCAGTAATTCATTCATTTCATTTATTCGGTTTGATAAAAGTAAAAGAAACATACAGAAATACAAAACATATGACAGAAAACAATAAACCGAAAGGGTGTAGGCAGAAGCAAAAGCTTATATAGCGCCTACCTTTTGCCTATATAGAATAAAATGGAATAATAAAAAGGATAAAAAATGTAGTATAATGTAGCATGCATACGGGATACATAACGTAATCATAGCCTAACATCCGTTTCATGCAGTCAGACTTATAATTGTTGCAGGTAACGAACGTCTTTGCATAAAGATAAAGAACTCCCAACCTTTCAAAGTTTTGATGTCTTAGGTCCACTTGCTCCTGCAACCTTTGTGACGAGTTGTTCGTTTTGGCTGTTAAAGGTTTCGCGGAAAAAAAAGTTATGCGACTGGCGACCAGATTAGACCTCATAATACCTTGCCAACACTTTTTATCATCGAATTTGATCAATTTTAATGGTTCATTGTTGCTGGCCTAGTATCTTTGCAAATTTCAAAAATCGATTTGATTCTGATTCTCAAGAGTTAGGATCGATTATCACGATCCGACTGAATCGTATCCAGTTCGATATAGATATGGGTCAATGCTAGGGCTGAACGATTTAATTGCATATGCAATTAAATCGCGATTTGGTAAAATGCGATTTCCTAATCGCAAAGGCTGCGATTTGACTTGATGTAAACACATCTGCTAAAGTCATGTGACTTGCTAACAATACATGGAGAGAAGGAAACGCTGCACTTTAACCAGTTATAAAATGTTTTAAAGTTTAACAGAATCCAACACTGCACGATATTTGGTACCAATGAGTAACAGTACATCAGTTGTGAGAAATTATATCTGCTATGAAAACGTTGATGCTGCGCAACGCCAGGTATTATGCAGAACCCGTCTTGGTATTGTTGCTGCCTCACGAGGTAGGCTACAGTACGAACCTTTTATCAACAACTAAGAACATCACACCACCATATATGAGAGTTGCACGGCTAAACTGACCGCCACCATTGTTTCAATTTCCAGTAAACAAACTTCGAGGCGACAGGGATCGCTGACCGAGCTGTTTGAAAGAATCGCTCCTTACGAAAATAAAAAAAACGGCACACTGAAATAATTCGTGCTATAACGAGTTTTATAGCCATAAGTTTGCTTTGTTAACCATGATGAATAAGCTAGGATTTAATCTCACACACACATTTTAGCCACGTTTTACCTGCGCTGTATAAAAAATGCCGACAGAAACATAAAGCCGCACCGAAAACAGCGGAGTATTTTGAAACAACTGACCTGAGATCAAACCGCTCTACGGAGCCATACCAGAGTCTGTAAGTGCATTAGATCTATGGAGAATTAAAAATCAGAGCTTTTTGCTTCAAGCATCCTACTTCCTAGATAACCACACGGAGGAAAACATTGCAGCCGGAGGGAATAACTAGCTGGGATAAAAGGGAAGAAAAACTTGATTGCAGAACAACACCGATGACCATCGAGTGTGATGATTAAAAGTAGATAAAGTTGTTAATATTTGCCTTTGTCTTACAATAAGTTTATTTTATGGAATAGAATAAATTATGTATAAAAATCTGTTTATAATACACAATATTTTTTATTGCATTAATTAAACAATGCATGACAAAAGCCCCCCAAAAATAATTGCACATTAAATCGCAATATTGAAGAAAAAAAATCGAAATTAGATTATTTTCCAAAATCCTTCAGCCCTAGTAAATGCTATTAAAACCGTTATTTTAAAATCTTAATTATACTCCTGTAATTCAGTGGTTTAAAACTGGGTAAGCAACAGCTCAGCGGGGAAAACTGTATTAACTCTTTCAGACACTAGACTTAAAATGGCCGCCTGGACTTTTCTCAAAAATATAATCAATCTTTGAACTTGGGAATGGATTCTATTTCTATAAGAATCGATTCAGAATAGATTTTAGATTTTTCAACACAGCGCTAGGTTCAGAAGACAAACCAATGGGCGTTGTCCGTCAGGATTTTCTGTTGGTGAACATAAACGATGGTTCCCATCATGGTGTCCCAAGAGATCACTGAGTTTTGTCTGTCCTGAAGTTATGAAAATTGTATTTTGACAGGTGTAATATGTGAGAATTTTACTGTGAATTAATCACGAAACAGTCTAATGTCCCCACCACGTTGGAAGGAAGGCTACACAGAAACAGGTTTTGGTCTCAGCTGGGCCAGGTGGTTGTAAGTTTTTATTTTAAAAATGTGAAACAATATCTGTCCTGCTACAACTCTTCCTGGTTCCATGGCAAATCACATGTTGGTCCCCAAGGTGTCCACGTCTTCAACACTAAACGTCGAGCTACCAATGCTAACAGTAAAATAGTCTGCTCTAAAAATTACTCCAGATACTTTTTGCAGTGAAACGTATTTATCTGCATATCAACTTGCTGTGTATAACTCATATCTTTTGGCAACTTTCCATAAACTTGACGGATTGGAGTCGGTGAGCTGACTGCTTCGTTTTTCCTCCATTTTGGCCACAAGAGCTAACCCTTATATATTGTACCTTTTTTTTTTTTATATATATATATATCACATTTATAAAATCCAAAAGATGAAAATAAATTTGTCTACAGAGCCGACTGTAAAACAAGAACAACACCAGACCATCACACTGCCACCGCCGTGCCTGGCTCGTCGTTCTTTTTATTAAAATGTGTGTTAGTTCTTCCCCAGATGTACTGTGACAATCACACACCTTCCAGATGTTTAGATGTGGTTCTGGGTTCTTTGGTCACTCCCTGGATGAGGTGCCCCCCACTTGAAGGGATTTTTGGACGAAGGCGGAGCTTTTCTTCCACGTTTTCCACGTAGCAGATAATTGCTGTCATTGTTAGATCCCAAACTTCAATAAAGAGACGTTCCATCTGTTCCCAGACGGACAGATATCAGGGACTTCTTTACTCGTCTGGTTGCTTTATATCGGGGCATGACATGTCGCTTTTTTTTAGCTGCTTCCTGTTGTCTTGATTTCTTGATATATATCTGTTATTTATCAAGCCTGGGTGTGATTACAGAAATAGATCTTTTTTCTTTCTTTAAAAAATAATCATACTTTGGTAGTAACTTAACGAGGGTGAGGATAAATCATTCTAACACGGTCGGGTTGGTTTGGATAGCTTTAAATCCCCACTTGAGAGCTGATTTATTTTTTTCTTTCTCGATTTTAGGTTCTTGTTTGTTTTTAGCAGAAAACCTTAAAGCACGACAACAGAAGAGATCTAAAGGGGGCAGGAATGTACAGTCAGGGCCAGATAAAAACACAACTTCTAACATTTGAGGTTGAAGCGAATCGTGTGGCTTTGGTCCCACTCTGAGGAACTGGATCTGTGGCTCCTGGCCACCTTTTCCTAGAAGCCATTATACGATGCTGGGAGAGGGAAAACAAGCTTATAAATGTGTGTACCAGTGAGCGAAGGCCAGCTTCCCTCTCTACATGGGTCTGTTTCTCTTGGCCGCGGGCTCGTCGGTGCCGTCGCTCCCACTTCTTCCATCCCAGCTTCCCTCTTCAAGGCCTCTTCAAGCTCAGCTTTCATATTAGTTCCTTCATCTCTGTGTAAATCCCCTTTTCAAAAAGGCTGCTGCTTGTTCCTCTTTTATTTATTTTTGTTCTCTTACTTGAAGCATTTCAAATAAACACAAGTTAATCCAGCGTCTCGTCTACATTAGATAAGCATCAAACGAGCTGGAGATGCCGTTTGGGTTCCTGTTTTATTTTCAGGAAAAATGAATTCAGGAATGCACCAACTCTCCCGTTGCTGCTCTTCTTCCTCTGATTTAAGGTGTGGAACATGACTCCGGTCCAGAGTCACATGGTGTGGACGCCGAGGTCCAACTTCGTCTCGAGCCAAGAGGTTCTTGGCTGTAAATTTAAAGGCCGCAATCGCTCCTGAGGGAAGTCGGCTCTGTGTCGCTCTTGTTTGTCTCAGTTTAGAGGTAGAATTCAAGGAAGGGGGACGAAAAGAACGGACGCATCTTCTGATTCTTTACAGCGATCCATTTCACGATGCTCCTGATTAAATGTGATTTACTTCCTCAGCCCTGCTGTGTGTGAAAACTGCTCTGGTTTCTGCAGGTGATGGTGAACGGTGAGAAGGAGCGAGCGTCCCTGCTGTTTATGAAGGCTCTGGTCAGCAGGGGGAGCGTGGACGCCGTGTCGCAGCAGATGGCGTCTCACCCCCAGTATCTGGAGAGCTTCCTGCGCACACAGCACTACATCCTGCACATGGACGGCCCCCTGCCGCTGCCGTACCGCCATTACATCGCCATCATGGTCTGTAACCCCGCTGAAAGTCCCGTCGGTCAACGGTCGGTCCGTGTTTTTTATTAAATCCGTCCTCTGAACGTTCTGCTCCAGGCGGCGGCTCGATACCACTGCAGCTACCTGGTGTGCCTGCACTCGGCCCAGTTCCTGAGGGTGGGGGGGGACCCTCTGTGGTTGCAGGGCTTGGAAGCGGCTCCCCCGCGTCTCCGCCTCCTCGACCACATAAACAAGGTTCTGGCCCACCAGCCCTGGCTCGCCGCCGGCTCCCACATCCAGGTAAGAACGTTTACGGTTCTCTTACGTCATGAAAGCCCCAAATAAAACCTAAAACTAACTGCCTTCACATAAATCCATCACCTAGACCTACTGATTAGTATAAACTGACAGGGAAGACTAGGAGAGCACTAATCAGAGAATACAGCTTGATGTTGCCTAAAATTTCAAGAAATGATTGGATTCCAGTTTGCAGGAGTTAGAATTGACCATCCTGATCCGATCCAATTTGATATAGATATTAGGGATGTGAATCTTACAACAACTCACGACTGGATTCGTGGAGTGACGATTCGATTCAGAAACGGTTCTTGATTCAGGCCACCGCACATTGCGCACATTGCCAGCTGTACAACAACAAGCAACATGTCTAGCAACAAGCAACATGAATCGTAGGTTGACGTCACATCTGGCCTAAGCGCTGGAAATTCGGCCACCGAATCGCAGACTATTTTGCAGCACACAGGCTGTTCAAGATAATGGGATTACACAATGGCGAGTTCATTTTACTTAATTTAAAACGCCTCATTACGCAATACAGTTAAAAAATTGAACATGAATATAATTTCTTTTAGAAATCCAGCCCCCTGCTCCTTTAACTAACTTATAGAGATTGTGAACATTAGAACAGTATATCTGTATGGGAGGCTACAAACATCCAGCCAAACCTGCAATAGAACAGCTTAGATTGATGAAAAAGGAATATTTTTCCTTGTCATGGTAAATAATTAGTAAGTGAAAGACCTATAATGCACAATACATGATGAATTTTTTAAAGCAGCGGAAATAACCTGTTCTTCTCCTGCCTCTGTGTTCCCCTCAGACGCTGCTGAAGGCCGGCGAGCAGTGCTGGTCGCTGGCGGAGCTGGTGCAGGCCGTGGTGATCCTGGCCCACTGCCACTCGCTCTGCAGCTTCGTCTTCGGCTGCGACACAGACTCGGACCTCGCCCACCTCGCCAAATCTCCGAACGGCACGCCGCCGACCTTCTGCCCCTTCGATGCTGCCAACGCCAACGTGCCTCAGTCGCTCAGGGCTCCTTCTGAACACATCACGCGGCGACGGGTAAACGAGTCCGATTTTTCCTTGTCGAAACGTTCAGAAACTTTATCGTACATCAGCTTTGTTTCACATACACCACTGTTGCGCTTTCAGATCCTCTGGCCTGCTTCATTGGCTCGTCTGTGGCTGTGCAGATAAACATCATGCAGCTCATTTAAACAGAGCATCATGTTCAGCTGTAATCATATGAAAGGAAAGACATGCATATCTGAACTGCTTGTTGGTCTGATTTTAACTCCATTAAGCTGATTCATTTTAACCCTCTATCAAATTATCGTAGCTTAATACTTGAACAGATTCTAAAGAATCCTCCTCAGATAAAAATCTCATTTAGTGCTCAATATGTTTAAGAAGAAAATCAGAGATTCACACGCAGATTACTTCTTGTCACAGGAGACGCCTTGTTGCCTCTTTTCCTTAAAAAAAACACACAAAAAACGTACGGTAATTTTAACTCTTTGTCACTCTGTGTCGTTTTTCAGTCTTTGGACTCCAGCTGTGACATGGTTTGCCTAAAGGAGAGAATCCAGAAGTCCCAGGAGGAGCAGGAGAAGCGAGAAGAGCGCCTTCTGCAGACGCACACACTCCAGCAAACAGGTAAACAGCAACCACCAAACGGCCTCCGACGGCCTTTCCAGGGTCACATGATGTGAAACTCGAGTGAATGCTACTCCTCGGCCTCGCTCAGCTCTATGCTTTCGCCCCCCGCTGCGTTCCTGTTACCGCCTCCCTTTTTTTAGATGTGGAAGACGAGGAGGAGATGCTGTGCTTGGCGGATTCGTCCCGTTTCATCACAGACCCCGCCTTCTGCTATCAGGAGTTCGCCCGGAGGGACGAGGACCACCTCCAAGTGCTCAGAGTTCAGGTGAGGACGGATGTGGGTAAACGAGAGTGGCTCGGTGCGTGGATCAGGAAACAAACCGGGCGTCTTCAGCGAAGGAGTGCCAGAAGGATCTGTTTGATCGATGATTCCGTGTTATTGGGGTTGTATGTGACATACCAACACGAATTACTGCAGAATTTTGAGCTTGGAAGCAAAATACTAATAGAACTTTGATTATTTTTTACAATAATCTGAAAAGTGTGGCGTGAATTTGTATTCTAGTCGTCTTTACTCTGATACCACTAAATAAAACCAAACGCAACCAACTTCTGTCAGAGGTCACCTAAAGGCTCCACATTTAATATTCATCCTTTTATGTAAGCTTGCACCCCGAACTTCTACATTATTAACATTCATGAAATAAGGACAGATGTTGCTGCATAATTAAATAAGATCTAATGGTAAAAACATTTTTATTGTAACTGAAGTATTTTTCTCATTTAAAACGTCATCCTGGTTCCCCTCGTCATATAATATTTATCGCTGTGTTCATGTCTAATGGGTTTGTCTCGTTTTGACTCTGCAGGACTACTCCTGGGAGGTCCACGGCTTCTCCCTGATCAACAGATTGTACTCGGACATCGGGCACCTCTTGGACGACCGGTTCAGGAGCGTCACATCCCTGCCGTCGCTGCACAGCTCCGACCTGAAGAGGGCGATCTGGAACTACATCCATTACGCGTTAGGAATACGGTAAGACCAGCGCCGTGCCGTAAAAACTAAAAAGGCGTCGACCTCTGCTCATCTCTTTGTAGCTAACTATTTCCTCTCTGTTCACAGTTATGATGATTATGACTACGGGGAGGTGAACCAGTTGTTGGAGCGAGATCTAAAGCTGTACATCAAGGCCGTTGCTTGTTTTCCGGACGTCACTAGAACGCCAGTGTGTCCACTGAGCTGGACTCTGCTGAAAGCTTCAGAAAGGGTAAGTGGATTTTTTCATAATTAATGCAATTTTTCTTTTTCTTGTGTAATGTATCACATTAGGATTTAATAGTGAAATCGAAATATTTTATTTCCAATAAAAGTGTAACAGTATTGTTTAAATAACAGAAATGATTAGTAACAGAGGGTGGCTGCCAGTAGAAGGAGCGGCTTTAACTCGCTGCTTCATCTAGCCTAGCCGTGGTTTAACTGTAGCTTAGCTATTAGCTACTTGCTAGCGTCAGCTAATATGCTCTCTAGACGTGTGGGGGATGTGATACAGGCAGTTAATATGTTCCACTTCACAATTGATTCTCACTTTTTGTTATTTTTGCTCATAAAATCTCCCTAAAACACATTAAAGTTTTTGCCTGTAAAATGAAAAACTTAAAATGGGGTGTTAATACTTTTTAGAAGCAGAGGACAGAACGAATACCAGAGCTAACGCTGGAGGAGTAAACGGCTTCGGCTCTCACTGTCGGTGCCTTCTGTCCTCAGATACACGTAAACTTGCTGATCATGGAGGCCCGGCTGCAGGCGGAGCTGCTGTACGCGCTCAGAGCCATCACCCGGTACATGATCGCCTGACGGGCCGGTACGAAGAGGACGAGGAACGTTGAGCTGTGACGCGGGTCAGGAAGCGGCTGTGGCTCTCGGATTTAACGTGTTTCTTGTGCCACACTCATCTTTTACCCTTCTACTGTTGGTCCTCTCAGAAACCCCCCCACCTCTCTTAAGGTTATGTGCAATTACTAGTAGTTATTTTAACATTTCCCTGTCGTCTTGTGTTCCAGTTGAGTGTGTTAGAAGCTTCTTGTGGCCAACACTCCTACATTTTCATTAGACAACTCTCCGTTTTGTATTAACTATGCTTCCCCCCCCTCCTCCCAAAAAAAAAAAAAAAAGATCTCTTTTGTAAAAGGTGAATGAATGTTAACGGGAGATCGGGGGCTTTTTTTTTTTTTTTGACAATCTTTGAAGGACGTTTATTGGACTGTGAAGGACGACAGTTTTATGCTCCCTGAGATTTCGTATTGATGCTGGTCGAGAACAAACAGACGAGACTGCTGGAACTTATCACATCACTATAGTTTGTTTTAATAAGCACTTTTTTAAACTTTATATATTTATAATGCAATGTAGCTCATCAATAGACATTAAGACAAAGTGTGTGGGTCCGAAACGTTTCCTCCCCTGCTTCTGTGTGAAGGTACTCGATTGAAGCAGTTTGTTTTTTCTCGCAATTTACAGTTTTTTTTTTTCTTCCTACTTACTTAATGTGGAGACAGAAGCGTTTTAAAGATGTTGGACGTTTGCAAACAAATGAAAATTGGTGCCTCTTGAGAAGCTGAGACACTGAGATTGCGCCCGATGTATCAAACGTCATTGGCGACACTCCTGGACGTAAAAGGTTACAGAAGAGTTTGATGAATGAAAAGCTCTGTTTTGAGTTGCATGTTTAGGCTTTTGCGTTTGTGCTTCTTTTCTTTTTTTCCCCAAGTCTCATTAGGTCAAAATTCATTATCTAAATCTGAAAGGCAGAAAATAAGCAAACTGTATCATCTTTATTTCTTTTTTACATATTTTTTACTGTACATTTCGTCGTACTCCATTTGTGTTTTTCAGGGTGTGACTGTAGGACCTGCTCGTTGCGCTGCAACCTGAGTAGATGTAGAAGTTTCAGACCGTGTAGAGTTAGATTTAACGAACAAGTGCATATCGACTTAAAGCAAAGCAAAAGCGCTGTTTTTAACACAGGTGCCTTTTTAGGTGGGGGGAAGCTGGAGGCTGGATGTGGGCATCAATCGGTGGATTCCCTGAGCAAAAACTGAGATTTTTCTTTGCCGTTTGGCCTCATTTCTGATCAAGTTTTCCCGCTGCGGTTGATCCCACGATCTCAACAAGAGCCTTTGACACAGATGGATGTTAAAAAAGGACGATTATATATAAAAACAAAAAGTACAAAAAAGAGCATAAGTGCAAAGAGAAAAAAAATGTTTTTTGAAAACGTAAACATGTTTTCTATAAAAATGTACCATAAAAATGTTCTGGGCTTTTTTTTTTCTTTTCTTCCCATCTTCCTGCCTCATTTAACGGACTCACACCTGCACATTTTCACCCCAGTCATGAAACTTTCAAACATTAAACAAAGTTGTGCAGCTGTGACAAAAATCTGTAGGTAAAAAAAAAAGACGACTGAGGAGATGAAAACTCAACATCTCTGGCACAGAATCATCCTCTGGATTCTGTGATCTCATCGTAGTCAGCTGGAATAAAATAATTATTACTTATTAGGCATGATTCTGATTGAATTTGAAGAGCAGAGTGGTTGCTTTAGAAGAGACTGATGCCTGCTGTTGTCCACCAAGGTTATCGCCAACCAGAAACATGCTGCCGTTGCCAATTTTGAGATTGAAGTTGAGTTGCTGCTAGTAGAGCTTCAGAGTACCCAAGAAAGCAAGTATATTAAGGATAACAAGCAGGTAGGTGTGACTGAAGAAGGGTAGCTAATAAGACATTACTTCCCGATTAAACATTAAGGACAGATTTACAGAAGTCTGGATTCTTGTGGACTGTAGCGAAGTCGATTCACTTTTATTTATATAGAGCCAATTCACAACAAATGTCATCTCAAGGCACTTTACAGCAAAAGTCATTTCAATACAATTACACAAATATTCCAACCAGTTAAATGTTTTCTATGTAGATTGCGATGAGTCCACGTGAGGTTGTGCCCGGATCATGCAGACTCCAACCAAAGCAATTCCTCAGCAAACCCTCATACTGACCAAGCATGAAGCGACAGTGGAGAGGAAAAACTCTCCTTTAACAGGAAGAAACCTCCGGCAGAACCTGGTTCAGTACAAGCGGTCATCTGAAACGAACGTCTGGGGGTTTGAGAAGACAGAGAAGAGATAGGATGGAGGATGCTCGGTCACTTTGAGCATCATCTGGACCGATGTTCCCCATCCAGCAGGGGGCATTATAGTTGAGCAGGGAACCAGACCGGGTAGAGCTTATATGGGGAGAAAAATACTGAGAGAAACTGGGTTAAAAATTGCAGTAACAGCAGAAGAACTATCTGGAGAGTAGTAGAAGAGAGAAGAAAAGTGGTCAGTCTGTCCTCCAACAGTCTAAACCTATAGCTACATAACTACAAAAATAACTCAGGATAACCTAAAGCACTAACTACCAACTTTATCAAAAAGGAAGGTTTTAAGCCTAGTCTTAAAAACAGAGTATTTGCCTCATGGACTAAAACTGGGAGCTGGTTCCACAGGAGAGGAGCCTGATAACTAAAAGATCTGCCTCCTATTCTACTTTTAGAAATCCTAGGAACTACCAGTAGACCTGCATTCTGAGAACAAAGTGCTCTGTTAGGAACATATGGAACAATCAGATCTCTGATGTATGATGGAACTTGATTATTAAGGGGTTTATAAGTAAGGAGGAGGATCTTAAACTCTATTCTGGATTTAACAGGGAGCCAGTGGAGAGAAGCCAAAACAGGAGAAATGTGATCTCTCTTTTTAATATTCATCAGAGCTCTTGCTGCAACATTTTGGATCAACTGAAGACTTTTAATTGCACTTTGTGGACTTCTTGATAATAAGGAATTACAGTAGTGCAGCCTTGAAGTAACAAATGCATGGACTAGTTTCTCTGCATCACTCCTGGACAGGATGTTTCTAATTTTAGCAATATTCCAGAGGTGAAAGAAAGAAATCTTGGAAACCTGTTTAATATGGGACTTAAATGTCATGTCTTGGTCAACCATTACACCGAGGTTCTTTACATTATTACCAGAGACCAAACTTCTGTCTTGTCTAAATTTAAAAGTAGAAAAATTCAGAGGAATTTAGGAAAGGCAACTTATAGCACATATTCAGCAACGGGGCAGTAAACATCTGTTACATTATTAAAAAGTAACATTATAATGCAAATGAATGAACAGTTTATCATGTTCCAGCAATTTTTGACAAAAGGCAGCTCTAAAAAGAAGAAGGGGTCTGGAAGCTTGGTGTTGCAAGAACAGGGGTCCGTTCCAGAAAACACGTTATGTGACCTAACCGGTTAAGTTTGTGGATAACCTCGACTTTCTCGTTCCAAAAACTGAGGGATCTGTTTAGGTATGTTGGTAACCATAGCAACTTAATCTCTGAACATAACCAGCTGCGGACCAGGTAATGTTCCAGGTACGTTTTTTTTCAGCACGGTTTGCCCTTTTTAAATGACCAGGAAGCACAGATTATACTAAATTTCTTCAAAATTACTAATGAAAATTTTCACTATGTCTAATTTATTCATTTCCTGAAATACAATGATTATTTAATGATTTATTTCATATAGTATTTAACATGTAACAAATCCATCTTTGGACTTTTGTATGGAAATTCTCTCTATTATATAATAAGCGTTGGGTCCACCATCAATCTTTGACAACTGTGACAGACTGGGAGATCTAATAAGACGATACATCCACCAGAAACTGCAGGACAAAGACCGTTACATGTTGCAAACAATGAAAAAACTTCACGAACACATTGGTAACTTGTCAGAGTATTTCAAGTAAGATTACAGTACACATAAAATGCAGCTGAATGAAATTATCCTGCATTGTGAAACAATGACCGCTAAGTGCATTAAAGGGCCTTTAAGTGGCAGCAATGGTAGTTTTTGAGTTGTAATATATTAGTATATGTTGTAAACTTCCATTTAACAAAGTCTCTGAAAGCCATCAACCATTGGTCGGCCTTTATTCGGGGACTCAGTAAAAATGTATGAGGCTGCACTGAAAAAAGATGAAAGCCCCATCAGTCGATGTGGTAGAAACATGTTTATTTCACAAGACATACGAGAAAGAAAGGGTCTAAAATGAATGTTACGTGTAGAATATGCAACCCTAAACTCAATTAAAGTGCCGTTTGTATGTAGAAAGTACAGCTTCTGTAAGAAGTGCTACCAACCAACGATGGCAACCGCCATATTGGAATCCCAGCTTCTTTAACTGGAACACTGCGAACTGGGTCAAACCAGAGGTCAAACCAGAGGTCAAACTCGGCTCAGACTGACCCAGTTCCTCAGTCGCTTCAATAATATATATCATGGTCAACAACTTAGTGATATTTGTTGAATAATGTTCTCTGACAAACCGCAGAGACCTTCAAGCGATGTTCTATTTACACAAAGTGGAGTAAAGAAAGGGATTCATTCTTAATGGTCGCACTGGACTGTATTTATGGTATTTAAAGTGGACAAAATACAACTTTAACATTGTATACGAAAATAAAAGTACCATATTAGCTGCTAGGGGAAATGGGTATTTTGTAAGGCGCTGATTGGTCACGTTTTGGTGAAAATGGTATAAGTTTACAAGATCTTAATCTGACTGCAAAGCTGAGGTCAAACCTCAAAAATAATAAAAAATGACAACCTGCCATCTCTGATGATTTAGGAAAAGGTCGATCGGTCAGGATCTGGTCCAGAAGCTGAAATTCACTACGAATTACTATAAACTTTTTGTTCCCCTTATTACAGGACTGCAGCTTACTATAAAAAAAAAACATAGAAAAGCAACATAGATTTCTATAAATCAAAATATACTCGTGTTTTTCCTCTGTTACAACTATAGAAACTAAAGAATTACACATAGACTGTAAAAAAAGAAGAAAAAAGTAAAATAAAATCACCTGAAGCAACAGCGCCCTCAAGCGACAGATCAAGAAGTCTGCAGCGTCACAAAAACCAAACGAAACCAAAGTGGGTTAAACAGTTTATTGAATTGATTTCTGCTTTTCTACTTTTATCTCTGGCTGACTTTACAAAGTCAAATCAATAAAAACAAAGAGGAGGGATAAGAATGACAGAGAGAGATTGAGAAATAAAACTATTCAGGTGATTTAAAAAATAAATTATAAATTAATTGGCTTCTGCACAACCCATGGTTCCCCTACGCCAACTTTTAATGCTGTAACAAACGGGCAAGTTTAAATCTGGAAAAGGAACAAAAAACACAGGAACTACGGTAGCTGCTACTTAATAACTGAATAATAAAAACATGTAGTGGGGGTATAAGCCAGGTAACAACGTCAGCGACTGGGAACTGGTGGGAGTTATCAATCATTAAACCAAAAATAAAAACACAAGCCTGGTTGCATATATGACTAAAATAATCACTGGTATTGATGAATAAAATCATGCATAATTAAAGAAGTTTGAGTTTTGTTTCCGTATTAAAAAGCTCAGTTATTGTACATGTTAAGACAAAAAAAAAAGTAAAAAAAGAAAGAAAGGGATGGAGGACTGACTGCATCCTAACTATAATAATCCAGAATACAAAAGGCCCTGATATTCACCAACCGCACTGATATCATCTAGCACCATTGTTTGCAAAGTAAAAACGAGACACAAAACATTTCTGGGGAGCGGGGGACAAAGGAGAGTGCTTTTAAAGTTTTTCTTTTACAACACCACGGAAACAACGAGGGGTTATTTCTGAGCACAAAATAGACACACAAAAAAACAACACAAAACCTGGAAAAAGGGGGGATATTACAACATTAAGTACTGCTACAAAGCAAGATGGTGCTCTAGTGTTTTCGATATTGGCAGATGAGAAACAAAAAGCACAACTAGCGCTGATACGCACGGCTGAACGACTCTTAACAAAATAATAAACCTGGAAGGTTAATTTAAAAATCAGCTTTTTTTTCTCTTCTTCTAAACGGAAATTAAAACAAAGACACGGCAATGCTGGGCTTCCAGTCTTGTGCAACAAATAAATACCTTTATCCAATTACACCTGCCTGCAGCCGTTTTCCTGCTCCACTTCTGAGAGGTAACTCGTTTTGAGATGAGAAACGACGATTTATTTATTATTTTAGAATAAAAAAGAAAAGCGAATAGCAAAGCGCGAGGCAGGTGGCTGGGGATTGTAGCTGAAGTGATCAAGTATCCGCCTCATTTCATCTTCCTAATAGCAATAAAACAAAATCATATCACATTACAGGTGTGCTTTGCAAAGCTTATGTACACAGAGGACGATGTGTCAGGCCCAAGCACTCTTTAAATGCCATGCAAATATTAGTGTTCCTTTGGTTATGTAAAAAAAAATATATATATATCCACATGCAGCTTGTCCTTTACAAAAATAAAAGTATAGAAAAAAAATCACCGTTAAAAATTATCTGAGATTGCTTCCTCCAATGTAAAAAAACACATAATTTGTCATTAGTGATATACGTATTAATATCTGATTTATCATCTCAATCTATATTAAAACTATCAAATATATTCTTTTCTGGTACCTCTCACACTGATTTAAATTGCTTTTAATGTTAGTATTCAAAAATGTAAAAAAAATTAAAGTGTGAGAGGAGACTCCTACAAGCTCCCACCTCATTTTTTTTTTATTTTAAAAAAAGAAGCAATTTTGCAGCATCTTGTCGAGCGAACGCAAACCTCCAAGAACCTTTTTCCACATTTTGCAACGATAAAAGTTACAAACTTCCGATGCGTTTTATTGGGATTTCATGTATCAAACCAGGAGAAAGGCGAATAAGAGACCGATAAACCTAAAAAGTGTGGCGTCCGTCTGCATTCAGTGGCAGAAACGCCCTCAAACCTTTTGCTACAAAGGGCAAAACCATCAAGTCGAAAGTGATCGTGGGCCACAAAAAAAAAACATTTTATTTTTTGGAGAAAAAAAAGTTTTCTTTACCTGCTTAACAATAAATTAAACAGGTAATAGTTTCAAGAATTCTTTTAGAAAGGATTGTAGATTCAAAACAAAGGGCTTCTAAGGTTTGTCTTTTTAAAATAAATAATTTTCAAAAAGTTTTAAAATATTTCAGAGGGGCTAAAGAATCTGTTTTGGGGTTTTTTTTCTGCAGAAAGAGCAGGGTTTGTGTCACTTTCTTTCTAAATACGTTACTTTTAGCTGTGTATTATTGTACATCTGCTTTTGCGTCAGTCGTTTACGCATTGAAATAAAAAAGAAAGCAAAAAAAAATATGATTATTAAAAAGATGAATAATTAGTTTTGTGCCGTGGATCATTATCTAATCCTTTTAACATGAAAATGACGCCTTTTATAAAAAGAAAGTCTCCATCTGCATCAATCATTTGTGTTGTGTTGCCAATAAGCAACAATCAGCTAATTCGTAAACTGAGGTTATTAACTTGAGGACAAGAAAAACCCAATAGCGGCTCTGCAGACCGGACAACTAATAACTTCTAATTAACAGAAATGTAAATATTTCTAGTTATTTTGAAAGTTTCCGGCTGCGTTGTGCATCCATATCTGGGTATGCCACTTTATTTTTATTCCTAACGACATCCCGCTACTCTGTTTGTTGTACCTTTTTACTTCTGAGTCCAAACGTTTCCATTTTCTGCCACTTTGCTTCTGCTACGACTCAATTTAACTCAAAGGATTGCCCTATTGTTCCCCTCTGCAGTGTGCAGTAAGCTAAAAGTAACATCCTGAACGCACTGTGGGACACGGTGGCAGCGTCGTCATGCTGAGGGGACTCGACACTGGAGCGGAGGTTTACTTTTCCGGCAGGACGAACGTAGAATTATGTGTCAAAGTAAAAACCCAACGTGATGAGGTTTTTGTCAGGGGAAAAAAAAAAACGGATGTTTGCAGATGGCTGAGCTATAAAAAAACAAAAGAAGAAGAAATGTTTCTGTCTCCATCTGCAAGGAGCCGACAAAAAAGCTGTGATTCAACAAAGCAGTAAAATCAGGTTGTTCGAAGCCTCGGCACGCCACACTTTTCTGATTGTTGTAAAAAAGAAGACAGAAAATGTTGAAATCATTTACCTTCCGCTTCCAAATCACGCGCTGCTTTGAGTCAGTTTCTCGCACGAAATCCCGATAAAACACACAGTCGGCTTACCGTAACGTGTCAAAATGCGGAAAGTTAAATGGGAATGAATACTTTTACGAGGCAACGATTTCTTTCGAGGTTTAGCTCACCTCTCCTGATGAGTTCTGCATAGCATAGGTGCAACGTGTTCATTACATTGTCTCTTTTAAAGGATTATATATCTTTTTTTTTAATTATCATTTGTTGAAATGATAAACACTAACGTTCATTTGGGGTCCCTGTGTGGCAGGAAACCTAAGTGCTTCAAAAAAAAAAAAATAAAAAAAAATGCACAGACTCGAGGAGGAGATGATAAGGTGGAGGATTCCTGGTAGCGAGGACCTGGTGTGATCACGTAATCGATGTCTTCATTTTGTTAGTTCAACTGCACATCAGGGATTTAGGAGAAAAAAGAAACAGAAGATAAAAACAGAACATCCTCCAGCTGGTTTCTACCAAAACACGCTCGTCAAAAAAAAAAAGAAGAAGAAAAAGCCAAACGGAAAAACATCAAACTCCAATTAAATTTACAGGGTATACTGTGCGAGATGCAAAGCCGTCCCGCCGTTAAGTCTTCCTGATCTCAACACTCGGAGCCTCTCGAAAGCTCCTACCACCTTCTCACCTCTTTCAGTCGATCTGGTGCAAAACTGGCCATTTTCTCCAAGACATAAAAACATTATTGTTGTTTTTTTGTTGTTAGGTGTTTAGAACTTGATCTGGAAGTACCATCTCTGGTGTAACATGACATGAAATGCAGCCTCTGCACACAGGAGAGGCGATGATTTGTCTTTACACTGCAAAAAATATATTTTATCACACATCTTTTTACAAAAAAAACAAATCATCAGTTCTGGTTCTTAAGAGGGGAACGACAAAAAGGACAGCAGCTAAATCGTTTCTGAGTGTTATTGAGAAAAATCATTTAGAAAGAAACAAAACGAAAAAACACAGTTCTCAGAAGCCTGAAACTCCCCTGCGTGTCACGAAAGGCGAGATTCGGCGTCTGAAGTTCAGCCAGCAGGGGGCAGCAGGGGGCAGCAGCCACGCAGCGGTCGCTCTGCGGTTTGAGGGGAGGTCACGTCGACCGGAGGTCAGTTCCTGCAAGACAAAGACGGCGGACACCAAAGGTCATGACCAGAAACACACGGATGCCTCGCGGAGTCGGGGAAAAACCCTTTGCGTGTTTTACGACGAGTCGTGTTGAGTCTCGCGGTCCGAAACTCTGAAAAGTGTGGCGTGTATTTGTATTCTGTATCCGTGAGTTAAAACGTTAAGCTAAAGCTATCAGAGGACTAATGTAATAATAATGTACAATAAATGCAAACCCTAAGAATAAACTATTTATTATACAGTTATTAGAACTTGGTTTCTGTTTAAATAATGTTAAACATAATTGCTAATAAGTCATAATTTAGGCATTTAGAAAGCAACTAATCTTCAAATTAAAGCAATACCCCCTGTATTTGCATATATGTAAATGTCAAATCTAACTTAATATTTAAAATATAAAGTAAGCAACACGAGTGAAGGGAGAAAATATTTTTTAGAAAACCCCATTTTCTAAATCTGACCGACTTTTCTTTTCCCCTCGACTGCAAAATTCACATACAAGTAAAAAAAAAAAATTCCTGGTTAAAAGATTTCTTGTTTTCTCTCTTACTTCAGTTTGTAGAGCGAATAAATTTTTTTTTTCTGTTGAACAATTTCCAAGCAATATGTTTTTTCTTATAAAATTTTCAAATTTTTTTTCTGTCCCACAGGGCTGCAGCGACAGAGTAAAAATAAATAATAATAAAATAAATATTTTTATCTTGAATTAGCAACATTAGCGTTGCCTGACGCTGGCAAAGCCTGCAGTCCGAATGCACCGTAAGCAGAGCATTGGCCTTCTGAAACGATACTTTGTATCACGTAACGTCAGTGTTGGGAGTAATGCATTCCAAAAGTAATGAGTTACAGGAACATATTACTTCTTTCAGTAACTGAGTAAAGCAATGCATAACTTACAAAATATACAGCAATATATTACTAGTTAGAATTTCAGTAGTTCGAGTTACAAACTCATTTTAAATTGTTTTTCTGGCCAACTAAAGCAACAGACCAAATCAAGTCGGATACGGTAGAAGAAGATCCACTTCCTGTTGCTCAAAACTAAAACATCGGAGAATCAGGACGGCTGAGGAAAAGATCGACTGTACATTTAAACATTATTAACACAGTTTTCCTAAACATCTGTTATAAGACTTAAGACATCGGAGTCTCGTCTTTGTGATGAGCACTTTCAGCGCCTCTTTTTGATTATATTCAACGAACGTTACCATGAAATAGAACGCATGCAAAGGAACTTGAGACTTAATTTTAATAAAATAGTGTAAAAAATACAGAATTTGTGGTGTGACTCTTGTGTAAAATGTGCATTGAGAAGTTACGGTGGTTAGAAGCCGTGTTAAACCTAGTTTGTGCTTCCCCGTATTGACGCAATGCCATTATCCGTCACCTATGCAACGACGCACGGAGTAGAGGCCCGAATTTTAACTATCCGTCGACGGAGAGCGTATGCATCTGATTGGTCCGTTTCAGTAACAGCCAGAGATCGCATCACCAGAACGGGGCTCTATAGTCGCTGTAATCAGTAGTTAATGCTGCGTTTTGCCACTACATGCTTTATATTGAAAGGATAATTTGTCTAATCTGGTCTTTTGGCGATTTTGAACACAAGGAGGTTTGGGAAAACAACAAAATGGCTGCTGTGTTTGTTTCCGCTCAGTGTAACTTTCTATCCTCTATCTTCAGCACGCAGCAGTCATACAGCTTATAAAAGCAAACAAACAAAACACGCTTTTACAATGGATGATACCAACTAGGGCTGGGAAGACGCGTCGACGTAATTGCAAAATAAAGAGCACTTTTTTGCATAAAGTGAATGTTAAATTTTGTTTGTTCATATTATATATATATATATTTTTGGGGGTATTTTCGCTTCTTTATTCATATTAATTTTTTTGCACAACATTTAACTTATTGTTAAATGCTACCTCTAACATAAGATTGTACTAATACTAGGTTTTTTTTACAATTAAAATGTGTTCAAATGAAGAAATTTGTTTATTTTATTGAAATACATAAAATATTAAATGTCAAATTTCTATACATATAACATTATGGGTATATAATCAATAATCAAATCAAAATCGAATTAAAAAATTAATTATTAGATTAATTGATGCATCGGAAAAATAATAGCTAGATTGCAAAAATAATCGTTTTGCCCAGCTCTAATACCAACACAGCTCTAAGGGAATAAATGCTGTTTTTTTAGAGTAAACACAGGTCGCACATGAGATGTTGGAGCCTTTTTTGTCGCGGATAGTAACGTTACGGTTCTTAAAATTCGTTTTTGGTGCTGAAAATCTGCGTTTACGTGTGGATGACGGGCTAAACCGTAGAAAATATCGTGTGGACAGGGCCCTAGTGTAATTGCTGATTAAAAAAGGAGGTAGAGGTAACAGGAAGGGCTGGTGTACCTGGCGAGCTCTGGAAGATTAGCTGGGCACCCAGTGGTGGGCCGAGCCCTGCGTGGCGGTGCTGGGCCCCGTGTAGCCTTGGCCTCCAGGCAGGATGGGGTCAAAGTTGAAATCGATGCCGTCGGCATCCATCAGGTCGCTGTTGATGATGTAGTCCACGTCGCAGTCCAGGTTCTCGGTGAACATGTCGATGTCCAAGTCCGTGGGCAGCCGCTCCTGAGCGGGCAGGAAGCCGGCTGGAGCCCCGAACTGACCCATCCCCGGTAGGCTCTGATTGGCCGAGGGGAGGGGCCCGGCGTGGTGGGAGCCCATGGTCTGCGCCGCGGTCTGGTGGGGTTTGAGAGCGGAGAGGGGATTCGGGTCTTGGGACAGGATCATCCCCAGGCTGGGCTGCTGGTGGTGGTGGTGGTGGAGGGTCTGCATCGCCATCGGCGGCGCCACGGCGTTCGGTTCCAGCCCTTTATTCAGCCGCATCTGAGTCGGTTTGGGTCTCACGCCCAAACCCATCTGACTCAGTCCCCCAGAGTTCGTCATGAGGGGGCCGACCATCAAGACGTCGCTGGGAGGAGGCGAGTCGGAGGTGAGCAGCGCCTCCAAGCTGGAGGGAACATGGCCGCCGTAGTGGCTGCTTCCGTGGGAGGCGGAGCCAGACATGGGGTTGAAGAGAGAGTTGCTGAAGGTGGGCGGCTCCTTGCTCAGAGACGCCGAGGCCGCGGTGTGTGCGGGGGACTGCAGCTGGTGGAAGGGGGCGAAGCCGGAGCCCCGCGGCAGCAGGGTGGAGGCGGAGGGCAGAGGGGTGGGAGGCGCCGGTGGCGCCGTGCTGGGGCTGGCCGCGCCCTGCTGCCCCGTCATCAGGGTCAGGTTGTCGATCAGGTCCAGCTCCTCCATGACGGTCTCCGTTAGCGTGGGGGTCAGGCTGCTGGAGGCGTACCTCCCCAGCAGGCCGTCGTCCGGCAGGCTGTCGTCGTCTTCCTGCCCCGGAGCGATGGGGGACAGGCGGCCGCTCAGGGTGCTGGCGTTGGAGCTGGTGCGGGGGCGGAAGGTGGTCCACATGTCGGCGTCGTCCAGGCTGCCGCGGGACGAGGGGCTGCTGCTGTTCACCCCCCATTTGGGGAACTGCTGAGACGAGTTGGGGCTGTCTGCGCCCGCCGGAGCGCCGCCGGCGTCTCCTTGCAGCACCCCTCCCGCCCCGGCCGCGCCCGCCTGCTTCTTGGTCTGCTTGGCCCTCATGCGGCTCTTCAGCAGCTTGCTGCTGTTATCCATGGAGACGGCTCGGCGACGGGGCGCCTTCCCCGTCTTCCCCCCCTCGGGGTTGAGCATCCACCAGGAGCTCTTTCCAGTCGACTCATTGTGGACCCTTAAGAACTTGTTGTGGAGTGATAAGTTGTGGCGGATTGAATTCTGAGAACGAAAAAGAAGCAGACAAACTAAAATTAACGAAACCCTCTGAATGTGGAAAAAAATGGGTGGGGGAAAAATTTAAATAATCTCAGTTTAGCCCCTAATTTTTTCCTCACAATGATGAAAATAAAAAGGATGCAGACATAACAGCATGAAGGTCACGGAGCCTTTGGTCCGTTTGAGCACGGCTCAGATACCAGGTGGTGGGGGCCAGTCGGTGCAGCGTAGCTCAGTGGTAGAAGCGTCTGCCTACTACCCAGAAATCGTACGTTCGATTCCTCTTCCACCTCCTACATGCCGCTGTGTCCTTGGGCAAGAAACTTCACCTACCTTGTAGGGTTGTCATAATAATCGATACTAAAACTCATATCTTAACGAGATATTCTGTTCCTGTACATCCATATTTTGAAGTTGTGTTTCATTTTAACTAGTTTTTTGTGTGTGCACTTTTTAAGAACACTGCTGATACTTAAAAAGTTTAAGTGAAATTGTTTACATTTAACAACCGCTAACATATAATTTTTGCACTATAACTTAATGTACCTACAGAAAAAAGGAATGTTATTCATTGTTTCTATTTTTTCAATGAATTGTTTTTAAATCACCTTAGCATTGCAATAAAGTATCAAGGTGTTTTTCAGTATTGAATAAAGTTTGAAATATTAGTATCGTGACAACAACTCTACCTTGCCTATATCTATTTATATCTAGGTCTTAAAATTAGTGCCGTACTTAACTGGTTTATATTGCATTTTTCCTCAAAAGTTTAACCACAATCATTTTGATTAAATAATGCAGGTATAAAGGGTGGCAGAACCGATAATTGAGAACGCAACCAAGCCTTGGGAAGGTCAAAATACTCAGAACGCGTGACGCCTTTGGTAAATGAAGATGATGTTAAAAAAAGTAACATACTTCACATTTTTAGGCAAACTTTCTTGTGGCCTGTCACCACTACTTGGCTGGTTTGCCCTGAGAAATAAATGAACACACAAGTTCAAAGATCTTTCTTGTCGTCTCTGCCAGTAAGACTGTGAATTAGGCCATGAAATGGGTGTTAGCTTTTCAAAGAAATGTTCTTAAAAGACTTGGATTTGACCTGAAGAAACTTTTAAGAACCCTGTATAAGGTTTTACTTATTTCTTGTCTCCTGCTCTTTTCCTCATAAACAGTGAATCACACCTGAACCCAGAGTGCTATGACTGGCACGTCTGCAGACAGACTTTACTGGTTAACCTGCTTTTATCAGTCGGGGAGGCGTTCGCTGTCACTCTATAAAGAGCAAAACCCACTGAGACAGCGTCTCGCCCACGGACACAAATTATGAGCAAATTATGAAAATCTCGTTAAAATAAAAACGACTTTGACTAAACAAAAAAAAAGGGGATTTAGATGTGTTTTATTGAATATAAGATCCCTCTCCTGAAATACTTTAGTAGTAAATAACTTAATATGTGATAATAACATTGATTTGTTTTGCCTGTCAGAAACGTGGCTGCAGCAGGAGGATTTTCTAAGTATAAATGAGTCAACTCCTTATAATTATTACAATTTTCACATTCCTAGAAGTACTGGGGGAGGAGGAAGAGTTGCAACCATCTTTCGTTCAGATTTACAAATTCACCCCAGACCAATTATTAACTGCAGCTCTGTAGAACATCTATTCCTTAGTTTTCCTCATCCAAGTTGCAAGACATTGGTTTTGTATCGCCCACCAGGCCCTTACTCTCAATTCTTGGATCCGACTTCAGATAAAAAAAAAAAAAATCAGATTTAGTTTTAAACACTGATCAGGTAATTATAGCAGGGGATTTCAATGTTCATGTGGACACTCAAAGTGATAGATTAACTGCAGCCTTTAATGTTATCTTAGACTCAATAGGCTTTACTCAGAAAGTGAAGGGACCCACACGCTCTGGTCAGCACACTTTAGACATTGTACTGACATACGGCATTAAGTCTGATGAACGAATAGTCCTCCCACATAACCCAGTCCTATCTGACCATTTTTTGATAACCTTTGAATTTACTTTACCCAACGTTCCTAAATATGAAAGAAAATTTAATTGCAGTAGAAGTTTATCAGACGGTGCTGTAACAAGTTTTAAAGAATCTGTTCCATTCTTGCTTCATATGTGTCTCAGAATACCACAATAGATGGCACCAATTCCAACACTAACCCTTCAGAAATTGATGGTCTGGTTCAAAGTATTACTTCCTCACTGCGTTTGAACAATCCAAAATCAATCACTTAATCTGGAGGGCATTAAATTGGCCTCTGGTAATAATGTAAAGAACATCGGTGTAATTTTTGACCAAGACATGACATTTAAGTCCCATATTAAACAGGTTTCGAAGATTTCTTTCTTTCACCTCTGAAGTATTGCTAAAATTAGAAACATCCTCTCCAGGAGTGATGCAGAGAAACTAGTCCATGCATTTGTTACTTCGAGGCTGGACTACTGTAATTCCTTATCAGGAAGTCTACAAATTACAATTAAAAGTCTTCGGTTGATCCAAAATGCTGCAGCAAGAGTTCTGATGAATATTAAAAAGAGAGATCACATTTCTCCTGTTTTGGCTTCTCTCCATTGGCTCCCTGTTAAATCCAGAATAGAGTTTAAGATCCTCCTCCTTACATATAAAGCCCTTAATAATCAAGCTCCATCGTACATCAGAGATCTGATTGTTCCATATGTTCCTAACAGAGCACTTCGTTCTCAGAATGCAGGTCTACTGGTAGTTCCTAGGATTTCCAAAAGTAGAATGGGTGGCAGATCTTTTAGTTATCAGGCTCCTTTCCTGTGGAACCAGCTCCCAGCTTTAAGTCCATGAGGCAGACACTATATTTTTAAGACTAGGCTTAAAACCTTCCTTCTTGATAAAGTTTATAGTTAGTGGCTTAGGTTAGGTGCTATTTTTGTAGCTATGCTGCTGTAGGTTTTTGACTGTTGGAGGACAGATTAACCACTTTTCTTCACTCTTCTACTTTTCTCTTCTACTACTCTCCAGATATATTGTTTCTGCTGTTATTGTGATTGTCAACCCCGTTTTCTCTCAGTGTCTTTCTTCCCATAGAAGCTCCTCATGGTCTGGTACCCTGCTCAACTATAATGCCCTATATAACTATAACTGCTGGATGGGGAACATCGGTCCAGATGATGCTCAAAGTCACAGAGCATCCTCTATGCTGTCTCTTCTCTGTCTTCTCAAACCCCCAGACGGTCGTGGCAGATGACCGCTTGTACTGAGCCAGGTTCTGCCGGAGGTTTCTTCCTGTTAAGGGGGAGTTTTTCCTCTCCACTGTCGCTACATGCTTGCTAAGTATGAGGGATTCCTGTGGTTGCAGGGCTGCGTCAAAGGGGCTCAACCCTATGAGGGGCCACATGGGACATTATTCAGGATTATCCTCTCACACACACATGTGAAATTTAATTCATTCACACACTATAGTGAAACCTTTCATATAGCATACTGAAATCATTCACACACTATACTAAAACCTCTTATATAGCATATTGAAATCCTTCACACACTATAGTAAAACCTCTCATACATTATACTGAAATTGAAATCCTCTCATACAACATAGTGAAATCCTCTCATACAACATAGTGAAATCCTCTCATACAACATAGTGAAATCCTCTCATACAACATAGTGAAATCCTCTCATACAACATAGTGAAATCCTCTCATATAATATACTTAAATCATTCACATACTACACTAAAAATTTTGATATCGAATTTCACTAGTATGTGTAAGAGCAATTCTACGTATGTGTGTGAGAGGCAACTTTCACTTGAAACGGAAGTAGTAGAAAAAAGGAGCGCATTTTCAAAACAAACGAAGAAGAAGTTGGAGAAGTAGTGACACATTTTACACCCATCATACTAATGTCTGCTCAGCAGCCTGAACGTGACATCAGCGAAGCAGCTGCCTTACTGAATACCATACTGGCCTCAGCAGAAACTATTAGAACTCTTAGTAATGCGACAGCAGCCGGACAACCACCGGTAGCCATTCTGAATGAGGACACGGTAACTAGCCAACTAGCGTCGCTCTTTCCATCCCGCCGCCAAAGCAGTGCGTTGCCGGTGTTGTGCGAGAATCTGTTCCCCTGAAATATTCTGTTCCCCCTGGTGTTACGTGGTATTTTTTCCCTAACCTTTTGTCGTTTCTGATTGGCTGACCGGTTGATTTCTTACTAATCTTAACATTCGAGAATAATTACCTAACCCTAAATCGCTTTCTAATCCTAATATTGGATGAGCATTACCTAACCATAAACTGACAATTTTCCCAACCCTACTCTTCGAGAACCAGTGCCTAAACCTAACGGGGGAAACAGAATATTTCAGGGGAACAGATTTTCGCACTACACCGGCTTCTTCAGGTCCAGTTCCATTAAGGAGAGAATGCGCACCACGTTATCAAGCTCAGCAATGTTTCACTAAATGGACATCGGGCATGAAAAGAAATGCCGGCGGGATGGAAAGAGCGACGCTAGTTGGCTAGTTACCGTGTCCTCATTCAGAATGGCTACCGGTGGTTGTCCGGCTGCTGTCGCATTACTAAGAGTTCTAATAGTTTCTGCTGAGGCCAGTATGGTATTCAGTAAGGCAGCTGCTTCGCTGATGTCACGTTCAGGCTGCTGAGCAGACATTAGTATGATGGGTGTAAAATGTGTCACTACTTCTCCAACTTCTTCTTCGTTTGTTTTGAAAATGCGCTCCTTTTTTCTACTACTTCCGTTTCAAGTGAAAGTTGCCTCTCACACACATACGTAGAATTGCTCTTACACATACTAGTGAAATTCGATATCAAAATTTTTAGTGTAGTATGTGAATGATTTAAGTATATTATATGAGAGGATTTCACTATGTTGTATGAGAGGATTTCACTATGTTGTATGAGAGGATTTCACTATGTTGTATGAGAGGATTTCACTATGTTGTATGAGAGGATTTCACTATGTTGTATGAGAGGATTTCACTATGTTGTATGAGAGGATTTCAATTTCAGTATAATGTATGAGAGGTTTTACTATAGTGTGTGAAGGATTTCAATATGCTATATAAGAGGTTTTAGTATAGTGTGTGAATGATTTCAGTATGCTATATGAAAGGTTTCACTATAGTGTGTGAATGAATTAAATTTCACATGTGTGTGTGAGAGGATAATCCTGAATAATGTCCCATGTGGCCCCTCATACAACCCCATGTCAACGACTTCATGCAGTTTGCTGCGATTACTTAAATAGGAAACTTTTAACTGACTAGATTGTTTGTATAATTGTTCTGAAATTATTTTCTTGTCAATTGCCTTGAGATTACGTCTGTTGTGAATTAGCACTAGTTTAGCAGTTTTCCAAAGAACAGCCCCTAAATCTCTAGAGTCCACATTTAAAAACTAACAGTACAACAAATAAAGCGATTAGATCACGTTCACCGTTTCTCTTTTAATTTTTACAAGAATACAGCGATTCCTGCGGCTGTTATATATATATATATATATATATATATATATATATATACAGTGCTCTGCATAAATGAGTACACCCCCTTTAAAAGTATGAATTTAATCAGTAGCTCAATGAACAAAAGAACAATTTCCAAACTTTCCACAAGGCCGAGTTTTATTGAACACTTATTTAACTCCATAACATGAAATTAAGGTTAATAATCTAATTTAGATCACAAAATCTTCAGTTTTACTCAAATTGGTTGAAGCAAAAATGAATACTCTGCACCATGATTTTTAAGGACAGCACCAAGTCTTCTAGGCATGGTCTAGGCAATCTAGGCAACATCTATCTTTTCCCATTCTTCAAGAATAGCCTATTTTAGAGCCTGGATGCTGGATGGAGAGGGATTCTCAACTTGTTGCTTCAGAATTCCCCACAGATGTTCAATTAAGTTCAGATCAGGAGACAAACTTGGCCATTCAATCACCTTCACCCTATTCTGCTTCAGAAATGCAACCGTAGCTTTAGATGTGTGTTTTTGGATCTTAGTCGTGTTGGAAAAGTGCACGACGACATGTGTACGGAGTGATGGAAGCATCTTCTCCTTCACTAACGAGCAGCCCAACACCAGCAGCACTCATGCAGCCCCACATAATGACACTGCCACCACCATGTTTCACTGTAGGCGCCATGCGTTTTTCTTTGAAATCTTCACCTTTACGACACCATACAGTTTTTAAACCATTAGTTCCCAAAACAGTGATCTTTGTCTCATCACTCCAGAGTATAGAGTCCCAGTAGTCTTCATTTTTTCAGCATGGGCCCTAGCAAATTCTAGGCGTGCTTTTTTATAAATGGGCTTTAGGAGAGGCTTCCTTCATGGACGATACCCCTGCATGCCATTCCTCTACAGTGTGGTGTCCCGGAAAATGGTCACTCCAGTTTGGCTTTCCTAGTGCTTTAGCTAACAGCAGTGAAGTTGAATGGCGATTTTCTTCAACCCTTCTCATCAGAAGACACTCCTGTCGAGATGTTAACTTCAGTGGACGGCCTTGTAAGATGGTTGCACTTCCATCTTTCCTAAAAAAAAAAAATCCTTTTGCTACAGTATTTTGATTGATATGTAAAGCTTTGCTGATCTTTTTGTAGCCCTCACCCTTTTTGTGTACAGAAATGATTTCCTTTCTCAGATTTCTCTTCCATGGGGAGGCATTACTGACAGCATGAAATGGGAAGGGCTTTTCTTTGTAAAGCAATGCCCTTTTATTGCCACCTGTCTGCTGGACACCTCTTAAATGAATCACTCACCTGTGGTTGAATGCCTGTTAATTAGTAGTTTGTAGTCTTAAGTGTGGCTTTTCTCCTAGGACCATAATTTGGGTGTACTCATTTTTGAAACATGGGCTTGAATGAATTTGTTAGGCAAATTACTTTTTTGTGTGTGCAAATGAACAAATATTGTTTGCAATCAATCGCCCACATTTGTGGGAGTATTTTGTAGTATATTATATCATACAAAATGTTGATTCTGAAAGGAAGCTAAAGGTTTTCTGACAAACTTAGTGGGCTGTACTCATTTATGCAGAGCACTGTATATATATATATATATATATATATATATATATATATATAGTTTGATTTGATGTGGCTTGCCAGAGAAAGCAGCACCATATTAAGGGTGAAAAAAAAGAAAAAGATCAGTTGTGCAAAAGTGACTTATACTTTTTTATATGTCCAGTCATTGTGAAGTGCCATTATCTCCTCTAAAAAATGACACCCAGAAATGTCTGTAAATTTGAAATAATCCTTTTAGAGGCTATTTGTTTGTAAGAGGAAAACGATATCTTAGCAAATTAATCTCTAAAGCGATTTTAAGATTGAAAATTAGATACATTTTTATACCGCAAGTTTAAATAATTATATCTGGATGCAGTTTCTCGCTTTTTGGATGTAGAAAAGATTTTTCAATCAGATTTATTGGGATTTTAAACAGATGACTCCAAGTTATTGGAGGTTTTCCACAAGGAATAATGAATCAATTGAATAAACTCGGTTTCCAATTAAAGATTTAACCGAGTGGTTTTCCAAGGTTTATTTTCAGATGATTCAAAACCTACTGTAAAGATTTTAAATTCAGCTTCAGCTTTAATTTGTTTTATGATTTTTTTTTCTTTTACTGGCATATTTAGTCATGTTTGTGTAGTGTAACCAATGAGAGTATGACACATTTTTCCTGTCAAAATTTCATACGTTCTCCAACTTATTCACTGAACGCGTTACGCTCTTTCTTAAGAAACCGGAAATCCTTGAAACAGTGTGTTTTTGTATTTTGTTATTGTAAATAACATTGTAAATTGTTATTGTAATAACTACTGCATTTAGTTAAATTATTTGCATTATCCATTTTTTTCATATTTATTTTGTTAGTGTTGTCAATTTAGGAATTGCTGCCCTCTTAAAATCAAGAACTAATAATAAAATACTCAATTTTTAGGCTTTATTTTAGACCTTTATAGTATAAATACAAAAGCTCAGTGTGAATTTAAACATATATTCAGATTGAGAAGGCTTTAAATGAAGTCAATTTTAAATATCTTCCTAAACTCTCCTTTTCCATGCATGTGCAGACATGGAAAATACTAAAAGTCAATACTTTTCTAGACTGTATATGAATCTTTTAGTTAACTATGCTATTATATTTATTTTTAGCTATTACTGCTTTTATTTAAAATTAAGTTAATGATTTCCTTTTGAAAACAAGGGTCTCATTTATTAAAATTTGCGGAGAATTCTCACTAAAACCGTATTTAAGATCAGCAACTTTTTTTACATTTAGGCCAAGTAGGTTTCTGATCTATCAAACTCGGAGTACGCACAGCTGGACGCAATCTCCGCTTTATAAATCAGACTTTAAGTAGAAACGTGCTCAGCCGTTTCTGGATCATATCCCGCCTCCTACACACCAGCTTTCTGCCATAAACGGTCAACGCAAAGTGTCTAGTGAATTATGAATGAAATGAAATGCGCCGTGGATCGGACATATGATGTCCGTGAATTTTAAAAACTAATTTTGATGCAGAGAAAACGCTGATTTTTGACTGGTGGCAAAAGTTACTTTAGGTTTTATGTAAAAACGTTTAGCGGACTACAACTGCAGAAGAAGAAGGAGAGCGAGGGCCGTAGCCTCCAGGATGAAGAAAGGAACATTAAACACGGAGAAAACCTCGATAAATCTGACCATGTGGAAAGTAGCAGCTATGTCTGGGGAAAAGCAGTCGGTGGAGCGAGAGCCAGCATGGAGGAGAAGCTCTACAAGCTCTAGGTGAGTGTTTTACGTGCAATAGCTACTGCTAGTTCCCGCCAGCCAAATGGCGTCATATATGCGACTTCTGACTTCTGATTTGTAGGCATTTTAAATGCAATTTTTTATAATCAAATAAATACCAAATCACTGGACAAGCACATTCGAAATGTACATCATTAGTTATCATTTAAATCGAAGTACAACATATGTGTGATTCAGACCGTAAGACAAAGCGGAACAGAAAATAACTTTTATCGCCTCATTGACTTACATTCATTATTTTTTTTGGCCAGGGGACCAATGGGCCGACCGGAAGGGGAGGAGACTTATCGGTCATTCAGACCGCAGGCTTTGTCATCGTCAAGCAACGCTCATAAAGCGACGCATATACACAGAAGATACATTTTTAAGATGAAGCTAGCATATCTCTGCTGGATGCTTTGAACACTCGCAGATCGTTGGTTGGCTAGGTAGCGTCGACGTCAGGCAACGTCACTACAGTGAGACGCTATGATTGGTTGGCTTTCAACCTTGAAACCCAGAAAAAGCTTAAAAAGTTGACGGAGCCAACGCTCACAAAGCACCGCAGAGACTGCAACGCTCCTCAAACGGCCTCAACCGTACACTTAACATGTAATCGTGACGTTGCTGACGCTGACAAAGCCTGTGGTCTGAACGCACCATTAGGCTCCCCATGTTTCACGGGTAACTATGGCAACCGAGAGGCGGAGAAAGCTGTTTTATTTCAATCAAAAAATCAATGTTAATCTATATAGAGCTTTACTCAGCCAAAGGCTTCACGTAAAAAGACAAAAACATAGTTATAAAAAAATGTGTTGGAAGACGAGAGTAAAAAATAAAACCTTAAAAAATAAATAAATAAAAGCAGCAGCACAAGAGATTAAAACAAATAAGAAAATTAAATATGGTTTCAATTATAAGCTATGATTTTCTCTTATAACGACAGTGAGACTGGAATCAAAGCAAATTAAAACAAATAAAGCTAAATCGCAATAGAACGTAATAAGTTTAAGCACTCCTAGATATTTAAAGCCTGGCAACAAGGTGAGCTTCAAAACTACTTTTAAAGAGCATAATCCATGCAAAATATTGATTTGGGGTCATAAAAATAAACGGAAGAGCTGCAGGTGACACAGCGCTGATGCAGCAGCGTGCCTGACATTAGGGCTGGGCGATATGGCAAAATTTTGATATCACGGTATTCTTAAAAAAAATATCGGTATTACGGTATTTAACGGTATTTTCTGCCACACAAGACAGTTCATAACCACATTATCTTATAAGAATAAAGAATATAAAAATGTGCTTTAAATAGCCCATTTTACTGCCATATGGACTGAAACATATTGTTTTTTCCAGACACAGGTGAATGATATGAAAATAATTAAAATGATTATGATTCTAGTAGATATTCCTGATGTTCTAAGGCTGAAAGTATAATTGTTTTAAACCTCACGTTGGCGCAAGCAACAAATTGCTTCTTCTAATTGTTTTGCATGTAGTACTGAAGAATCCCGCTAGGGGGCAGAGTACAGACTCAGTTCGGATATTGCCAAAGAAGAAGTAAAATAAACATGGGGACTGTAGGTGGATATTAGCTGGTTAATATTCAGATAACAGGAAAAAAGACGGCAGAAGTATCGTAGATGGTATGTAAAACATATTTCCTACTGGTTTTGCCGTCGTTGACTGCGTGTACCTACAGACTGTCAAATAGCGCTCAACACGTCCCCCTAATGGTTACTCGCAATAGCGCTTATAAAATATATTCTGTTCTCGTCTGACCTTTTAAAGCCGATAAACTTTTTAAACTATAGACGAGACTCCTCTTTGTTGAATTACTTAATCAGAATTGTGTTTTTCGCTCCTGCCAGCACCTGCACTGAGTTAAAAACGTCATTTTTCTAGTGATGAAGAGCGTGTAGCAGTGAAATCGGTCCTGGCTGAAACACTTCCCCTCATTAAACTTTCCGGAAGTTGTCTGAGCTATTCACCGGTATCGGGGTTTGTTAAAAATTCATATCATAACGAAAATAAACCCCGGTTATCGGTATGAACCAGTATAGCGCCCAGGCCTACCTGACTTAAAAAAAACGATCTTTAATGAGTTCCAGCGCATCCATTGTGCAGAATTATGCTGCAGCATATTTTTTCTTCACACATGCACCAATACATGCAATTGCTATAAAATCTGAAGACATAGATAAGAACATATTTGTTAAATGCAATATATTTTTGATTAAATAATCGTATTTATTCTCAGTTCCTATAGACGGGACGTGGGAGAAGTTTGTGTGTTGGTTGTGTTCATCTGTGTGTGCAACGCTCTAAAAGTCTGAAAATGTGGCTAAAATTCACTATTTTGGTATCCGTACTGCTGCGCGTAAGTGAGCACGCAAGATCCTTGGTGTGCTTAAAGATGCGCACATTTTTCCGCCACGTTTTTTTCCCCGTCACAAACATTGCGTATAAAGTTGCTTATGAGACCCCAGATCTTTACTAAGATCCCAAATAAGGAAACTTAAGTTGCTAAGTATTTTTATGTGCAAAGATCTTTATTTATAATAATTTCTTTCAAGTTATGTCTTTTTATTCCCAAATAGTTCAAGAGAGACTGCTATAAATTAGCAGTGTTTTGCACATTTATGTATGTTTAAATGGTTAATCTTGTCACTATTTTCATTAAATTAATTTTAATCACCACATTTTAGTGATGAGAAATATTTCCAATACATTTAGTGACTGGTAATCATCTAAAATGTTCAACATAGCATTTTTTCCCTCCAAATGTTTACATTTTGTACAGTTCCAAAGTTTAATAAATCCGCCACTGATGGCCCAGTGGTTTTTACAACTAAAAATGGTTTGTGTTGTTTATGAGGTACTTGACTGAAAAACATTGAGAACCACTGAACTATGGTGTATTGTGTTCCTTTAAAATGTTTATGAAGTGCATAATGAGTTCATAAAATGGTCACAACCTTCAGATCTTTCCACGTTTTAACTTATCACGTAGTTTTGAATTTGTTTTTGATTAATTCTGCAAAGAAAATAAAGCATTATTCAGACCTGCTGTGTATTTTCTCTGCATACTGATCACTGTGACTCACCTTCCAGCCGGCTGAGCTGTTGCTGTCTCCTTTGTCTCTGAAGTAAGGAACAGTTTTCACCATCCAGTCGTAGATCTGCGCCAGGGTCAGCCTCTTTTCTGGCGAGTTCTCGATGGCCTGGCTTATCAGATCAGCGTAGCTCTGGTTCCCCCACGCGTTGCGCCGTGAGGACCCTTTGCGGGGGGTCGCTCCGGCTCCGCCCACGCCGGACAAAACCCCGCCCTCCTCCGCCGCCGCTGCGGCAGCAGCCGCTTTCTCGGGTTCGGAGGTGATTTGCTGCGGTTCGGGCTTGTCCTCGTCGGCTGCGGGTGGGGTCCCCGCTGCGGACTCGGCGCCGTCCGCCCCCTCTACTTTGACAGCCGAGATGTCTGGCCTCGGGAGCGGCCATGTGCAGGAGCGGGGTCTACTCTGCGGCTCGAAATCGGGGTCGATGGGGGGCATTGAAGACTCCTCCATTGCGGTTCTCTAAACTTCCACTTCCAAAGTTCTGTTCCCCTAAAACATCTACGCTTTTTATCTTTAGTTCAAAAAAGTTCCTGACATACAAAACAAAAAATACACCTCAGTCACAGGGGGTCTTCAACTGAGGGGCCTGGAAAGGAGACGCAATAATCTGGACACACCAATGGCCTCAGTTAATCCTCAGATTGGAGATTAGGGAACCCAAATAATCTCCTTAATAGTAACTATCATAAACCTTCCGATTTATACAGAGAGAAGAAGGCTGCCGGAGTCTCTTTGTTTCAATGAAACACAAACAACAACGGAGTGTCAGCGAGCACCAAAACATCTGGAATCACCAGAGGTTTCAGCTCATCTGGGGATGAATATATTTATATATATATATATATATATAAAGATCAGTCTGATATGTATAAAATCTTTTTTTTAAATCACCAAAATAGCTTTATAAATATGTAAAAAAAAATATATATATATATATATATATATGCACCAAACTTCCAGATGTTTTTTTTCTTTCTCGTGAAAACTATTTTTTAAAAGCTGTTTTAGGAGACCGTTCACATATAAGAAGAAATAAAAACAGATCCAGACAAGCAACGACCAGGAATATTTAAAAAAAATAACTAACCACCGCGCCTGAATGAGTTTATAGTAAAAATGTCCGAGGAGCGACAAAAGTGTACAAACAGTTCTGAGACTTAGTCCACCGTCTCGGTGTCCCGTCTGAGGTTTAAAGTTTCAAAAACAGTCTAAATGTGCTTTATTCCAACCTTAATGAAGCTGGGAGGGGGGGGGAGAAACCCGTCCGTGCTTTAGGTCCGCTCAACACGCCACATTGCGGCCAGGCGCATGTCACCGACTGCCATGTTTCTCCCACAGTCCTGCCGCCTCACACGGCGCTCAAACACTCCACACGCCGCCTCGCTCCCGGCCGAAAGAACGAACAAGAACGCTCCTGTCTGAGGTGGCCACCCTGGAGTCGCTGAGGGAATCCCAAAGTTTGTTCCCTGGAACTCCGTGGAGCTGGATCGCCAGTCTGTCGGCTCCCGAGTCGCCGCCGCACTTTCCAAACAGCACGATAGCCGCCGTAAACGCTAGCTGCCTAAGCTCCTGCTACTCCAGAGTTTACAATCCGTGAAAAAGTCCGCGAAAAACCCCAGATAGGCTCCTCCAAGCGGCCGTTTCTCGTCCGAGAAGAGTTTTGATTAACTTTCTGCCGTCGTTGCGATCCGAATATTCGCTTCTTCGCTCTCTTTTTCACTTATTTTGCTTTGTTTTGTTTTGACTCGAGGCGAAGACTCCCTTCTGACGTCTGTTTACCACTGTTAGGCAACGCGTTCTGCGCCTGCGCCCAAAGGAACTCTGGGAAACGGAGTCCCCCCAGTTGTCAGACGGCGCCGACATAAACAGCAGCTCAAAGACGCAACATGTACCTGCATTATGTAACTGTTTATGAAAGACTGCTGAGTACACTTTGTTCGTTTAAGATGATTACTGGCAATTAAACAGTTCAGAGCAGTAATAGTTTAACTAAGCTGCAGATTATCCTGTTTCTTTATGTTCATAAATTATTATGATTCATGTCATGTGACTAACTAAGAATGACATAAAAGAGAAAAAATAAAATGACATTTATAGAATAAAATCTAAATAAACTACTATAATCATTTTGCTATTCATTTCTATAAAACAAAGTATAAATATAGTATACTAAGTATAAATATATATATATAGAGCAATGAGTACTTGTAACGTAAAAATGTAATATTCTGAAGTATCTAAAAAAGAAAATAAATTGAGGGAAATATCAAGCTAATATATTTAAAAAACCTGAAAAACAACATAACTGCATACGTTTAAAGCATTTAGTGCTCCATCCATGATCCGTTATCTGTACTTTTAGCAATATAAAGGTATAGATATAGATAACAGATTCATGGTGGTATTGTAGTTTAGTCCTTCATTTCCCCACAAACTGTTTTATTTGTTTAATGCTTGTATTTTGTCACCTAGTGGTGTATTGAACTGTATTTTATGCTACTGAAATGCTTATTGGGGTGTGGACAAATTGAAAATTAGATATCTCTTTAAAGGACATACTGTAATACAGGGGCGAGGCTAAATGGGGGCCTTGGGGGAGCTTAGGCCCGCCCATTGTGGACAAGGCTCCACCCAAACGAATGACTTTCTCAAAAGAAATTAGAACAACTTATTTATTTAATCAGGTTTTTTCTTAGAATAACTAATTATTTAATTGATCGAATAAAAAACTAAGTTTAGGGTGTTTTCTTTGAAACACATTGCTACTACATTTGCCATTTAACTTTCTTTTCCGCCTCTGGTTAGTAAAAATGACGCGATGAGGCAACATGATTAACAGATACTAAAATTTTTACAGTCTACAAATTGCCTTTGTAAAAACGCTTTAGGTAATCAAATACGTATTTAAAACACTGGGTATCGCACAAGTGCCATATTGTTATTTTTACAACTGTTTGTTTAAAACTTGCTGTTGGTTTCTGATGTACACAGATACATCTATTGAAGCAATAGTGGAACTTACATATAAACTTAATTTATGTAATATTTATATTGCCAACCACATTTTTGTTAGGCCCATCTGGAAAGGAATTTCTTGCTAGGCTACTGCTGAACAGCACTTCATAATGCCCTTCTATATCCAGTAAATCAATAATAGCTAGAGGCTGGAGCCTAAAGGGGGGGCAACGGTTTAACGTTAACCTACGACACACCCAAGCAGAATGTAACGTCTCATCTGACTGATTATATATAAATCCAAGAAAAGGCCAAAAAATTGTGAAAGCTAGTCTTCACCTTTGGTCTAGGTTTATCATTTTGTTGTCTGGGCCTTTTGTATAACTGAAAAGTACTCCACTATTGTAAACTAGGAAGTGACGCCTGTAGATTATCTGTTTGTTTAATCTAGCAGCATCTGTTTGTGCTTTTAACCACTGTGAAGCTTTTTTTGTGTTGTAATCCTGATTCATCTCGCATACCTCTGTGTCTTCCTGTCCATTGAGATGAATAGCAACACGCCCCACCGAAACTGCGCTTAATCTCAATCTTTAATGTTTGTTTTTAAACCTCCGCCGCTCCTCGTGAGCTGAGTCATGCTGGAGACCAATCTGGTGAGAGGTTTCCTGTTTAAGACGCTTCAGTGGCTCCAGGTGTCTGACTGCCAGGTGCAGACCCATTCTGCCTGATCCTGGGCCATTAAACTGAGAGCAACATAAACTGTTCCTACCACATTTGTTTTATTTTTCTTGTATTTTTCTCTGTCGGGTCCAGTATCAGTTTAGACTCAGGACTTTTGAATTCCAATATCCGAATTAAAATATCTGCTGATAGTTACATTGTGCGATCCGGAACGCTTCACTCAAACACTCAGTGTTTGTTTTTGTTCGTGGGCACTGTCGGCCACAGCTACTACTGCAATCGGTGTTCTGAAATTTGTTTGCGATAATATGTAAAAGGCTAAATACGTCCATTATAGGTGTCAGTGAAGAACCCTTCATGCTTTCGTGAACATCGAGCTACAGAGCTGCGAAATCCGCTCAAAACTGCTGAGACTAAGAAGTGGGAACACATCGAACATCAAAACATGACAGCAGTTTAAAAATGTCAAATTATATAAAAAGGTATTCAGAAACAAAATCCCATCATCACAATCCAGAACTAATTTCTTTGACTAAACCTGTGAGGAAAAGTTTCGTCAGTGGCAATCTTTTTTTTGCAGAAATACAGGGGGTGCTGACCTTTTTTAGCGGGCCTTCCTAACATTGAGGTGATGTCTCTAGTCATCTAGAACAGTAATTCCCAAAGTCGAGGTCGGGACCCACTAGGGGTCACAATCAGAGTACTACCAAAAGTTTGGACACACCTTCTCATTCAATGCGTTGTCTTTATTTTAATGACTACACTGTAGATTCGCAATTAAGGGCATCAGAACTATGAATGAACACATAATGTATGGAATTACTGTATGTACTTTAACAAAAAGGGTGAAATAACGGAATATGTGTTATATTTTAGATTCCTCAAAGTAGCCGCCCTTTGCTCTGATTACTGCTTTGCATTCTCTCGAGCTTCCAGAGGAAGTCACCAGAAATGGTTTTCCAACAGTCTGTAAGGAGTTCCCAGAGATGCTTAGTACTTATTGGCCCTTTTACCTTCACTCTGCGGTTCAGCTTACCCCAAATCATCTCGATTGGGTTCAGGTCCGGTTACTTTGGAGGCCAGGTTATTTAACACTTTTTGTAAAAGTATAAGTCCATATGTGTTCATTCATATTTTTGATGCCTTCAGTGAGAATCTACAATGTAAATAGTCCTGAAAAGACAGGAAACTCATTGAATGAAAAGGTGTGTCCAAACTTTTGGTCTGTACTGTATGTAACTCGTATGTAAGTTGTCTTCAGAATTTAACCTTGATACCAGAATTGATAATGAAAAAAATAAAAATAAACTAGAGCTTAATATTGGCCATTAATACTGATAATGTTGTCATTGTAACCCTTTTTACTTGACTTGGGAAAAATGTTTGTATAATAAACCAAAAGTTGGGGTCTTGACCAATGGCCACTGGCTGCTCTGCTTTGTGACCGCATACCATGGAGGCCGCCATTGCTCCTCCATTGCTGTAGTACCTCCATTTGGCCGCTAGGCCCCCATTGAAAAGCATTGGACTTTAGACACATGAAAAACAACTTTAATGCCTGGTGCCCCATTGTTTTAAACTTTCTATGGCTACATATTCTTCCTGAGATAACGCTGGGCTCATAAAAAACCTGGGCACCAGGCTGGCTCTCGTAAGATAATTTTTTGAAATCTTGCATAATTAATGAGGGGGCCGAGCCAAGTTTAGCATCCTAGCTAACGACGCGGGAGCAGAATGCGTGCGATTACGACTGAACTACACGCCCATACACGCCACGCGAGGGCAGAGTCTACAGTGAAGATCCCGCCCCTATGCCCTTTTTAGGAACATGCTTCGTCAGAGCTGGGGAGGAGGAGTCTGTGAATCCGCCATGAATTCCCCCATGAACGTGTGTCATTCTGGTAAACGGGGAGGAGTGAGGAGGCGCTGTCTATTCTTTTTTACATTCTATGGTCATGACCATGTACATATTTATAATGGGGGTCACAAGGTGGAAAGTTTGGGAACCACTGATCTAGAGTTTATTTAATCCTACTTTAAACATTTCTGTCTATGTCCAAACGGATAGGCGAAACGCCATTATCCGTTGATACAAGGCCTTTCCGTCACCTATGCAAGGACAGGTGGAGTAAAGCCCACTTGTCTAACTATCCGTCTCCATCAAGCGCATGCCTGTGATTGGTCAGTTCAGTTCAGTTAGAGATCATTTAGAGATCATTGCTTTGCAACGCTGACACCAATGGAGAAGTATGAAAGGAAAACGACGTCGTTGATACGTCTGATGGGCTCTACAGCTTGTAAAGGCACATCCACTCAATGAGCAATGGCCAACAGAGAGGGAGTTTTGATACAGCTGGTAAGCAAGTAAAGAAACATTGGTCTGTTTTGTTGTTCTCTACACCTCTTGGTGTCTCCTCAGCCACAAAAGACTCCACATAATCCTGGAACACAGAACGCAGGGAAAGTAACACCATCTAAGCAGACTGTTTCAACTGTTATCTTAATGCTACAAAATACAAAGTCATTCTAGACAGAAGCAAACGACAGAGGAGGCCTCTGCAAACGGACTGCTTTGTAACAGATTTTCTCACACTGTGGTGAAGATGAGAAGTCTGTTTTTTCATTCCCTCTACTACCTTGACAGTTCATACTTTTATGCTCAATTTAAACTCAAGATAATATCGAAGGTATGACTTAGTAAACATGAAACAAAATAAGTGGATAGCCTCCCAAATTATAATAAATAAAATTAGGACCACTGAACAAAAGTAAAAAAAAAAGTAACCAGTTGCGGTTTTTTAAAAATGTGAGTATTCACAGAGCTTAGGACCCACAGTGGCCAATGAATCGCCAAAATATCCGAATACTTGAACTTCTCTCTAAAAATGCTAATAAATGCAGATTTTAGTGGTTCAAACATCAATTATACATTAATATGCATTACAGGTTTTCTGAATTACTGAAATGCTTCTCTTGAAACCTCCACCTTAAAGGTTGGATATGGAACATGAGCACGATGGCGACATCTACTGTATCTAGGTTGTAGTTACATTAAAAACATCATTCCAGCTGTTGGGGTGCCCGGTTCGTTGCCAATACGGTCAGTCACCAACCTCAACTCTGTCCAAATTGGAATGTATTTTAGAGGAGTTTAATGTTAGCAAAGTTAGCAAGTGAACTAGCTTACCGATCCAGGAGGAAAGTCGCCGTATCCGCGTCTGCAGGATCCATGTGCAGATCAATTGTGCATGCCAGCAACAAGATACTTCCTCTAAAATCTGAAGAAGTAATGGGTCAGCTTTACTGTTAGCAGCCTCTCACTCAAAATGTCTACATGAAACAATAAATAGTTATCAGCTTTCAGGTAGGACAGCAACGTGCTTTAATTCTTCTGCAATCGTTTGAGACACCCTTGGTGGGACTTCACTTTCTAACAAAGCGAAGGCATCCAAAATCAATCTGCACATGGATCCTGCTCCTTCCTGTTTATAGACCAATAGTAGAGGAGTTGGACCAAGAAGGGCAGCCCTCCACATTTGCATAACGAAGCAGAAATGCATACGGTAAAGTAAAAAGAGGAGTCAAAGGAATGTACAGTACAGACCAAACGTTTGGACACACCTTATCATTCAGTGTGTTATCTTTATTTTCATGGCTATTTACATTGTAGATTCTCATTCATCAAAACTACGAATGAACACATATCGAATTATAGTTTTCCAAAAAGTGTGAAATAACCTGGCCTCCAAAGTAACCGGACCTGAACCCAACCGAGATGATTTGGGGTGAGCTGAACCGCAGAGTGAAGGCAAAAGGTCCAACAAGTACTAAGCATCTCAGGGAACTCCTTCAAGACTGTTGGAAAACCATTTCTGGTGACTAGAAGCTCAAGAGAATGCAAAGCAGCAATCAGAGCAAAGGGGGGCTACTTTGAGGAATCTAAAATATAACACATGTATTGAGTTATTTTACTCTTTTTGTTAAAGTACATACAGTAATTCCATACTTTATGTGTTCATTCATAGTTTTGATGCCCTTAATTGAGAATCTACAATGTAGTCATGAAAATAAAGAAAATGCATTGAATGAGAAGGTGTGTCCAAACGTTTGGTCTGTACTCTAAAACAAAAAAAATGCATGTATAAGTAAAGGAATTTTTTTTTATTTATAAAAATGCAGGTAATATGGAAAGGAAACGGAAAAAAATGCAAATATCTTTGCGAAAATGCCTGTATACGGAAAAGGACAAATTTATTTCTGCTTTTAATTTTAATTATGTCAGGTTTGGTGCTACATATTTCTGAGAATCCGGAGATTAAAGTCGTAAATAATTTGCTTTTTCGTAGGACCTAATCCTCTTTCCGTAAAGTACCGTTTATGGGTCAGAGCCGCTCGGAGCCGCTCTATCTTATTATGCACTTCAATTCCCATCAGCCCTTGCTGTCATCCGGTGTCATCCCGTCCATTAGCATCTGATACCCACGAACCTAAACCATATCCATCTACAGCCCCCCTCCCCTTCCCAAAAAAATAAATTCGTAGATAAACTACTCAATGTCGATCCGTCATTTTAACTGAATGAAATATTTCACCCGGTTCATCAGATGCAGGTGAGTTCAAATGCCCCGAGACTTTGCCATTTTTCAGCTTTTAGTTAGCCAGCGATAGCATCATTGGAAGCTAAGCTAACCCAGCAGCTAGTGCCTCCGTTAGCATAAACCTGGAGTCGACATTTGTCAGAACAGAACACGATGCTCATCGGTAAATACTCTTGACGTTTACGCGTCCTTACTTCTAGAAAACTGTAAATATTCATTGCGGTTGAAGTAACTAAGTAGATACGGTGATTTAATGTAGCTAAGCACGAAATGTTAGCCTACCGAGCTACTGTTATTGTAGGTTAACTGCTGGAATCTGACAGAACCCGCTGTGCTCCGCGGGTTGTTTTCTTTATAACTTTTATTATTTCGTTTCCGTGCATCAGCTGTTTTGATAGATCACATTTGACTGACAGTGTAACGATGTTGGATGTGGCGCTAGCAGCATGAGCCTGAGCGCAGTTTTTTGGTGCCAGGCTGCGGGATTCTGCCTCACAGTGTCGGTGTTGTTTGTGTCAGGGCTCTGGCCCCGTCTCCAGCAGCTGAAGCGCACCCGTCCTGTCCTCTCAGCTCCACGGCCTTCGTCCTGTCTGAGCCATGACCACCCAGAAGGATAATGACCTGGTGAGTGAAGCTCTGCCACCTGAGCGATAACAAACAGAGAGCCAAAGAGGCTCTAATCAGCCATGATTGTATATGATTGGCATGGTGCGCCAAGCAGCACCTAGATATTTCGCTGAAATTGGGATAATTTACGTGTTTTTGTGTTTGTTTTTTATGGGACGTGGAGGGGGGGTTGTAGATTAACCAACTTCCACAAACACTTAACTGGGATCGTGACGGCTGTTCCCGTGAACACCATCTGTCTAATCTCGGTTAAACGCTGGCCTACTTTCCTTTCAAGGTTTAGATGCCAATTGATTGTACCCTCTTTGTGTGCTGCCCCCAATTTCTACCAAAATACGTGTCCATGTGTACTTCGGAAACCACATCCTGCAAATTTATTGGTAGTTAAATCAGATTATTTAGCCAGGAAACCAAGCAAAGTTTCAGTATTGTGTCTTTTCAACATACATCACCAGAACGCACAAATGTGAGAAGGTGATGATTCAATTTTTTGGTTTTTGTTTGAAGGTGCGTTGTGGCTTTGTGCGTTTATGTTTTTCAAGTGTTTGACCTCAGATCCCTGGGCAATTGATTGGTGCATCTTCTCCTGAGATCTGATGCCAAAGAGCCAATAGCATAAGTGTTGACAGCACTCAGATATGGTGAGCTACTGTATTTTTGTCAGTGAATTCAGGTCAGAGTCGAGTACACAATATCCTTAAACACAAAAGCTAATTCATTTCTGTTTTAGTAAGAGATGTATTAGTTCCTTACTGAGAGCAAACCCCAACCCCTAGTGGCAGGATAAGAAATATGTTTCTTAAGGGTTTTGTACCAAAGATCACATCATGTATAAAGTCAAAATTAAGTACAAATATTGTGTGGGTAGACCGTGGAGCTGCAGTGCCTCAAACTGTCATTGGAATATCGGTGTGTGCATTATAGCGATCGCTTCAGTGTCGGCTGGCCAATAGAGGGCGGTAGGGTGCCGCCCCACCAACTAAACGCTTGCCATATTAACCTGAATAAAACAGGGGGGAAAAAAGATAAAAAATATTTTGAAATGTATGTGTTTTCTTCCAGATATATACGATAAATATTTTATAGTTTATAGTAGGGATGTAAGAAAATATCAATATGCCAATATATCGCAATATTTAATGTCACAATGAATCAACTTTTTTTATTTTTTAGAATTTCAATGAAATTCTGACACCACAATCATTTAGGCAGTAAAATTGAAAGTAGGACTGGTAGTTGGTGGCTTTTCTACCCCCTTCCTTCCAGTGGATCAACTAGAACTAGTAGTAAAACTGGATGAAACATACAGTATTGGAGTGTTTAGGATGCTGTGACAGGTTTTCTACTGTTAAATTCAGCTGAAAATTGCAATATATAGTATTACTCACCATATGGTGATTTATCGTATTGCTTCCTCTGTATCCTGATACATATCGTATCGCCTGATTCTTACAAAATACACATCCCTAGTTTATAAGGAGTTGCGTTGTGTGATTGAGGACGTATTTCCACCTTGGGGCATAGAAATCTTTGCCCACAGACTCTCGTCAAAAGCTGTACACGTGCATTACCTCTCCTGCGCCCTGATGGGGTTGAGGTCTACACCCTCCCGCCGTGGGTCTGACATCAAGCCAACGTCACAGACGTCTGTCGTACAGTGCAGCTGATGGACAGGTCAAACCACGGGTGTTGGAGACGAACGAAAAGAGACACAAAATGGAGAAAGAGAAAACGAATAATTCAGTTATATCACTCAAACAATACTTTTTGAGAGACAACATAGGAATATGGGTCCGAGCTAATCAGCAGCCAAATATCAAGCTCAATCAACCATAAAACGAGAGAATAAAAGTGCCGTATTTATGTTGATTTGTGCATAGCATTATTCAGTTAAAATTATGTTTTCTGTCTTAAATTAGTGCTAACTCATTAGCAGAAGTAGCTGTGTCGACACAGCCACTTCACAATAAGAGCATGTAAACACTGATGGTAATTTAATGAATCTGAGAGTTTTATCTGCCGAGTGTTAACTTATGGGAAAAATGGTCAACTGTGACTTTGGGTTACTAGGTCTATATTACGTTTATGTGATGTTTAACACAGCTGCTGATATCCAAATGTTACGTTTATTTATATATTTTGGTTGGCTCTACCTTAGTTTTTTATTATTTTTCTTTTGAGACCACGCATATATTCACCTCCCTGCTAAACATTTGTATCACCCAAACCTGTATGAGCAGCATAAAGGGAAGAATAAAAATAACAGCCTTTTCTCCACCACATCTTCTCATACTCTGAATGGCTTTAAGTGGAGCTCTGGCAGGTTCTCCCAGTATGAACAGATTGATCCCATCCTGAACCAGAACCTCTATAGACAGCTCAGTGTTTCCTCCACTACAGTAGCAGTCTGTTCTAGAGAAACTATTGAAGCTTCTGACTGAAATCACTCGTCGTAGGATAGTCCGATGAAGAGGACGATCAGGGTTTTCAAATATTAATAAGAAACAGCTTTACATACAGAAAATGTTAGCCTTAGCAGCTGGCGAAAAGATAAATGGGTTAAAAGGTTCCACATGTGAGAACGTCATTGTGGAGTTAAAAACAAGAAATCCATCAATCTCTTCTTTATTTCATTAATAATGATTTTAAAAAATCAACAGCATCAGTTTGTTGTTGTTGGCGTCTTGAGTCATTTTAGATTTCGGTTTGCTTGTGTGATGTTTAATGGTGTTTTTGGTGTATTTTGTGACATTTTTTAACCTTAACCAGATCTTTTCCTCAGGACATATTTGTTAAGGCTGATCATAATTTCACAAAAAAAAAACAAAAAAAAAACAGGCAAACACAAACCTTTTTCTTTGGCCGCACGGAGAAAAGTCTTTAAAACGGTAAATTATCGCCCTTTTTTGGTTTTAAAATATTTCTTTGGATTAGGAATCAGTGATGGAGGCAGTTGCTATGGGCAACCAGGCAGGTTTCACTTTGTTTTGATTTCGTTGAAGACTAAAGGAAACAAAGACCGTTGATGATGATGATGATGACAGGCACATGCAACCCAGTGCCGAGGTTATCCGGTTCATGGGAGGGTGTTTGTAAACAGATCAGGGAGTGGGATCAACCCCCCCCCCCCCCCCCCCCCCCACCCCGACCCCCCACCCACACTTCATTCAGCTAAGTCGCTTTGTTCTGTTTGCTGGGATTTATCAACAGAAGAAAGTTCATGCAGCATCCACTAACGAATGCTAAATGTCTGGAAAGGTAATGCGCCTCTGAATAAGAAGAAACGCTGGCTGTGGATCGTTGCTGGCTTCTTAAAATTAAATAATTAATTATGGATTATTTAAAAGACATTGATGATTTTCATATTCATGGGTTTGACGACAAATTTGTAAATCTCAAAAATGTTTATTTTTCATTATCAAAACAAATTCAATATTTTACAACAAAATTAAAGCTAAGGAATTATATCGTGAAAGTGTTTTATTTTTTAGCACCATTTTAATTGTGTGATCATAAACTTAAGGTTGGTTAGTTGTGACCTCACGGTGGCTCCTAAAAAGAATTTTAACTATAAAGGCAAAAGGAAGGTGTGTTTTAAGAGTTTCTTCTGTGTATGTTTTGGCAATATCTGCAAAAAATAGTTTTATTCGGCAAAACAAAGATTTATTTTTTCCGTTAAAAATTATTCCAAAAACTAAAAATATACATTTTTAGTTTACATTAAATATACATTAAAAGTTTTGAGAATGACACAAATACTAGTTTTCACAAAGTTTGCTGCTAAACTTCTTTTAGATCTTTGTTTCAGTTGTTTCTGTGATGTACTGAAATATAATTACAAGCACTTTATACGTTTCAAAGGTTTTTATCGACAATTACGTGACATTTATGCAAAGAGTCAGTATTTGCAGTGTTAGCCCTTCTTTTACAGGACCTCTGCAATTCGACTGGGCATGCTCTCAATCAACTTCTGGGCCAAATCCTGACTGATGGCAACCCATTGTTTCATAATCACTTCTTGGAGCTTGTCAGAATTAGTGGGTTTTTGTTTGTCCACCTGCCTCTTGAGGATTGACCACAAGTTCTCAATGGGATTAAGATCTGGGGAATTTCCAGGCCATGGACCTAAAATGTCAACGTTTTGGTCCCCGAGCCACTTAGTTATCACTTTTGCCTTATGGCACGGTGCTCCATCGTGCTGGAAAATGCCTTGTTCTTCACCAAACTGTTGTTGGATTGTTGGAAGAAGTTGCTGTTGGAGGGTGTTTTGGTACCATTCTTTATTCATGGCTGTGTTTTTGGGGCTAAATTGTAAGTGAGCCCACTTCCTTGGATGAGAAGCAACCCCACACATGAATGGTCTCAGGATCCTTTACTGTTGGCATGACACAGGACTGATGGTAGCGCTCACCTTTTCTTCTCCAGACAAGCCTTTTTCCAGATGCCCCAAACAATCAGAAAGATGCATCATGGGAGAATCTGACTTTGCCCCAGTCCTCAGCAGTCCATTCACCATACTTTCTGCAGGACATCAATCTGTCCCTGATGTTTTTTTGGAGAGAAGTGGCTTCTTTGCTGCCTTTCTTGACACCAGGCCATCTTCCAAAAGTCTGCGCCTCACTGTGTGTGCAGATCCGCTCACACCTGCCTGCTGCCATTCCTGAGCAAGCTCTGCACTGGTGGCACTCCGATCCTACAGCTGAATCCTCCTTAGGAGACAATCCTGGCGCTTGCTGGACTTTCTTGGACGCCCTGAAGCCTTCTTAACAAGAATTGAACCTCTTTCCTTGAAGTTCTTGATAATCCTATGAATTGTTGATTTAGGTGTAATCTTAGTAGCCACAATATCCTTGCCTGTGAAGCCATTTTTATGCAACGCAATGATGGCTGCACTAGTTTCTTTGCAGGTGGTTGACAATGGAAGAACAATGATTTCAAGCATAAACCTCCTTTTAACATTTCATGTCTGCCATTTAACCCAATCAGCCTGACATAATGATCTCCTCGTCAACATTCTCACCTGAGTTAACAAGACGATTACTGAAATGATCTCAGCAGGTCTTTTAATGACAGCAATGAAATGCAGAGGAATTTTCATGGCAAAGAAGGATTATGCAATTAATCTGATCACTGTTTATAACATTCTGGAGTTTATGCAAATTTCTATTATAAAAACGTAAGCAGCAACTTTTCCAATATTTATGTAATTTCTAAAAACGTTTGGCCACGACTGTAAATAAATGCAAGTTTATTTATTTTATAAGAAGCACCTTTTTTCAAGGCTCTAGACAAATTATATTCTATAGCAGCACGGGTAAAAGGTCGCTGACCTTTAATCTATATCAGGCTTCTCATTGTTGAATAATAGAAATTAAAATTAATAAAATGATTTTTGTTTCATGTTTTTTACAAACCAAAAAGTTATTTTATCTGCTATTAAAATGAGCTTTATTCAGTTAATTAATTTATTGATCTATATAGCTATTTAAAAACAGTCAGACCTCAGAGGGTTGGGGTGCTCTACAAAAAATAATTGACAAAGTGAATAAATACAAGTAGAAAGGAATAAAGTTTCACCCGCGACTGTGTATTAAAAGCCTTCCTGAATGAAAACGTCCTAAACCTCGATTTAAAAAAAAAAAAAAGGCAGATTTAAATATGCAGAAACATAGAATAAATTATAAGATAAGATTAGCAGCATTTTCTTTATATTTACTGTGAAAATATTCGACTTATTTCCTTTTATTTGTTTTGTTCTTTTTATAGAATAATGTTGGGATTTTAATAGGGGGATGTTAGTTTTCTGCTTGAGCCCCATTGCCACAACTGGGCATGTGTGTCAGGGGCAGAAAGGGAGACAGAGCAGATAAAGGGACAGCGAACGTTTTAAAAGAATTGAAGCTTTTTAGAAAAAATAAACGAAAACATAGATTATGTGGCAGCCCTAATCTGTTCTCCTATTCAATTCAGTTTATTAGTAGAGCGCCAATTCACAACAGATGTCATCTCAAGGCACTTTAGACAAATAATAATTTCAATGCAGTCACACAAACAATACGATCAGTTGAACGTTTTTTATGTAAGGAATCCCTGCAGATTGTGCTGAGTCATTATATTAAATATAAATTATTAATGCAGCAATTAGAACAAGATTTTATCCAATAACTGAGGTATTTTAGTATCTTGTAGCTAGTTCACACGGTCCAGAATGGGGTTTTCTTCCTTATTTGGGTGAGATTGGGTCGGTTCCCTTACACAGGACACATTTTGGCGTCAGCCCCACTGTTATGAGCTCTTCCACAATCCCCCATGTTAAACTAATAGCCCGGCCCAGAGCTGTCTGGGACACCCGGCGTTATCGCATTAGCCTGACGGAGCGGAGCAGGGGCGGCACCGTGCAACCAAGAGAGGCAGCGCTCTCCATCCTAACCCCACCTGCCCCGTCTTTGTCTCTGGCGCTCGCGTCGCCGTAAGCCCCCAACAGATAAAGTCAGCCGGTCAAAGAGTGGAGATATCTGGTGTGGATTAACCCAATTAGACCGGGATGCCCGTCTCCTGCAAGGCTTTGGAGGGTCACCTCGTGCCAGAAGAGGTTAGAGGAAGTGTAGGAGTTTCAACACAGATCATTGGGAAGGTTGTATCTGGACTCAGATGGTACGCGCTTTTGCTTTTGAACATGTTGGGATCTTTTAATTTGTTGTTTTCTTAGGTGCATCTCCGCCTTATCCTGGTCAGTGGCAAAACGCAAGACTTCACTTTCTCTCCAAACGACTCGGCCACAGACATCGCCAAGCATGTGTTTGACAACTGGCCAGCAGGTACGATTTATGGGCTGCATATTTTACTTTGTTGTGTTTTTCTTTTACGTAAGCCAACCTGATTAGCCTTACTTTATACTGACACAAAATATCCGTCGAGTGGTTTATGAATAGTATATTTTAACGTATATTTAATTGTTGGTTATTTTGGTTATGTGTTGTGGGATGTAACGATAAATACAGGTATAACATGGGGGAAAACGTATAAAACAACCATACACCCAATTATTATACTACAAAAATTAATTCCGTCTTATTAATGAAATCGATTACAATCAACATTACAATCATAACTGTTTATCAGCTCCAAAGTTTTGAAATTAAATGACTTTGTTGACGATAAAATCAGCAATTTAATGTTTAAAACAAAAAAACAAAATGGTCCCAGATTGTGTCCAAATGTATGTAATAGGCACTCCGTATGAACTTAGACGAGCATTTATGTTTGGAAAACCGAAAGCGCGAACAGACAACAAAATTACGAAGTTTGTCGTTCCAAAGTGTTAATGTGTGGAATCGTTATTTCTGTTTAAAAGAAAGCTTAGAGATTAAATAATTAACTTATATATACAAGAAATTGCAAATGAACTTTTTGTATTTGTTTTTTTTTCTGTTGTTCTGGTTCATTTAGCAATCATTTGTAACAAATATAACTATTGCATTATGTATTTTAATGCTCTTTCTTGTAAAAAGTTTTAATAGTTTAAAGAATAAAATTGATGATTTTATCTTAAATAATCTTTATTTTTTAGCTCAGGAAGGACCTGTTTGTATCTAAAGTTAATGTAGTTTAAACCTTCAAATTGATTCTGTTGTGTAAATGTATATTGCATTGAATATTAGGGTAGGCATGTATAAGCTAAGTGCTTCAGCTTACTCCTTTTCTTTGTATAAATTTTGAAAGAAAAAATAAACCAGAAACCTGAAGAAAAAAAAAGTGTAAGTATATACAGGCTATACCTTTAATGAATTTACAAGCTATGAACAGGTTATACGTATGGTTATAAATATAAAAGGCTATAACACATTAAAGATGTACAATTTGAGAGCATTATTGATATGATTAGGTAATACAATAAATAATAATGCTGCCGTTTACAGCAGCTGTTAGAAATCAATCAGTCTTTATTTTTCTAAATATATCTTTTTTTTAAAATGTATTTTAAATGGCGCTGTGAGAAAATATCGATACACCGATATACCATTCCATTTTGTCACAATATTGTATCTATCTTCAAAAGCAATGTCGCGTTTTTATTTAATCTTTTAGAATTTGAATGGAACCATTAATGATGATACATTTTTTTGTAGTAAAATTAAAAGTACCACTGATTGTTGGAGGCTGTTTGCACTTTCTTGTTTCCAGTTGATCAACTAGATTTGGTAATACAACTGGTTGACGTGTTTAGAATGCTGTGACAGTGTTTTTAAAATAAATTAAGTTTAAAAATCACAATGTATACTCGTATATAGCTGCACAAGTTGTTGCTTGCATATTTTTAGTTCAAAATAAACAGTCTACACCGAGTGTTAGAAATAGACAGGTTTCGAATTACCTGAAAGCTTTTTCATTTTGCACAAACATATGTTTATGGCTCAATGGTAAAAAAAAAATTGAAAAATAGTTTAAGAGGTTCTGAACAAACAAAAAGAATCGAGGGATCCACATGCAGTCCAGCATTTTCTGCCTTACAACCATTCAAGAACAATAAATCATGGAGCAACTTAGATCGCCATCATAATGACTATGCTGATCATCATCAAAAACCAAAGTAATTGCTAAACAAATAACTAATATCAGTAGGGTATATTATCTTTAAATCAGCAGTGACCACAGGGGCAACATGACCGATTTGTGACCCAATTTCTTTAATTTCTTTATGTTTTTTTGCATTGACACATAAGCCTACTGTATCTCCTAACTTTCCTGTAAGGAGACATGTATTCCTACCTCGTTTCCACTCGTTCCACTGCTTTTGCCTCCAGTTAAAAGGAAAACCTGCATTACAAGACTCATTAACTGCCAGGTTGCTGGGAGCACTTGTCCTCTTCACTGCTCATTTTTTTGGTGAATAAAACTGAAATTATCCAGTTTACTTTTAGATATCATGTCCAAAACCAGAGTGAAACTTTTCCCAATCTAATTCAAGGCACTGTTGTTCTACATGTGCTTGATTAGCAAAAAAAATAAAAAAATAAACCCCCAAAAAAACACAAATCAGCGGCAAAACAGCGCCACCACACAGTTATGGTCACAGAAGGGATTACGTGAAAGTTATTTTTCGAAAAAGTCAGTTTTCGCAAAATTTTATGTGAGAAATTTAACCCACAATGGGGACAAATTATGATTTCATTTAAATTTGAAACATATTGGGATTCTAAACTAAATGGAAACTGGACCTTTTAGAGCTCCCCCTTTGTTCTGTCAGTTGTGGGCCTTGAGGGGAGCCGAGCTCCCCCCATAATTCAAACCCTCGAAATAGATCAGCCTTTTTATTAATTTCTGTTTTTCAGATAAAAAAATCTTTACATTGAGCAAGAAAGTAAATATTTCAAAGTGTTTTGTACATGCTTTCAATTAGAAACAGACAAACTTCCCTTTTAACAGCAACCTTTTACACAATAAGATGCAGCTGGTAAGTGAATGCATCATTACAATGCATTGTCCTCTAATAAGGTACTTTTACTTTAAGGTATGAGATACTGTTAAACATGTTGGTGCTTGGTATGAATCAAGCTTGCATGCTATCAAACAGTAAATCTCGTATTTTTATCCAAAACAGTGCTCCTACCTAATCTAGCGTAACATTTCCTGACAAGATTAACGTATTTGTTCCCCCCCAATTGCAGGATGGGAGGAAGAGCAGGTGAGCAGTCCCAGTATACTGCGCCTCATTTTCCAGGGCCGCTTCCTTCACGGCAATGTTACCCTGGGAGGTGAGACTGTCGCTCATTTAACCCAACCAAACTATAATTTTATCTAGCTTTGTTCGTACTGCAGTTTTTAAGAAACCAAATGTAGATTACGTAAACATGTAGTGGTGATATTTATGAGGAGGAGAAGCGAGACGAGGGAGGAGAAGACGGCCTGGTAGAAAAGCAAATCTGATACTTTTGTTGGGCTTGAACCATTAGGAGTTTCAGGTACCAGTAACGTCAACGTGATGTGAACTCACCTTCTGGTCTTTCTTTGCATTTTTCCTGCTACGTTTAGAAGTAGCTGTGTTGGAGCTATAGTTCAGAACAATGATCTATGTTTGAGCTAATTTATCAAAGCATGAATTAAAGTCTTTTCATTGGGAGAACAATCACACTCACCGGCAGGGTTCTTTTAGATGGATCAAACTCATCTTTGGTCATATTTTAACGTAATTTGTGTGGCTTAAGCTTCCACAAGGTTTTTCGTCCTGATCTGAAGAGATGTCAGTTTTCTAAACTTCAGGTCTGAGCACAGAGTTTATTCTGGTATATTTCAGTAAAACTTTAATGAAAATAAATAATTATCGGCTTGCAGTGGCAGCAGTTGTCTTCCTTTTATCTAAATAGGTTGTGCTTTAAGAAATTACTTGCTGAGCATAGTCAAAGCGGTCCAAACAGGGAATTAATGTGTTTAGCGATGTCACAATTCTACAAATCTTCAATTTTTCCTTTTTTTCTGTTGCTTTTCTTACAGTACAGAGCCCTATGTCATTTTTATACTAGTCTAGTATATTATCATTGGTTTTATTAATTACATTTTGTACAGTAAATCTTATTCAAGACAAATAAGTGATGCAATTTCCATTATTCTTGTGTAATATATCACATTAGACATTAATGGTCAAATTTAAATTAATTTATATACAATATTATTGTATTTACAATAAATTGTTACACTCATAAGTGTAAAAATCTTGTTTAAATAACAAAAATGATTAGTAACAAAGGGTGGCTGCCATCTAGTGGCTCTTATTAGTTACTGCAGCGCACCAACTCTCAGCTCCGGCTGGCTCAGAGAAACAAGCTAAGCACGGAGAACTCCAAATTTTCTCACTGGTGATTTGAGAGTAGAAGGAGCAGCTGCTTTCTTCATCTGTCCTAGCCATGGTTTAACTGTATCTTAGCTAATAGCTACTTGCTAGCGTCAGCTAATATGCTCTGTAGAGGTGTGATGTGTTTACGGGAGGTTGCTCTTACTGTGATATAGCGGTTAATAATATTACCAGGAGTTGTGAGGAAAATACAATGTGTGCTTCCTTGTGATGAGGAAATCTGAGTAAATAGAGGGTTGCCTGGTAACTGTTATGCTACAGTATGTAAACACGGGAGGAGGTGATCTCGATCGTCCTTTTAGATTGCGATGCGCAAGATTGTGACGTAAGTTTGATCGATTTTGATAAAAAATAGATATTGTTCACCGCTTATATATGAGAGATATATTAGGGTGTCATGATCTCGATTTTGGATCGAAATTGCTCAAAATTACATCACAATCGTGCGCATCAAAATCCAAAAGAGGATCACGATCACCTCCTCCCATGTTTACATACTCTAGCATCGCTAGCGTCCCACTCGTACTCTGTAGCAACAGTTAGCAGGCAACTGTTTACTCAGATTTCCTCACCACAAAGAGCCACGTATTGCATTGCACACCACCTGGTAACATTTTAACTGCCTGTATCACATCCCCCACACGTCTACACAGCTTATTAGCTGACGTTAGCACGTAGCTATTAGCTAAGCTACAGTTAAACCACAGGTAGAATAGATGAAGCAGCGAGTTAAAGCCGCTCCTTCTACTCTAAAATCACCAGTAAAGAAATTCTGATTTCCTGTTAAGTCCACATTCTCATTTTAAACAACAGGACCGCTGTTAGCTGTATTTTGCTTGGTCTAATGAGCTATCTGGAGCTTTGTGTCAGTCCTTCTGCAGTAACTATAAAGAGTCACTAGATGGCAGCCAATGTCTGTTACTATTCATTTCTGTTATTTAAAGGCACACTGTGTAACTTTCGGCCAGTAGGGGGCAGTGCATACCTAAATTATCACAAGCATGTGGTATATGTGTCTTCGAGTAAGAAACTCAACAACAGAGGTCCAACTAGTGCTGTTTTTAAACGCTCAATTCCCTGAGAATGATCTATTTGCAGCAACATGACGAGCACATCAGTCTCTCTTTTATCGCTTGGAACTAGCAAAGAGGTAAAAACGTATTTATGGCGAAATTTATTTGCATTTTGAGGGGAAATCAATGTTTTAATAGCGTGCTTGTTCCGTTCGCTTTGTCCGTCCGGGCTCTTGTAGAAGTAAAGACGTAATCTAATATGGCTTTCCCCTAAAAAGAGGACCAGCGTCTATGTATTTTAAAACTAATTTTTAAAGTCATATTTTACAATGTCGCCAATATTTTGGAATTAATGTGCTTTACGTAATTATTATTACATAATATTTTAATGGCTATTTTCAAAGATGTACTGCAAAAACTACACACCGTCACTTTAAACAATGCTGTTACACTTTTATTGTAAATAAATTATTTCGATTTCACCATTAAATCCTAATGTAATACATTACACATAAAAAATACAAATTGCATCAATTATGTCTTTTAAATAAGATTTACTGTACAAAATTTTATAAATAAAACAAATGATCGTAGACTACTCTAAAGATGACATAGAGCTTGGTACTGTAAAATACAAATCGAAAATCTAATCGAGGCTTTAGAGAATTGACACCCTAATCAATATATATATGTATATATAGCCTTATATTGGATCGGGACTCAGAATCGGATCGAATTCGAGGTTAAAAGATCGTATCGGGAGCGAAGGTCCCAAAAACTGATCAAGACATCCCTAATTCTAGGGTTGGGAACACATTAGCAAGGCCTCGTATCTGTTGTGTGAAACACTTTAATCATGTGAATTTCCTGTTTTAAGCTCTGAAACTGCCACCGGGACGAACAACCGTCATGCACCTGGTTGCCAGGGAGACTCTTCCAGAGCCCAACTCTCACGGTTCGTATTGTCGTCCCAAGTTGGTATTAGTTTGTGAGACGTTTCGTAAACATCGGGGTGTTCTGATTGAACGCCCTCGTCCCGTTTACAGATGATGTTTCTCGTCGGCTCGGGTTTCTAACCTTCTTCATCGTCTTTGTCTCGTAGGTCAGAGGAACAGAGAGAAAACAACAGAAAGCAACTGCTGCCTCCTCTTGTAAAGCATCAGAAACGCCACAACCCCCCTACCCTCAAATCATGCAAGCTACACATAAAACACATCTAAACATGCACAAACTCCCTCACTTTTTTCTCCTGCTGCTCGCCTCTTCGCCGGCAGATATGGAACAAATCGCAGGAAGTCCGTTTTGGGGATATACTCGTTTTTTTTTTTTTATTCGTGCCAATTACCTCTCCACAAACAAAAACCCCACCACCACATCATCCTTCACCCTTGAATTTTTACTTCCTGTAGCCGTGTCTCTCTTACTTTGGGATTCATCAGTACTCTCTCCCTGTCGCGCACGTGTCCGCTGATGGAGTGTTGAAGACCCGGAAACTCATTGCTTTTTAACAGACTTACGAAAGGATTTGCGGGCTTTAACCTGTCCTGCTGCACTTAACCCGTCTAATTATGAAGTGTTTATTGATTAATCCTCCTCCTCCTACGTCATCATCATCTTTTTCCCACGTGGTAGAAAACTGCGCCATCCTCCTCCATCGATTTTTCTGCATAGCTAACCACACCGCCCGTGTGTTCCCCTCCTGATGATGCTTCAGTGAAGGGAAACCGTTTTGGATCCACGGCAGACGGACAAACTCGGAAATGAAGATGTGTTCAGCGGATTTCCTTTTTCGACAGTTTTGAGTGTGATGTTTCACCAAAAACAAAGCAGGTGAGTTAAATGTGGGCGGAAAAAGAAGGTTGGAGGGAGCGATGGTGCTGGTTAAGGACCCCAACCCTCTCCGACTAATGGAGGTTCTCAAAAAAAAAAAAAAGGAGAGCAGGGCGGTTTTTCACCTCCCTCTCATTTAGATGCCGTCTATATTTCATGTTTGCCTTTTGTTGTGGGATTCATTAATATCATTAATAAGGAAATTTAAATATATCGATTTTTATCTTGTGTATAGGTATTTGTTGAGTTGTAGTGAGGCTGAGTTTGTGTGCGAGTCTGTCTGAGGGTGTGTGATGCACGTTGCATACTGTGTGAGGACTAGTGAGTTTTATTTTATAAAGTGGTGCACTGTGACGGGCCGCGGTTTCTCCACAACCAGTCGGAAACCTTTCGGTTCCTTCCATTGAGCGTCCTTCAGTTCGTGTTTTTGTCTATCAGTGTCACTGCTATGAAATTTTAGCTCAGTATGAATAAATGTTTTAAAAAAAAAAAAACTAAAATGCAATGTGGTCTACATAAAAGCTTGTATTATTAATTAATAAATCTTTACATAAGTCAGCTTCTCTGGAATCATTGGTTTTTTTCACATTTGGGAATAACTAGGAAGGTGTCATAATTTATTCCTCACCAGAAAGTGATTTTAAAATGCATTTTGTTTCATCTTTGTGTGTTGGTTTGTATTTGAAATGTTCATTTTTCTTCACATTAATATTACATTTCCATGTTTAAATATGTTTGACAAAACGGGCTTTCATAGGATGTTAATTGATTCATTTTAGATGAATAACTTTTAAAACCAAGGCGATTAAAGCAAATTGATTTAGTCTTCACAGTTGTTGGGAAACTGAAACCCGGTATAACCAATAAAAATATATATATTTAACAAAATATGCAAATACAATACACTTCAAGTATAAGATATTAGTAAAAAATCTACTAAAATGATACACATTTTCTACAATAAGTATTAATTAAAAAGAAGGTACAGCCAGCAAAAATATCAAAATATCAAAAATAAAATAAGCAAATATCTGAGAGTAGATATTAATAAATAGTTAAAGTCAACTAAAATATAAAATAATTTAATAATAATTCAACAACTTTCCTACAGTTGAGATTAATGAAAGAATTTGAATTTGGGGTTTTCATACGCTGTAAGCCGTAATCATGAATATTGTAACAAATTAATGCTTGAAATATCATTTCAGTAATCGTCTTGTTAACTCAGGTGAGAATGTTGACGAGCACAAGGAGATCATTATGTCAGGCTGATTGGGTTAGAATGGCAGACATGACATGTTAAAAGGAGGTTTATGCTTGAAATCATTGTTCTTCCATTGTTAACCATGGTGACCTGCAAAGAAACGTGTGCAGCCATCATTGCGTTGCATAAAAACATCTTCACAGGCAACGATATTGTGGCTACTAAGATTACACCTAAATCAACAATTTATAGGATTATAAAGAACCTCAAGGAAAGAGGTTCAATTCTTGTTAAGAAGGCTTCAGGGCGTCCAAGAAAGTCCAGCAAGCGCCAGGATCTTCTCCTAAAAAGGATTCAGCTGCAGGATCGGAGTGCCACCAGCGCAGAGCTTGCTCAGTAATGGCAGCAGGCAGGTGTGAGCGCATCTGCACGCACAGTAAGGCGCAGACTTTTAGAAGACACAGCCATGAATGAAGAACGGTACCAAAACACCGTCCAACAGCAACTTCTTCCAAAAATCCAACAACAGTTTGGTGAAGAATAAAGCATTTTCTAGCACCATGGAGCACCGTGCCATAAGGCAAAAGTGATAACTAAGTGGCTCGGGGACCAAAATGTTGAAATTTTGTGTCCATGGCCTGGAAACTCCTTAGATCTTAAGCCCATTGAGAACTTCATCATCATCATTCATTATTTGTATGGCGCCTTTAGTGGCCAAATGGCACCCAAGGCGCTGAACACAGCAAAACCATACAGATGTATATAAACAAACACATAAAAACCAAGCAAAACCACTAAAAATCCAAGATAAAACCAGAAGTATATAAAAAAACTAACATTAATTATTGGGTAACCCTAAAAGCAAGAGTATAAAAGTGTGTCTTTAGCTGCTTCTTGAAAAAACGACCGCGTTGGCGCAAGCCTGACAACGAGTGGTGATGCCTTCCAGAGCCAATTACACAGCGAATTGCAGGTCCTGGAAAAGAAGGGCCAACACTGCAAATACTGACTCTTTGCATAAATGTCATGTAATTGTCGATAAAAGCCTTTGAAACGTATGAAGTGCTTGTAATTATATTAGTAGATCACAGAAACAACAGAAACAAAGATCGAAAAGAAGTTTAGCAGCAAACCTTATGAAAAACTAATATTTGTGTCTTTCGCCAATCTTTTTGGCCACGACTGTAGTTTTACCTTTTTTTTTTTTTTTGAATTGCTGAAACTAACTTATCGAGTTTCACCTTTATTTTGTGTTTTAGTATTTTTATTTGTCCTGTAGGTGGCAGTATCCCCCTGTTAGCCCGATGCAGGATCTTAAAGGTGGTGTTTATAAATCATTGAAGTAACCGGGACACACACAAAACAAATAAGTGCATATTTATTATATGGTGTCACTTTGGTGTTTGAAGTTTTCGTTGCAGAATTTAAAAGCCTGACAGTTTTGGTTACACAAAGAAAGCGTGATTGCTGTCAGCTGAAGATTATTGTTGAACTTCAGCAGCTGTTTTCTGGTCTGATGCAGAAATCTGCTCCCGGTGTTTTAGTGTTTTATGGCCCAACTCTGGCAGAGCATCCCAAATATCTTTCCACAATGTAGTGAGGAGACTTTAAAAAAAGAAGTTTTTCTGCATTAGTCGGAACAGAAATCGGTGATCGGCAGCGTTTTAATGAGACTCCAGGGAGGCGATTTGTTGAAATGTTTGCGTCTGCAGGTTGAATTACTTTCTGTGGTCAACATGACTCGTCTCGTCTGTGCTCCAACCTTAATGTTGCTCCACTCTGGAGGATGGCATGGATTCCTCTTTTTTAAAAAATGTTTAAGGTCTTGCACCCTGCTCTTCAAGTATGCAGAAGTAGAAGCTGTGGACATTCAATTTTACTCACATACGTATTACAAATATTACAAAATACAATCTAATTAACCGTATTTTTTTTTTAAAAAGCATGCAAACCGATTGCACTTAAAATAATAAGTACACAGGACTAAGTAATTGTGTGTTGGAGCCTCTAATGTATAGAAAGTAAAACGAACTTACATGCAGGGTATAATAACAGAACAGTTCTGCTGTTCATTTTTTGATTCCAGTCTAAGTAATTTAATCACTCCCATTACAATATTTTAGTTATTGACGATTACTTTTAGGTTTTCAGTTTTAATCATCCAGATTGGTATATAAACAGGACCCAAAATGTAGTTATGAACTCAAATTCTGTGTTAATAAAACATAATGATTCTAATTTTCTGCTGGTGCTGTTCACGAAAGACTTACTGCATGGGAAGCAGTTTATTGCCTCAAAAATACAGAACTGCAATCACTGGAAACAAGAACAATTCCAGTGTTTGAACTATTAAATGACCTATTTAAATCAAGCAATGCTGATTAAAGCAGACTTCCAACTCACTCATGGTTTCATAAACATGCCCCTATGCACCCTGGGAAATATAATAATTAGGTCACTGATCATTTTTGAAGTGCTTGCTTTTACCTAAACTTAAACACTGAGTGACAATATCTTGAAGACATTGTTAAGTTGAATTAAAATAAAATTTGCTCATAGAGGTAACTTACGGCATGTAAAAGTAACTCAGGATAACTAGTAAGATATTTCTTACATAATATTAAATTTTCGTTTATAAAGTCTATTAAAGTGTAACTGAACCCCATTAAAAAGGATCATCCTGCCCCAGGAAATATTTGAAACTGAACTTGAACTGATGCGGTGTTTGGCCGCTGAGCTCCATAAAGCCTCACTTTACCAGAGAAATCATGATGTCTCCGCCGTTTGCTCAGCAGATAGCTCGCCGTCTGCGGCTAATTTTTGGTGATTTTTCTGCCTCACGAGGCCCTGAGGTGAAAATCAAACGGGTTTGATATTTTCAAAGATATTTTCCAAGATGGCAGCCCACGGAGAAGATTACATTTTAAAAGATAAAGGCTGCATCCGAAACCATTAAATTGGTAAGAGGTCTTACGCCAAACCGGATGTTTGGCGTCAGCATCCGCCATGATGAGATGCATCCGAATTGGGCTTCCAGTTAGGAAGGAGTTAGGGAAAGTGGCCTGTATGCTAACTATCATAGCCACTTTAGCATAGGGACCTCTGATACTAATTAACTGGCGATTAGGAGCTATGTGCCATCCCACAATCCCTTGCGGCACAAGACGCCATCAATACAAGTCGCTCCGGCCCACCTCACGTAAAATAACGAAAATGGCCGAGAGGAAAAAGACGCGCGCATGTGAGTACAACAACCTCTTCCGAAGGTTTATTTTGATATGCGTCATTCATGTGCGTTTACGCCGCGTAATGACGTCGGGTAGGAAGGCTGTTCGAATTGGGCACGTTCGCGAACGGCTCCCTAGACTACTAGCCTTAGTGTTCTCACTGTTGACCCCATGAAAGGTTAAGGATTAGTTGCTAGCGTTAGTGCTTAGAGGCTAACATTCAGTGGTTTCGGATGGAGCCAAAGGGTTTTTCTCAAAGCCCAGGAACCTCACCTTGAAACCTTGGTCCCGCCCCGGCTGCCTAGGAGATACGTCATCAGGGATCGACAAGGCGTGTTCCAATGTTCATGTTCTACGGAGAAATCTGTCCTCCGTTTGTTAGCCGTTTAGCTAACTAACCAAGGATACATCAGACGTGCCTTGATGCTTTCTTTCGGTCAAACATTTCCCAGAATACAACGCGGTAGGAGCCGGCAGCAGCTACTTCGGGGGTAAATTTCTGTTTTAAATGTAAGTCAACTAATTTTAACCATCAGGCTTATATCTAAAATGTTTATTTTATTTTTTTATTATTATTTTTTAGATCCAAAGCAGTTATATATGGTTAGTTAGTTGCTTAGTAGTTACAGCTTCGGTGGCTACCAGGTACTCATTCTTTTGCACATTTGATTTAACCGACATATACACAATAAAAAAAAGTACAATGCTACTACGAGGGGCGGGACGTAGACAGAGCGCGTAAGCCGGCGTCACGTGAGGTAAGTCTGTTCCAAACCGTTTTCTTGGACCAAGGAAGGACAGTGTCCTCGTAAGCATTGAGAAAAAACCCAAACACCCAAAGACTCGTGGGATTTCGCCAGACTATCCATACCTGTTTATTTGATGCGATGACGCTTCATCAAATGAATGGCAGCATTTTCTCCATTTCCATCTTGGTCTTCGTGTCATTCCTTCTTCTGAGGTAAGGGACGGGGGGGCTGCCATCATGGAATCATGTGATGGGAGACCGCGTTTTGATTGAGGCGAAAAATATCAAACCCGTTTGGTTTTCACCTCAGCGCCTCATGAGGCAGAAAAATCACCAAAAACTAGCCGCACACGGCGAGCTATCTGCTGAGCAAACAGTCATTCGAGGCCGTTTGCTCTCGTGTGCGGCAGGCATAACAGAGGCTAAAGTTTAAAACACCCCCGTAGCTCTCCAGCCGTAGGCTGCTGTAAATCCAGTCTGTTTGCTCTACTTCCACGTTTTTCAGTTTAAACCAACTCGCCGTTGTGGTCCTCCATAGCAGGACATACAGTATTCAGTTTATCAGTTTGCGTTTCACACAAGATACACATTTCAGCTCGCTACACGGCGTGGCCAGTGTGCCAGATAGAGAGAGGGCGTCTCTGTGAGACCATTACCGTGACGCAAACGATGGAGAAGATGTACCGCTCTCAGCCAATCACAAAATTCTAATGCAGTACCACACAATGACCATGAGCAGCAGCACTAAGATGTTTTTAGACCAAAAAACGTAGAATTGAACAAGTTTACACAAAAATTTCAACAGAAAAATGCCCTGAAACTGAAAAATGTTATTGGTAAAGAGCCATTTATGCAGTTTATAATAAAAAAAAAAGTATTTGGGGGTTTAGTTACTCTTTAAGTAGCTCATATTAGTACTGGTAACTTATCTAAAGCAAGTCATGATAACTATTTGATTTTTACGGTGTAGTATAGTCCAAAAATATTTGTTTAAATGCATTAAAAAGGACCAACTCTGTTCAAAAATACGTCATCAGAAAAGTTGAATATCATGGAAGTGAAGCTTTGAGTGAAGTCTGTTGTGTGACAGTCTGATCATTGTCGTCTATTAAGTTATTTAAAGAATCTGCCTTTGCAAAATTATTCCTAGGGGTTCTGGAGGAGTTTCCCAGAACAGAACCAGCCTTCTTCATCATTCATGAGCCTTTTTCAGTCCCTGGCTCCGATGCTGATGCCCCAACAGATGATGGACGAAGAGATTACGCTCTCCACCGCAACAGAGTTGTAGAAGATGTGCAGCAGCTTGTTGCAAACCTTGAAGGGCCTCAGCTTCCCTCAAGAATACGCGTCAAACTCAAAGCCCGGGGGCCAAATCCGGCCCGCCACAACCATTTATGTGTCCCTGTAAACTCTAGAGGACCAAAAAATAGAGTTTGAGTTACTTTGAGAAGGATAGGGTTTGCAGATGGATGATTTTAGAGAAAGTTTGCTCTACAAGATGTTGACTCAAACGTTGCATGATGCATCACAGAAAATCACAAATAACGTCACAGATTGTGGGAGGCATGCCACAGGATAAAAACGCAGTAATAAAAGCTCCCTCAAAACCAAAAATGTGCTTTAAAGATGAACAAAATCATGTGAAGCTCAACAAGAAAACCTCACCTATAAAACCTATAAAGGGAACCACAGTTGGAAAGATGAAATGCTGAGAGGAAGTCTGGATAAAAGCTCGATCGACAGCAGACAGATGGTGAAATTAAATTGATTCATTGAACTCTCTGCAGCTTCCGTTCCCATTAAAAGCCGATGCATGCCACACAAGACGGAGAGAAAATACCTGCATGCCTGAAACAACAGATATGTGCGCTATTTTCTGTTATGGTAAATCATAGCTTTCCCGCTGTGGCTTCAGACCATTTTCTGATCTTATAGGTCCATTTTTATTTAAACCAGCTGTGCAAAACACACAGTACGCTGATTCTTGCTCACTTTGCGTCTCAAATTCTCCATTTAAGCTGTGCAAATTCAGGTAATCAGAATATTGGCAAGCATTTGCAGAGTTTTAGAGATAAGATAATTTTTCCCCCCTCCCTTATCATACACAGAAATACAAAGTGTTGTTTGGGATGAGGGACATAAATGAGGTCTCTGAGGGGCTTCGTTCGTCCACGGCAGAGGTCCTGTGATGGCATGAAGTGAAAGAGTTCAGCGTGTCAGCATGAAAACATACACACTCATGCAGGGGTTGATTTAACCCAGCAGGGTGGGGGTTGCAAATGAGCAGCTTTCGCGTTGACTCCAGAAGCTGCTGCCGTCTGTCTCCCCCCTCCTGTCTTCCAAACGCAGGGATCGTGACCGGGGAGGTCAGACAGACGGTCGTGGAAGCCGTGCACCGTCACCGTTTCCAGAACTAGGTTGCAGCAGAGGCGAAGCAGGACGGAGGGAGGGAAGGAAGGAGGGAGGCCTCTTTTCTTTGCGCCACTTGTTTCTCCACATGAGCCTCAATAGGACTGGGACAGAGGCTCAGTTTTGACAACAGTATCAGGTCACTGCTCAGCAGAGTCCCAAACTCAAGCTCAGAATGTAAAGGTAAAGGGGACATGAAGATTACACCTTTTTAACTGCAGTGTGTTGTGCATTTAGTCAGTAGCAAAGCAATAAAGCATAAATTAGTCCCTCCAGTTGTTGTGGAAATGTTTTTGCATACGGTTTTGTTCGTATTTTTAAGGGCCGTTTAAGTTTTCTCTATCTTTTACGTTGTTTTGAACTATTATGTCACAGTATTTGAACTGGAATTGCTTAACAAGTGAATGGACTTCCAGCTGAAAGTTGAGTGAGTCGGCCATCTTTATTTCTTGCTGCGAGTCTGCAGTCCTATAGGTCAGGAATGCTGAAGTGGAACGATTAAAATGCTCGTTTATTGGATTATTAAAGGGAACTTTTTTTGATTGTTTTAACATTTATTGCATTCATTTACTCACCCAGACAAGTTTGGAGCCACTTGGAGTCCTTCAGGAGGAGGTTATATCCAGTCGTGACCAGCATATAATGGGAGTCAATCGGCATAGGATATTATCTGCCCCTCGGGCACAGACGGTGATCGACCCTGATCTGACCCCACCACTTATAAAGGAAAATAAGAAACAAAAACTCGCACATTAAGCGCTTGAAGCTCCATTCAACCCGACACCGACTCCAGAGGCTCCAGTGAGAAAGGAGCAGGAACCGACAGCCAAGACCATGGGGTGGCCTAAGTCCCGCCCTTCTTCTTCTGGTCCATGGGTCCCCAAATGCCAAAGAAAATGAATCAGAGTCAATGGAGCGATTAAGTTATTTTCTGATCCAGTTTGAAATGCGCTGTGGATCGAACATATGATGTCCGTGAACTTTAAAAACTAATCTTGATGCAGAGAAAACAAAGATTTTCAACCGGAGGCAAAAGTTATTTTAGGTTTTGTGTGAAAACGTTTAGCGGACTACAACTGCAGAAGAAGAAGGAGAGCGAGGGTCGTAGCCTCCAAGGAAAGGAGCATTAAACACGGAGAAAACCTCCATAAATCTGACCATGTGGAAAGTAGCAGTTATGTCGGGGATAAAGCAGTCGGTGGAGCGACAGCCAGCATGGAGGAGAAGCTCTACAAGCTCTAGGTGAGTGTTTTACGTGCTATAGCTAGTGCTAGCTCCCATTAGCAAAATGGCGTCATATATGCAACTTCTGACTTGTAGGCATTTTAAATGCGAATTTTTACAATCAAATAAATCCCAAATCACTGGACAAACAGTTGAAATGTACATGATTACTTATCATTTAAATCGAATTACAAAATATGTGTGATTCAGGATGAAGACAAAGAGGACCAGAAAATAACTTTTATCGCGCCATTGACTTCCATTCATTATTTTTTCGGTTTGGGGGCCGAACGGAAGGGGAGGGGACTTAGGCTCCCCATGGGGCCCAGAGGCTAATGCCTGGTTCACACCGGCCACGGTTGGGGCGCGGTCTGGAAAATCACGCTCAATCCGCTGCTCCACCTTTTATATACACATATTTGTTTATCTACCCCTTACATTTATTATATTTTCTCTTCCTGTAGTAGACAGTAGGAGAGCTCTTTATATTTGTTTGTTTTATTTAACACAAAATAAAAACTACCAAACAAGGTATGTATGTGTTATATACATAAAAATACATAAAATTAATGTGTACAGAAGTGGTAGAAGCCAGAATGGGCTAATATAGAAACCACTCCCTGTAAATTAACTTTTTACAATTTTTTGAACATCATACAGTCAAAAAAGAAAAAAATATATTTAAAAGGATGCAAAAGATAAAGTTTAGGACAACATTGCAATTCATATTTCATACGATATTAAACCAAATACATTGTTCTTAGCTTATTCTTTAGGGTTCCACAAGGTCAATATTTGCATCCCAAAGCTTTGCAGCATGAAATCTGATTGAGAATTGTTCACATGATGTTTGATAGCGGAAGATGCAAATTTGGATTTTGTCTAGTAGAGTAGCTGTGAATATGAGTGTTAGTATGAAAATAACTCTTGACATAAGAAGGTAAATTTGTGTCAAAAAGAACTTTAAAAACCATAGAAGAGATGAGAAGTGTGTTACTATAAAAAATATTAAAAAGCTGTAAAGTATAATAAAGGTGCACTTGGCGTGTTGGGTTTGGAATAGGTAATTATTCTTAAAAAAACATTTTTTGTAAATGAAATGCTTTGTTTAGGAGGGTATTAATGGTTGATTCCCAAACAATATTACAATAACTACGGTAAGGATAAATCAAACTACTGTATATTATTAAAATACATGAATTATGAACACAATTTATTTAAAATTACCATTGATTTTTATTTTTGCAGACATGTCTAATTTGATCTGTCCAGCATTTTTTTAATTAGTCATGATTAAAAAAATATGTTGACGAAACTTGCAGGATTTCTTCACTATTAAAATGACTTTTAATTTGATCACTGTTTTTATTTTTCCAGCAAATACCATATAATTAGATGTTTTTTACCTTTAATGACATTTTGTTTGCCTGAAACCATTTAGAATAATAAAAAAAAGGTCATTATTTATTTCATTTATAAGAGTTTTCATATTTCTATTCGAAATGAAATCGTTTGTGTCATCTACAAAAAGCAGTGGAAATGTAGACTTAGATGCTGTAGCAAAATCAGTTTTATATATCAGAAACAGTAATGGTCCCAATATTGAACCTTTTGCACCTTTTATCATCTCTATAGTTTGTTTAGATTCACAAATATGATCGCATTTGTCAGTATTTCATTTTGAAAAATTGCTGACCGGAGAAGTGGAAATGCTGACATCTTTCTGCGCCCCTGATCTGCTCCAAAACTCCTTCTTTTAACCAAAGTTAAAGCACAGTATGCAGCGCCCCCAACTGGATATAAAACGACCGCAAACGACTTGTTATCTAGACTCCTGAGAACAGAAGTGGAAGAGGAGCCTGTAGAGCTACAATAATGAGGAATTCGGACCTAAGAATTGCCGTTCCACTTTATATAGACCACAACTGAACGTTGTAGATGTAAAAAGACTTAGAGTTGACCTCTGACCTGTACACACCGTCTCCAACACGACGTGATCGGACAAGAACTCGAAAAGCTAAACCTGTAGTTTCAGCACACGATACGAAGTGTTGGGAGTAACACATTGCAAAACTTAAGACTTCCGTTACTCCGTTACTGAGAAAAGTAACATTTTCCTGTAACGCATTACTTATAGAATTTACAGCAAAATATTACTCGTTGAAATTTCAGTACAAGAGCATTTAAAACCGTTTTTCCGCCCAACAACGTACAGAATCAAGTTGGGTACCGTAGAAGATTATCCACGTTGCACTTTCTGTAGCTCAAAACCGAAACATCAGAGAATCAGGACGGTTGAGGAAAATATCGACTCCGCATTTCCCCAACTCCCTGTTTAAAGACCGTTCACCTTTGTCAGCATTCTTTGTGATGAATGCTTTGGGTGCCTTCTTTTTATGTGATTTGACAAACATTAAATGAGATTAAAGGCGTGCAAAGGGACTTGAAGTAGTGTTAAAAATACAGCATTTGTAATTTTGGGATATTGGAAAAAACAATAAAGAAGAGATAGAAAAAATTATGAAAAGAGAAATGCCTTCAAGCAGTTTGTTCTGTCTGCTGGATGTTATAGCTTTTTACATTTTCAATGCTGACCATAGGTATATTTTACATATAGGACTGCTGATTGCCAAGAAAATGGCTGCTACAAACTGAAAAAATGTTAAATCACCAACAATAATTGAGTGGAAACAGAGGCTGAAACAGGTATATTTCATAGAAGAGATGACCGGATCACTACAGATGAAAATGGATCTTTTTAACTGGAGTTGGAACATTGTCAAAGAATATTTAGCCCCTACAAATGTTTTTGTTGACATGGTTGTTAGAAACATACACTGACCAAATGGGAATATTTTTATATTCATATAATTTTATGTAAGTTTTTGTATTCTTTTATTTTAGTCTTTCATTTTTTAAATTATATTTAATTATTGTTCTTTTTTTTTTAATTGCATTAATTATTTAAACCGCCAATTTGTCTCAGGGATCTTTATGTTTTATTTTCTGAAAAATGATGAAAAAGTTCAAAAGAATACAGCATTTGTGGCGTCATACTTCATGTGTCAAATTTAAAATAGATAAATTACTGTATTGAAATATTGTTACGTATTTAAAATATTTTGCCAAAACTAACTTAGTATAACTCAGTTACATTTTTGAGAAAGTAATATTTAATACAAGCATATTACATTTTTGAGGGTGTAACTAGTAATAGAAAATCGCCAAACATTGATGCTATGAGATGTGTTTTTAATACCGGGCAGATGGTTCTCCATATTTTGCTTTTAAGATGCCAGACTTCTTATAAAATATCTTTAGTCTTGATCAATGTTTCTCCAAACTTTCAAAGTCTTTGATAGCGTAATTTTGCAGGATTTTTCCATGATCGAGTACAACAACTGAACAGAACATTGGCAAACAAAATGTAGTCAGTATCCAAAGAAAAACTGTAAGTGACCTGGAGAAATTTTGCCCGGTTTCACTTCGTCTTTGCTTTACAGAAATGGATCAAGAGAATAAGATCCTGAAGTAGCTGAAATAAGCTTATTTTTTTAGGGCAGCTGGACTTGGAGAAGAGCCGCTGCAGCTCCACATCGACAGAACTTAGCCGGGAGGAAGTACTAAATGCATTGGATCAGGATGCTTCTTCCTTTTGGAGGAACCAGAACTTAGTGCAGGGACTTAATGTCGCCTCTGCATGGGAACGTTTTGGGATCCCGATGAATATAATAGAGTGTTGATGGGGAAAAGGGAAGAGGGCTTCTTTCCTGGACCACCCACCCCAGCCTGACGTTGAACAAACAGTAGACGATGAAGGGAAAACTTAAGACAGCTGCGCGTTTTCTCACACTCAGATGCTCCTGCACCTTCATCTATCATCATTCATTCTGATTTTGTTTGATGCAAGGGTTTGCAACATAACACGCAGAAAAAGACAAACGAGGTTGCCTCAGTTTTGGAATAATGGAGATGGAGAAAGCTGTATCCGTCAGAACGGCTTAGCTCTCCCAATTGTAGCAGCAAACCAACCGTTTGGATTTCTGCAACAATATTCATTGAAGAAAGAAAATGGAAGTAGATATTTTTTAAGCTAAACTGAGAGGAAACATCCAGCACTCGGGCATTATTCTTTAAGGTATGAGACCTGGTTGGTTTTTGCAGCAACACGACATGAGCAACCTGCAGCCACTGAATCAACCATGAACACCTCTGTAAATCAAAGAAGCAAGAGTCCAAATGTGAGGTCATCGAAAAACTTTGTCCAAACTGGATCATGCAGCAAAATCATGGCCCAAATTTTCAACAATAACAGAATGACTGAAAGTAAAATCTGGCTGGGTTAAGAGCGGACCCAGAACACCTTCGTAATGTGCAGGAGAGGTTGTTGCTTCAATCTGCTTTTCAAGATGAGCTTCCGAGTCAAAGGGTTTAATTATATGAGGTTGTCTCGGCCTGGAGAATGTCTAGTTTTATTTTTAGCTGCTGATACGACCCAGTAAAGGTTTGAAATCAGCATCTCCCACTTGTGAAAAACAGCTCTGTTCCAGCTGAAAATTTAACACAAGCACCCCTCACCTTTTTAAAGGTACCGATGATGTGATTCAGTGGTGGAGGACAAGAAAAGATGCAGATATTTGATCCACCAAGATAATGTTATCTTTCTGATTTTTTTTTTCTAAACGTAATCCAAATTTTCCCCCTAAATATGTGGGAGGCTTTTCAAAAGGTCCAATAAATGAATGTTGAGACCTATAGATGCTGTAAGCTAGAAATGATATAAGTTCAGCTAACGGTCGAGATGTTGACCGCACACGTTGATGATGTCATCAGGCTGTGCCTACGAACTTTTTGTACCCGTTGTACCGGGAGTATAAATACATACTGATGTTCAGTGTTCGTATTTACGCAGGATAATGTAAGTCAAAATGTCTCTGTTTTCAGAAACCTGCAGAACTTGAGTCGTTTTTAGTCCAAATATGTGTAACTTTATTTTAGTGTGATAATAAATGTAAAAATAAGCAATCAGGAGGGCAGGAAGAAAGGCGAATTCTATTTTTACATTTTGCGCTTGAATCCTGTGATTAAATAACATTTAGCTTGTATTGCATTTCAAATATCTTAATCCTTATTCATATAAGGTGATTTGTAGGCTATTTTTAAACATGCATTCCACAAAATAAATGTTCTTTAAATGGCATACTTTCTTCAATTCTTCATTCTGCTGGTATGCGAGACTCTTCATGTTGTCTTCTCTTTGCATGTATAATTAAAAGAAAGCAAAATATCGTTAAAAGGTCGCTACAACGCATGCTTTAGATTATATCTCAATATCGATTGGAGACCAAACCATCCGGCCTTTTTTGGAGCCTTGCAAAACTTCTCCTGTCCTCTTTGGAGTTCAAGAGTGAAACACAAATAAAAGACATTCTACATGCACATTCGCATACATACACCCATCACTCATGCATGCTCTGCACAGGTCAACCAAACCATGTATAAGAAGAAATTAACTATGTGTTTTTGCACCGTGGGAGGAACCACTGAGAGAAACCTTAAGGCTGCAGGCTGGGATTCAAACCCAGAACCTTCTTGCTGCAAGACTCCACCATCTTGCAGCCCTCATTGGAAATGTGGCAAACTCTACTCTTTTTTTTTTCTTCTTCTTTAGTGTATTTTATGATTTGGCACCAAATCTTTCTGGCGCCTGGATCTATACCTCCACTTGATGTTCCAGGTCTTAACGAGGTTGAACATCAGCGTTATGCAGCACAAAGGAAAGCTCTGATTCAGAGCATAGCTCCCAGATGACGCCCACATAGTGACGGTTTCTCAGTTCGTTCTTGGCTCCTGAAGTCCTCGCCGTTTGGCCAGGGCATGCGGTCACTTGAGGGTACTGGCTTCTCACCAAACGTTCTCCTTCTGTTTGTTGTTGAAACGACAAGCCCGAACCGTGAGTGGAAACACGCTAAAGTGATTACGCCGAGAGCCGGGGCCAGTGGCGTCTCATTCTCTCTCATTACGCTCTGCCTCCTGCTGGTTATCGGTGTGTTTGCCTACCTGCACATTGGATCTGAAACCTGAAAGCTTGTTGGGTGTAATCTCTGTTTTTCTTCAGTTTTCATTACTCAACCCTGTGTGTTTTTATTTTCAGCCCTGATCCAGGCTCCAACGCCTGCCTTGATCTCTTTCCAGACATCATGATAATGAAACCCTTCAGATCTGCACCTTTTACCTACTGAACACGACTAAAATGTTGGGAGCAGGTCTTATGCACCATTCTCAATCAATAACTTTGGCTTTCGCGTGTTTCTGTCTGTGTTCTTCTCCTGTCAATTGGCTGGGCTTCAGGAAATTCAATATCTGCAAACACTGCTGCTCATTTCAGATGTACAGACGCCTCTTCCCAAACTTGTTTCTGTGTGTATGTTGTTAATTAAGACATCACAATGCTTTACAGTTCACCGCTCTTCTGTGCTGGAGCCAGGAGGGGGAGGGGGCTATAATTCCAGTTAGTCAGGGATCATATGGAGGTCACTGCTGCGCACCACAAGTCCAACGAGCCCCTCCGGACCACGTTACGGCTTTTATCCCCACTAATGGGGTCTCTTAGGGGGGAATCCCCAGGGTCGCTGGGATTAAGATACATGGCCTCTCTCCCGTCCATGTGAGGTACAGCTAAACTGTTGCACAAGTCTTTGTGTGTCTGAAGGAATGACAAAAATCTGAGGCTGGAGGGATGTTAGCATGCGTTCGCGCCGTGATTGACAGGGATGTATCAGTTGTGGTTTTTCTGCCTTGATCCTGCTGAGTCCGATGCTGTTTGCAGCCGAGTGAGAGATTCCCCGAGAGCCCGCTTTGTTCCTGAGAGAAAAACACTGGATGATGAAGCTTATTGAAGGATTTTCCTCCATTAAAAAAGAAAGAAAGCGGACGAAGCGACAACCCGTTTACCTTCCACCCTGCTCTGAGGTTTATAAATCTGTTACGACGACTCCAACTCTGGAGGCGAGAGGAGGAACAAGGAAAAGGTCAGGAGTCTATAGTTAGAGCTGTCATGTCTCCTGATTTAAAAGCAGCAGGTTCAATGTGTTTCTTTTGCTTTAACTCTCCCTTGGTTCCCATATCTCCTGCTCTCAGACGAAAATTTGATAACGATACAAATAAACGGCTTCACTGGAAGGTAGACTCGAAAGTTTTAGGAGGCTCCAGTTTGCAAAAAACGCTGTGTTTGTAATCCCCATAAGGCACAAGTCGTGATTTTACAAGGAAAAAGTTGCACTATTAAATGTAATGGGGGGGGGGGGTATTATGTAAAATTGACTTTTTGATGCCTAACATCCTGATAACATGTTATTCCCTCATTAAAAACATGACTGAAGCGTTGCTTTGACTTATCCACTTATGTTTGACTAATCTTCGAGTCCCTGCTGGTAGTCATTGGGGGTCGCCATTTTGCCTGCTTCCACCTATCCCCTCCTCCGAACTGACATACTCAGCCGAGTCGCTGCACCAGTACAGCACTCCTCCCCCTTTCCCTCCCCACACAACTCCGGTTTTGGTAGCAGCTGCTAAGATTAGCCTAGGCTAAGAATTTCGACTTACTGTTTGGAAACAACCATAAGCTAAAAGGATCCTATCTTTGCGCAAAGCACTTCAGAGAGGACTGCTTTATCAACAAAAGCCTTTTTGATAGAGGATTAGTAAGCAGATTGGCCCTAAAGGTGAGGCTACTCTATCGGAACCTGTACAGGTAAGAGTCCGTTAGCAATTTTAATGTATATTTCTGTGCTTTTATGGTTTCAGACCAAAACCTTGCTTCATAGTGATTAACATTTATAAAAGGTTGCCGAAGAGGTTAAACATTACAAACACGTCTTGTAAAAACCTCTGAATTCTCTCTGGTTCTTCAAAAATATCCCTTTCAGGGTCGGATATCGGATCGTTTGCGTGTCGTTTTTAAAATCTCCAGTGTTGCCATTGTTCAACAATTAGATTTTTTTTTTTTGCCTAAATACTAAAATGCAACACGCTGAAAATTCTGTAAACTATCAGAGTCCAACTTCACGCTCATGCTGTGATAATAGCCGTTGTATGACGTTCACTTGCTTCACTTGCGTTACATACGGCAACGCAGAAACGCAGAAGCTCAGCTAGTTTAACTTTTGAGGGACCCAACGCAGTTAACGCAGTGCGGCAACCAATCAGAGCTTCTCACTGTAGTGATGTCACTCTACATGTATATGAATGAAGCGCGGTTCCAGTGAAAAAATCCCATAAACACACTTAAAGCTTGTGGAAAGTCTTAGAAATAGTTGAATCTCTTAGGTATTTAAGCCAATATCCTGTTAAACCCAAGGGCCTAAAAATGGGACGTTCTTCTAGTTTACTTAGGTGGGAAGGCAGAGGAATAAGTACTTTTTGCAATATGTGTATGGGAAATATGTATGCTAAAATGTGGCAACCAGAAATTAAAGTTTTTTGTTTCTATTAGAAAATAGTTTTGTATGTGGCACAAGTGGAAAACTACAGAAGGCCAAAAACTGAAAAAGCTGACCTGTTACAGTTTTTTTTTACACTGCAGCCCAGATAGCTGGGACAAGAATTTAGAAGCGTCTATTTAAAACTACCATTCTTTTTTTTTTTTCTACAAAAATAAAACTGACAGCGCTTTGTATTTAATTTAAAAGCAGGATTTTTAGCACTACACCAACCCCTCATAACTGTTTAGCAGCTGCATGTGTGAAAACCAGTGGAATATACAAGTTGTTTAGGTCAGGAACCAGTGTGAGTACTTTGGTAATTCAGTTCTTTCTGCTATTAAAAAGCAAAATCTTGCTCTACTTTCACCAACAGCGGATGAACTTCACTGGGACTGATTTAATTGGGCGAAATCATTCAAATAAGCACTTTATTGCTGCAGCTTTCACTGTGTTTTATTTCTTAAGTGGCCATTTTGGAATTGTGAGGAACTTCTTTAATTTTGGATATTGGCATCCAAGTGAACTTTTCTGGTTGGTGCGTCTCATTTTCTCTGTAATTGTTTTTTTTTTTTTTGATTGTTTCTTTGTTTTTATTGTGATCTTCTTTTGTTTTTGCTTTTTTTGTCTGAATTATTTTGTTTTGACATTACATTTAATTAATTACCCATGCGTTTCTCATTCCTCTTTTTTTGTACATTCCAACAACTACAAACTACCTTTGTTTTTTTGTAAATATGCCCCTAATGTACATTCATATAATTCATAATTGTCTTTGTATACTTTTTTTTACTTGTGTAATCCTAAATATTCCTATCAAATGTCACTTTGCTGTCACAACTGAATTTCCCCTTTGTGGGACGATAACAGATTATTCTATAACTGTATTATTTTTTGCCGTATGTAAACCCACTTCTTGAGTTTAATTTCATTTTTATTTCCAACCTTCTGTCTCTGCCTGAAATAATTTTTACTTTTTTGAGTTTAGTTCTATTTGCATTAAATGGACAATTTATGTCGCTAAGTATGGGACACTATCCCTGCCAAAATTGACAATGAATAAAAAAATAAAAAAATGTGGAGGTAAATATATTTGTTAATAAATAAATGTGATTTTTTAAATATTTTTTTACATTTATTTATTTATTTCCACATTTATTTATTTACTGTCAATTTATGTAGGTATGGTACTCCACAGTTTAGTGTAATAATTCCTTTAACCTGTATCCAGGGATCATTAAGTCTGAGATGGCAGAGCGAATGTCTCAACCTCAGTTGTTTTCAACTCTCCTGAGTGTGTTAACTGGGGGCAAACTTGGCAGCGAGTGGAGCTGCTTTGGTTACGATGCTCTTTAAGTTGACATTTATTCAACACCCTGTCAGGTTGGGAGCTCAGAGTTCAAGAACACCCTCAAGCTTTAGAAGAGGAGAGTGATGGCAACATAAAAACACAGTCTGCTCTAAAGTTACTGCTTTGGTGAGTGGAGAGAAGGACATTGTCTTTGCCGAACAAAGTTGAATATCTTTACTTGTCATTATTGTGCTATATTTTTGCCTATAACATTTTTTAACTAAATTATAATTACTTTGTGATTATTTAAAATGGATCTCTATAGTTAAGGTGAAAATAACTCGAAGTGATCCAACAGTAAGGTACATTTAAACCATTAGAGCTTTCACTTGCATGCATAAAAACAAAAAAAATATCACCACAATAAAATAAAAAAACAAGCTGTAGCACTAATCGTCGTTCATTTAATATAAAGGCACGGTAAACATGCACAAATGATCATTTTAAAAATGTAAATGTGTTTCAGCATTTCCTTCATGACTTTAATTTCAAACCGGGTCCAGATGCAGAAGCCGACCCATTTTGGTTAAATGTTCTCCTATGCTTCTTATAGTTTGCTTTAATGTTGGTCTGTTCCTCTGGGGAAAATGGTGTAGCTGCATCTGGTTTGTTAGTTTGCTCACACACACCTGTTTTGCGCTGATCAGATTTCCCATGAGATTTCTTACCTTGTTTCTGATTTAGTCATGATTAAAGTCATTCATGAGTGGGAAGACCACTTTGTGCCCAAACTTTGACTTCCTGGCTTATTTCTTGAGATTTTGCCGCAAGTTTTCTTCACAAGTCATATATTATGTGAGGTGCATGAGTCTCCTGAGCAGTAAATCGCCCACACAACTGCCACCCCCATGCTTCATAATCGGGATAATATTCTCAATCTTGTTCATTTTTTCCCTTTTTTCTCTAAATATAATAATCATTACTATGACCAAACTGTTTTTAATGAATATCTTTATCCTTTATTGCTTCTGCATACTCAAAGCTATTTTTAGTTGTTGTTGCTGTTTTTTGGCCTAGTTTTATACTTCTCCATCAGAAAGTTTGCACCTGCACTATGGGGCGCCAAATGTAATATTTTTGTTATTTAGTTGACGTATGCTTTTTAAAAAATATTTAGCTTCCTTTTTTCCACATTTAGCACACTTTCCTCACATTTAAGCATTTAGATTTAACATTTAGATTTAGATTTAACATCAACAAAAATAAGGCAACCACCTTCAAAACATTTCTGAGTGAACTCAACAAACAGGCTTGTGTTGAGTCAATAGACACCAAGGGGTTAAATCAAAGTTGAAATCTAGAATTAGGCAAACTTATAACTAATTTTATTCTCATTCTTATTCACACATTTAAGTTGAGCCAATTTGTGAAAACAAGTTAATAACGTAAGTTTTATCAGCTCAAAGACATGAGGAGACCCCACAAACGATTTTCAGTTTTGTTGAATTTAAGATTCTGCTTTGATTTAACCTCTTTATTTAGGTTTACACAATGCAAACACATTGGGGCTGGTTTATCAAGATTCCTGATAATGGCTGCACAATTGCGTGCGGCACTAAACATTTGCGCGAGTGGGTTGTCCTTGATTTGTGGGTTATTTGCTAAGATCGCGTGAGCAAGCAGCAGTATTCAAAGGAGGAGTTTGCGGCCGCTAATGCGAGCTGCACCACGGCTAAAGAGGGGAGGAAAAATGCGCCTGGATCCATGATGCGTCTTTGGCACAAAAATCAAGCTAAAATGCTGTGAATTCTGTTTTTCGTTTGTCAGAAATAAATGTAATTCATGCGCTGCTCTCTGCTGCATGCACACATCGTATTGCAGGGTTAGACTGATTAAAACTGCAACAAGTCTGAATTTTGTTTTTAAAATGTCATATATAATGCCAATTATCATTGTGGTATTGTATATGATTAATGCATTTTATTAATTGGACTACAGGAAGGTTATACACTACGTGAGAAACTAATGAGGTTTGCGATCAGCACAACTTCTCAAGGTGGAGACATAATGAGAGCGCAGTGAGTTATGATACGTCACCTAAATATCAGGTTTATGGTTATTCGAGTGTTAATTAGTCTTAGGTTATAATGTGTGTGAATGACATTTTTTGTTTTGTCGATAATAAACTCATATTGAATGTGGTAGCGCAAAATTAAGACGTGCTTTTCAGAAGTTCCAAAAACAGACATTAAAATTTCCAGCGTAAACATTTTTATGCTTAGTAAATCACACTGCGCCTGGAACGCCTACTTATTTCTCCTCCCAATATTTTGTGTATTCTTACAGAAACGCTCAGATTGCATTTTTATCAAGGGCAAAATCGCTAAATGGATTGCGTGCGTCGTGCTGTGGGCTTAACAGGCGCTTGTTTTTGTAATGCAGTGCGGTTTGCGCGGGTTTTAACAATCGCAAACCGTTGATAAATCAGGCCCATTGAGTTTAGTTTAAAAAACTCTGCAGCTTGTTGCCTTTTTTAAGGTTAGACAACTTTCCCTTTTTTTCAGTGTTGATGTTAGTTTCTGCTTTTCACTTTGTTTATTAACTCACACTAAAGTTTATTCGGTGTTTGAATTACAAATATAGTAGTCAGGGTTTTTAGAGTAGGTTTCAAGTATCTGCTAGTTTCAGCTGTTCACGATCCCGAACTCCCACCAATAATAGGGGTGTAGTTTTAAATGGAAAATCATCCTAAACAGCAGAAAGAAAGGATTTGAAAACTTGTGTTCATGTGAAATTGGTCTATATGTGTGTCACTGAGTAAATAATAAAAATCTAATTTATGAACATGAACGTATACAAAGAAAACAAAAGAGCACCTTGAATAGAACCCTGAGGGACGCCATAGAGCTCCTGCTAAGGAGCACTTACGTAGATGCAAAATAGATATGATTGAATGTACGTAAGAATGTTTAATTTAAAAAAAAAACAACAAGAATATATTCTAAGCCTTTTATATTTGAGTTTTCTGGTCTCCTTCTCTTGCTCCAAGTGTTTCCTGGCATCATGTTTGCTTTTTGAATCCTGTCGGTTATTGCAAACAAATGGGCAGTCTTTTTTTTTGTTGATCTCCAAAAAATTCCCGCGTCATCTGAACCGTTCCGTTTGTGTGTCTTTGGGTAACCTTTTACATCACTTCACAATGAAGCACTTGTCCCTGGAATGCTTTGTCAGTCCTCTGATGCCTCTTCTGGAGCTGTAAATCTCTGTTGCACGTCCTGTCTGTTGAATTTATAGACCGCAATCAGGCGCAGATTAAACGTTGGTCAGAAACAATAAGCTGCGACTAGAAATGTGCCACGCTGGAATCCAGTTATGAGCTTCATCAATCTGTCTGCAGCTGAAAGGAGGACCAGTTGAGGGGACAAACCCATGAAGCAAAGCTTGTGTCTGATCTGCATACGGAGTGTTATACAAGTGTTAAAAAGAGCTCTGTTGCATTCAGAGCACAACTGGAATCCAGCTCTTTGTTTGTATGAGTGATAAGCAGAGTTTAAAGGATTAAACAGTGATTGTTGAGTAGCCCTGAGCACTGGGACAGCCAAGTCTGCGGCTACTCTGTGTTCAGAGCCTACAGGGGTAAGAAACGCTCGGCTTTTTATTCACGGAAGAACTGCGAACTGCACCAGAGGGAGGGGGGGAATGGCCAACCTCAGTGAATTCCTGATGAGGGAAAGAATGCAGAGAAAGAAGCCACGTTCTGGTCGTTCGCAGACTTTTCCAGAAAAAGAGGGAAAAAAATAATTGGCTTGGTTAAACATAAAAAGCTGCAGAAAAAAATAAAATATTAGGGAGCAAAGGAATCCTCCTCCAACAGATTTCACTGACAGGTTTAGTGAGCCTGATGGAAAGGAAAAACAGCTGTTTTTTTGCGTCCATGTGCAACCTTTTAAGGGAAATCTAATCGGAAATGTCAGCTTACTGATCCTTACTGCGATTATGCACCCTGCCGTTGTGTTTTGTAGGAGAGCATTGTCGCTAAATTAATACTCCATGTTAACTGATAAGAACAAAGGGTTCGCATCTGGCAGCGACTCAGTTTGTTACAGCTGCATATGGCTGTAGCAGCTGTGTGCTGAGAACATCAGCAACAAGGTTTGGCCTCGATTAAAGAGACACGTAAGACCTTACAAAACTATTCATGCAATTTGATTTTTGCCAACTTTTGTAACATTGCAACCACAAACTGTGATGAATTTCATGCGATTGACCAACAAGAAGTAGTGCTTACTTGAAAGGTGGAAGAAACAATCTGAATAGTGTGGTGTGCATTTGTTTTCTGCCCTTTTACCTAAATAAGGAGTTCCCAACATGCAGCCCAAGGGCCATTGGTTCTCCTGGATTTGTGCGGCTCCCGACTGTAATTCAAGAAATGAACAAAATGGACCCTGCATAATTGATAGTTGATGCAGATGGAGCCTAAAAATCAGGCCTTTTGTATTTTATGTAATTTCTTAGTAAATAACGACACGTGTCCACTGGGTTTTACCAAAATCTGCTTTTGATTAATTTATTAGACTTGGCGAAATGCGGTGAATGCTTTCAAAACAAATCATACTTTATATCTTATGGATGAATACAACGTTTCTGTTTTTTTCAGTAGTGCTCTTTTTAAAAAAAAGGCAGATCTGAAAACCTCATATACATTTTTTTGGGCAAAAGTTATTTACACATCAATTTCCTACAAAAAATATAGATTTTTATTTGTTTGATTAGTTTTTTCTTTTTGTTTTTTTGAGTGGGTAAAAAAAAAAAAATCCCAATGTTTGATGAAAAGTTTGGACACCAAAAAACATATCCCACAAGTGCATGCAGAAATCACTTAATACACCTGGTGGTGGAAGCGTCATGCTGTGAGGACACCTTTCTGCTCCAAACAGGTCAAAGTTAAAAGGGTTAAAAACAGAGCAATCCTAAAAGAAAACATGTTAGAAGTTTTGGACTTTATCCAGCATGGAAACACATGATTGAAAGAATGTGTTGTTAGCAGGCTTCTGCAGAACTTGAAGGCACTCCAAATAAATCCTTCTTCTGGTTATTTGATTTAGATTTCAGGGGAGAAATGTCACTAAAACATACAGGATACATGGTCTTCAGGACATGATCTGCCCACGTATGGTTAAAATTAAAGCTGCTGTCTTAGAATGGTCTATTCAAAGTTCATATCTAGGTCCAGATAAGATTTAGTGGCCAAACATTTTATCTAATGTTCTGTAACTCTTCTGACAGAGCCTGAGCTATTTTGCAAAGAATTGGCAACATTTTTCCCTTTCTGAATAACACCAACAACAAAAAAAGTTCTGCGTGTGTGATTGCAGTGAAAGTCCAGATTGATCATTTGAAAAAGAAAAAATGGAATGCTACACAAAAAGGGAGACATTTTCCCTTCAATTACAAGATTTATTTGTTTCACCTCTAGAATATTGCTAAAATCAGAAACATCCTGTCCCGGATTGATGCAGAGAAACTAGTCCAAAGAATTTGTTACTTCAGGGCTGCACTACTGTAATTCCTTTTCAGGAAGTCCACAAAATGAAATTAAAAGCCTTCAATTGATCCAAAATGCTGCAGTAAGAGTTCTGATGAATATTAAAAAGAGGGATCCCATTTCTCCTGTTTTGGCTTCTCTCCACTGGCTCCCTGTTAAATCCAGAAGAGAGTTTAAGATCCTCCTCCTTACGTATAAAGCCCTTAATAATCAAGCTCCATCGTACATCAGAGATCTGATTGTTCCATATGTTCCTAACAGAGCACTTCGTTCTTAGTATGAGGGATTGCTGAGTAATAGCTGTGTTTGGAGTCTGCGTGATGCGGGCACAACCTCATGTTAATGACTCATCACAATCTGCTGGGATTCCTTACATAGAAAACTTTTAACTGACTGGAATGTTTGTGTAATTGTATTGAAATTATTTTCTTGTAAAGTGCCTTGAGATGACATTTGTTGTGAATTGACTCTATATAAATAAAAGTGAATTGAATTGAAAACTGCTTTGTCTTGTTCTGTCACATGAAACCCTGATAAACTACAATTCAAGTTTTGGACTGCAGCTTCATCCTTGAAATAAGAAGGAAATATTTTCTTCCATATTAAATCATAATAATATAATAAAAAATGGCATGTAGTTTATATAAACATCAAAAATATTGTAATTTCATTAAAAAATAAGACAAAAACAACTTCAAAAAATATATTCACTGATATTATTTAAAGAAAATGGGACTTCCAGTCGATCGTTTGACCTTTTCTTCAGTAAAATTAGCTGAATAATCTGTAAAACTGTCAATTGCAGAGGATGCATAAAAGTAAAAACATGTGTTGCGACTCTTTGCCACGCTTTGCGCGTTCTGCTGCTGAGGCTCATAGACAGACAACTTCATGAGTCATTCATCAGAGAAGTGCCACAGCTCAACGTTGGCTGCAGTTTCTGCTGGCGTGACTCTGACACTTTCATAAATCTGCAAAAAATAGGAGCAATTCTCTCCAAGCTGAAGAGACAAAAGGAAAATTCAGATCTTGGTTTCCAAAGCAGGAGAACTATCATCAGATAGAAGGCTGCTCACTCAAACATCAATCCTGATGACAGCTGTGTTCGCAGATCAGGTCTATGAAATCAATGCTAATGTAATTCCAGCAGATTGCAACACTGAAAACATCTCTAACGAGACAGCGTCAAAGCTGCATCGCAGTCCCTGCACAGGAGCTGAACTCGTTCAGAAACGACTGCTAAAGGAAGGAGCCATTAAGCCCTAAAGGTTGAGTGTCACAGGGTGAAATCGTAGTTTTATCTCGTGTTATTTGCATTCTTTTAATTTGAAATCTAATTGATTCCCATTGTCACTGAACCCTATTGATTTTTCATGAAAGAGTAACACATGCTAACTTCATGGAGGGGTCTGAAGAATGCCAGAAACCAGTGAATGTTGGCAGAGCCGCTGTTGTGTTGATGTAGCTTACCGGAAGTTTATTTTTACAGCACCGTCTGTAAGTTTAGCCCACTTTATTGAAACATAGACCGAGTGTTTGTGACAGGGTTTGCTGTGTTAACAGGTCTTTGCTTCATGGAAAATACAGCTCACAAAGAGGCATGCTGTTTTGACAGTCACTTGTTGAATAGAAAATATCGCCCATAAACAGGTCTGCTGTTCATCTGAGGCGTTCACTGCTAGTCTGAACCCGAGAAAAGTCGTTCCGATCCCGGAAAAGAGACGCATGGACCACATACACTTTTGAAATTATTCCGATGCGCATCTTGGAAATAAGATTTAACACTTTAAACTTACTGGCCTTTTCTGTCAGACACAACTAATTTAAAATCTTGGCAAAGTTTTTTGTTTTTAGAAAAGTTAGTTTAAATTCGTATGCCTTAAATCATGGACATTTAAAGTTTTCTCTCACAAATGTATGACTTTTAGACAGAATTTTGAGCAATTTTCTTGAAAATATGTGAAATTAAATAAAAGTCTAAAAGGCCTGATTCATCAAGATTCCTAAAAATGACCACAAAATGGTGTGCGGCACAAAAAAGTGGGTTGTCCTTAATTTATATATTTAAATAAGCAATTCTTAACAGGAAGAACCAGCAGTATTCAAAGGATGAGTTTACGGCCGCTAATACTAGAGAGAGGAGGAATAATGGATCCATGATGCGTTTTTGGCACAAGTCTTTGGCTGTCACAGATTTAATTGCTGTTAGGCTAGAATGTTGTGAAATTTTTTTTGTTAGTAATAAATGTAATTCATGCTGTGTACATGCGCTGCTCTCTGCTGCATGCACACATCGTATTGCAGGGTTAGACAGATTAAAACCGGAATATGTCCAGAAGTAGGTCGCTAAAATGTGGCCTCTATTGAATGTAAAGTTGCAGTAGAAAAAAAATATGTAATCTTGAAAATATGTAATCTGAAATGTCAGAATTTTGTTTTTAAAATGTCATACATAACGCCAATTATCATTGTGGTGTTGTATATGATTACTATATTTTCTTAATTAGACTCCAGGAAGGTTAACCACTTTACTGGGGAAACTAATGAGGATCTATAACTAACTGTGCGCTCGGCGCATCTTCACCAGTTGGAGACGTGATGAGAACGCTGTGAGTTATTGTGTTAAGTGTCTTTGGGGGAAAGACAAGTAAATATTTAAATAACTATCAGGTTTATGGCCATAAGAGTGTTAATTATTCTTAGGTTATAGGTCTTAGGTTTGTCAGTAATAATATCATGTTGAATGTGGTAGCGCAAAATTAAAACATGTTTTTCAGAACTGCTAAAAACAGACGTTACAATAGCCAGCGCAAAACATTTTATGCTTAGTAAATCACACTGTGCCTGGAACGCCTACTTATTTGCCTGTTCTCCTGCCAATATTTTGCGTCCTCTTACAGAAACGCCCAGATCGCATATTTATCAAGGGTAAAAGTGTTATAAAAGTGTTATGCCGCTTTGATAGATCAGCCTCAGCCTGTTTTTACGACGCCGTGCAGTTTGTGCAAGTTTTAACAAGCGTAAACCGTTGATAAATCAGGCCCTAAGAGTCATTTGGAAGATATGTATTCTCGTTTTTTTCTTTAACAATTCTACATTCCTAAAATGACTCTAAAACACCAGATTTAAAGATTTAACGCAACATTTAAAGATTTTATGACTTGCTAAAAATAATACAGAAAAGTTTTCTTGACATTTCTTGTCATACCTTTCAACATCCGGTCCATGGGTCCCCTGCTACCAAAAAACAAACAAAAAACAAATGAATGAGAAACAATGGAATCATAAAAGTTATTTTCTGATCCTGTTTGAAATGCGTCATAGTTTAAACATATGCTGTCTGTGAATTTTAAAGACACTTTTTGATAAAGAGAAAACTTAGATCATAGAGCAGCGGCGAAACCTACTTTAGGTTTTGTGTACAAACACTTAGCGGACTTCAGCTGAAGATGAAGAAGGAGACAAACGGTCGTAGCCTCCAGGATGAAAAAAGGAGCATTAAATATGGAGAAAACCTCAATAAATCTGACCATTTGGAAAGTGTCAGCTGTGCTGGGGGAAAAAGCGATGATGCAAAAGCTCTTGGTGAGTGTTTTAAGTGCTAGCTAGGGCTAACTAGCGTTAGCTCTGTGACGTCACATGCGACTTCTGATTTGCAGGAATCTTAATTGCAAATTTGTGCAAACAAATAAATCAAAAATCACTTAACAAACGCAGTCGAAAAGCACATCATTGGTTATTGTTTAAATTGAGGTACAACCTATGTATGATTCAGAACGTAAGACAAAGCGGACCAGAAAACAACTTGACCCTGGCTGAAACGAAAAATAATGAAAGTCAATGTAGTGATTAAAGTTATTTTCTGGGCCGCTTTGCCCTACGCCGTGAATCGCAAATGTATTGTACCTCTATTTAAATGATAACATGCCTTTTGATTGTGATTGTCATTGTCATTACAAATCAGAAGTTGCATATATGATATCAGCTAACATTAGCTAGCCCTTGAAAACTCACCAATACCTTTTAGAGCTTGTCCTACATGCTGGCTTTAACTCCACTGACTATTTCTTCCCAAGCATAGCTCCCACTTCCCACATGTTCACATTTATAGTGTTTTTATCCATGTTTAAGGCTCCTTCCTTCATACTGGGGGAATGATGCGAAGCTCGCTAAACTAAAACACATTTTTCTTCTTTTCCCTGTTTGGTTCGGTGAGGTATTTGGTATTTTCTTAGTCAAGCTGTTGTGCTTCTCTACTTGTTTTCACAGAAAACCTAAAGTAACTTTCGCTGCCTGTCGAAATGTGTATTTTAAATTCACAAACATCATATGTTCAATCCATGTCAGATTTCAAATGGAATCAGAAAATAACTTTCATCGTTGACCCTAATTCTTATTTTTCAGGTCATATGTATTTACTAGGGGTGGAGCCGAGGCAGAAATAAGTTTTTGTTTTTTACAAATACTTATTTAAGACAAATACTATATAAACTATTTGTATTCAGGAACAAGAAAAACGTATATATAAAAAAGGCTGCATTTCCTAATGAGACCACAGTGCATGTGAGTTAGTGAGTGATGGCGTTCGGGAGTCAGGGGGAGAGTAGGAGGAGGTAATTTAGACAATAGGCTTTTGACAGAGTAACTTTAAAGTTGGCTTAAAAAGGTTAAAACAAGGCTTTTGTAGTTGTGTACAAATGTGTGGACTTGTGGGAGTTATTTGGTAGCTTTAAGTTACTCTGTCTTTTGCAGAAAGCAAGATGTAGCCTGAAGCTGTAGGCTAGTTTTTCTTAGCATAGCATAGCATAGGTACTTAAAGCATCCTCTCCGGGTCTGTGAACCCAACAACAAGCACCAATTCATCATCAGAGTCATGTTTGTGAACTTATTGCAGATTTTCCACATTTTGAGTATCGGTTCATGGTATCGATTATGTTTAACCGATACCATGAACATTAGACGGTATCGGGCCTTAGCATTTATGCATGTGTATTTCTGCAAGTTTCATTACTCCATGATAACATTTACCCACCATTCTGATGGATACGCTGGTCTGTCAGAACACCGGTTCTTGTCCCTTTGGTGCCCTTGGCCAGATTAGGGTTTGAAGGAGCTCTCTTCTTTACCAGGAATATATGACACCGTTCAATAATTCTGATGGGGGCAAAATAATAATAATAATTTTCTTTATTAATATTTAATTCAACGCAACACCATCTTGTTTTGGTTACAGATAATGTGATGAAAAGATTACCTTACGTTTTTTTTCATTTAGAAGATGGGGTATAGTTTCCTTGGTGTTTCTATTGTCATTATTACTTGCATGTAAAGTAAGAAATGAATGCAAAATTAAAAATAGCAAAAAAAAGTTCCTGATTCACTTAGATTGTGGCTGTTTTAGGTGTTTCCCGTTGATTCTCTGGAGTAAATATAGACACAATCACACACTGTGACTGGATTCTTCCGTATCTAGGCTTTTGTGTTGCCTAGCAACCACCTTGTTCCTGTAGAATTTGACTTTCCGGAACATTCCAGAGAGGAGGACCAAGGTGTTCCTTAGTCGGGGTCTGTTGGACTGTTGGACATGTTCACAAAGCTACGAGAAACTCTGGCTCCTTTGGCTGGTTGGATACTTTTCCATGGTGAGGAACTTTTAAACAAGATTTTTTTTTTTTTTTTTTTCTATATCTGAGCTAAAATATGGATTTTTTTTCCACTCAGTGGAGGTAGAATGTGAGTCCCCAAGAGCCGAAACACGCTGAAGTGCGAATATTGAAGTCTCCACTGAAGCTTTTCTTCCTCAGTCCCGGCAACAGACATTGACGCAGAGGAGTGTCAGCAGGAATGTTCGCTCCAAGGCTGTAAATATTTGAGCCTGTTTACCGACTCCTTTCAGCGGATTTGTCCCTCTGCTCCTCAGACCTAAAAGCTTTCAGTTTCCGTCCCCCGTCCAGATCATTCGATTTTTGAAAGCATCTGCAGGAACATTACTGAACAATCTCAGATTTCTCATAAGATTCCCAGCTTTCCCTGAGGAATGTCTCCCTCCTGGATTTAGTTTAAAGTTTCACAAATATTAAACCCAGACTCTTCAGGTTGTCATTCTTGAGTTTTTGACAAATATTTCAGCTCTGATCTTTTCATCTAGCAGGGAGGTTGGATGGAAAAATAGATCAAAAAGAAACAATGAAATTGCTTTCATGCAGCGCTGTCCAAAAATATAGGCTACACACCTGGACTTAACCACATTTTGTCAAACTGCAAAAAACAAGATTCAGTGTAGTTTATTGGGAATGTATCTGATGGAAAAACACAGAGGAATGCGTTTGTTTTATTTGCAAAAGTGATATTTGAAACAGTACAGCAATGATTTCACTTAAATTACGATTTTTTATGGTTATCGGTGTATTATCAAGATAAATATTTAAGCTTGCATCTTGATGGCTAAACTTGCTAAATATTAAGCTATCAAGATCCTGGCTAAATGTTGCTGGTATTTAGTAATTTGGCATATATTTAGCTTCAAACTAAATATTTGGCGTAAAAACGAAACATTTAGCTAGCTAATTAAATATGTAGTTTGTCAGCTAAATTTTTTAGGTAAAATTTAGCTTCAAGCTAAATGTTTAGCTTGCTAACTGAAAATTTAGTTTGTAAGCTTAACATTTAGCTAGCCTCTTGCTGGTAAATATTTAGCTTTGTTGCAGATTTATGGTAAAACACAGCTATTAATAGTCAAGGGACTGCTTATGGCAGTCAATAACATTAATAATTTATGGAAAATTATACTTTTTTGGGGCACCACCTTTATCAGGTACTATTTTAATAGGCAAATATTTATAGCAGTCTCATAATCTGAAGGGATTAATTCTTTACCGTCTATTGATCATGAAACCTTGCCGTGTGTGTGTGTGTGTGTGTTGAATAAGAGGGACAACAGTGACTTTCCAAAAGACAACGTTTATTTACAAAAGAAGAAAAGAGACATTTAATCACGCAAAATAAATAAGCCAACACACTACTGATAAAACTAAACGAATTACTTAAAGTAAAAGAACACCAAAGGATAAAAATGCAATAAAAATAGAAAACATGAATTCTGATTTATGCTTGGAAGAATCTAGATGTAAATATACTAAATATTTTGCCAACTGACTAAATATATAACTTGTCAGCTAAATATTTATCTTAGCTCTTACTAGTAAATATCTAACTTCAAACAAAATATTTAGCTAACCAATACATTTTTTTGAATGTTTAATATTTAGATTGCAATTTATTGTTTAGTTATTAACTGTGAAATTTATGAATAACATGGTGAAAATATGAACCCATTTTTGGATGATTAACTTTACAAATGGCCCTTATATGTGGCGGACCACCTCTCTTAGTTTGATATGTTGTGGTTACACAATAAAATACAAACCTAGCTTAGTTACTTGGTTTTTTTCTTTCTTTTTTTTTGCAAGGCTGTAGAAAGATTTTGAAATGATGATGATTTTAAGACCCTTTTTCAAAAGGGCCAAAAAAGAGATAAAGAAAATAATATCTCATGTGCAAGGACTGAAAACCTTGAAATTTGTGTGAATATCTGTATATTGTAATTTTCGTGTGCTTAAAAAAAAGAATGGTTGGTAGTACAGACTAGTGACCGGCTTGGTCACCACAAGTGGCTTAGGCCAGCTGGGCTCCCATCCTCCTAATTCTGGTCCTGGGGACACCTCTGATAACTTTATACTGCAACTTGGTTAGAGACTGCTAACTTCTACAAATTGTGCTTAGAGCATCAGTGGATTTTCAGGTTTTCTAGGATTCCCAGATAATCTCAGCTGAGATCCAGTCTGGATTTTTTCTTCCATTTTTAAACATGACTATGCTCTGATCCAAATCAAGGGTGGAGATCTATGCCCAACATGCACATTTATCTTTTTTTCCAACAGACCTGAAACCTTTAGTCATTCAGCATTGCGTCTGATTCAGGTGCCCAATCTCTACCACTGTTTGCTTAGGTTTGTATCTGGTAGAAATTGAATTTCCACCCCAGTATTGAATCTTTTGCAGCCTCTTTCAGATTCTTTCAGGATCATCCTGAATTTATCAACTCTGACCAGTTTCTGCATTCCTTCAGGATAAACCATTCCCACAGCATGATGCTCCCACCTCGTTTACAGACCGTTTGTCTTTATATTGAGATCAAATTGGTAACAGTTAACTATATACGAGTTAGGTTCTTCTGAAAGTAATTGTTTGTACTGAATATTATTTAGAAGTATCAGAGTAAAGGGGTTTTATTTACTAAAATTGGAAAATCCAAGTAGGATATATTTAGATTTGTGGCTAACTTGATCAAATGTGAAAAACTCAGAGGAGTTTTTCTACTTTGTCGAGGTTCTGCAAGTGTTTCGAGGGTCAACGTCTGACATCAGAACCAAAAATCTGCAGTGTGTTGATATTAGATGCAGTAAAACAATGAAGTGAATACTAGAATACACCCTGTTTTCCTTTGGCAGAATTGAGTTGAGAAACATAATTGCAGATGCAGATGTTACTCGGAAAACACATGTTTGTGGTCAACATTTATTTTTGATTAGAAGAGAAGTGGACCAAATTTCCGTTAAGGAAGCAAGCATAACTTTAATGTTTTGGTAGGAGCCCCAAGAACAGCACACCGTTTGGGATGTCTGCCAACATTAGCAGAAGACTCCCTCCTATTCCCTGCCCAGACTGGTTAAAGATATGGAAAGACTCCCTTCTTTTTTCCTGATGGACTTCATCGTAGTCAGTTTGCATTCCTTAGATCATGTTTTTGCAAAGCGTGCTTTCCCCCCTTTTCTTTCTTCTCCTCTCACAGCTCATGAAGCCAAACTAATATGACATCATGCTGAAGGGAAGCTACGCCGAATTCATACCCAGGAGGACCTGCAGGAGGAACAGGGAGCGACGGCGTTAAGGGGAAACTACTACACAGAAGAAGGAAGTATTGATCAGAGGAAAACTCTGCATCTGAGAAGGTAATTCCTGACATATGTCAAGCCCTTTGTCAGATCTTAGAACAGCACCGGGACCAAAACGTGGTGGAAAAAAAGGTGCTACTTTGACCCTAAGATGAGGAGACATTGAGGACAGACAGATGGGATCAGAAGGCTTGGATGGGAAAAAAAAGAAGAAAAAAGAGTGAAGAAGCAATAAATATATCTAGATGGAGAAAAGGGGGACATAAAACACTGAAACTCCAGCTGGAGAGGAGAAAGAGGGACATTCTTTGAGCTGCTCCTTGAGAAGGCAAAAGTCTGAAGCGACAGGTTCCAGCCGAGAGCAGGTCAGGACCCACCGGACTGTTCTGAGAGATTCGTTCCACCTCTTCAAAACTCAAACGGTTTGTTTGAAACTCAAGCCAATTATCCGATTAAAGAGAGCAGAGAGAAACTCTGTGATCCTCTTAATAAACCCCTAAACGGCATTAAGAAACTGTCGCACCCCCACAGCAGGTTGCATTTTAAACCTCTGCATCACCGGAACAACACGCTGGCAAGAAAACGACACCAACTGGGGTCTAATGTTCACAAGCAGATGCTTTCAATGCAGCCCCGGGTTTCAGCTCTGCTACAAAATTTATATCTGGCAAAGATATTCTAAGGCACAGGTGTCAAACTCAGGCCCGGCATAGCCGCTTATGTGGCCCTCTAAAAAATAAAAAGAGCATTTGTTTCTGCTTATGTGCACCTAAATACTATTTTATCACTGTTTATTTGAATAGTCCTGAATCACATAATTGTAAATACATGTTCAGTATTATTTGATTTTAAGAAGTACTTGTTGAGACAGATATTTACTAATATTTTAATAAAGACGGTTTTATCAGTACTTTCTGCCACGACCGGCCCTTTTAAGGACATTCGTTATCTTGATGGTTCCCAAAATGGCGATGAGTTTGACACCCATGTCCCAAGGAAATCCAAAACGCATTCTTTAACTGATTATTTGATTTATGAACGAAAAAAAAAATTTCTAAACCAGCGTGTGAAAAAGTAAATTCCCCCTAAAGATAACAAGTGGTTGTGTCGGCCTTCGAGAACGGTGAGGGGAAATTTAATTTAGCTGATTTGGAGGATTTCCCGTCAGCCTGAGTCTCAATCAGGTTTGCCATGACTTTGACAACTCGCTGGTGTCCCTCTGATCATCGTCCTGCTGAATAACCCAAGAGGGCTTCAGCTTAATGTCACAAACTGATGGCCGCACCGTCTTATGGTTCCATCGATTACAGCAAGTCGTCCAGCCCAGACCAACAAACTGCCGCCACCGTGTTTCTTAAGTGCTTTGTTAGTTTTACACCAAACATAATCAGGCACACAGCTTCCAGAATGTACCACAAAAAATGTTCCAAAAATTTTCGAATAATCAAGAAGCCTTTTTTTTTGGCCACCACCAGTGGTTTTTGTCTTGACTTCTCCCATAGGTAGCAGGTTTTTCAATCTTCCAGCCCTTTCTGAGACAAGCTGGGCTGTTGTTCTGGGTCCTACTTTGAATACCTGGACGAATCCTTTATCTACTCTTTAAGTACGGTAATTTTTGTTGTCTGAACACTCCTGTTAAGTTTGCCCGCAAAAGGTGATTCCCTTAGGTCTCCAAACTAACGCAATGGCTTTGCAGCAATGTTTGTCTTTTAAAAACCCTGCAGCAAAACTGTTATCTAGATTTTAAACTACTACTATTGTGTATATGGACAAATAAAAAGTGGAAACAGATGGGCTTTTACCTTAACTGTTCTTAGGTCTAATCAGAGGTGGGTGGTAACTATTTACATCAACTCAGTAACAATGACTTGAGTAACTTTTCTAAAGAAAAAAACCCGTCTAAAAGTAATTATACGCTGCCATACTTTGTACTTTTAATTGATTAATATTTTTATACTTGAGAAAATCACTGGATGAAGAAGAAAACATATTCTAACCAAAAAATACACCAGAGCCAAACACATACTTATGGTTTATTACCAACTGTTTTCTACTCAAGCTTTGGTAATCTAAAGCAGTTTCCTGTTTGTTGAACACGTTGCATTTTAGGGTCAAGTGAATCGCGTACAGTAAACAGCAGAAATTGTCACTGGGTTTATTTTATTAACTATTTCTATGTATAGATGCAACGATACCAATACTAGTATCGGGTATTGGCCCCAATACCGTCTAATGTACATGTATCGGTATCGATTGAACTGAACCGATAATCAAAATGTGAAAAATCTGCAATAAATTCACAAAAAAGATAAAAAAATTTCACTTGAAATTTTATTTTAATGGTAATTTCATATTTTACATCTGTTATTTTGTCTTAGTCATGTTTAGTCAGTAAAGTTTGGTGCCTTTAGTGTATTCAAGAAAGGTATAAGTGTGAAGTTATACAGTTTATTAATTCAACAATAGTATTGGATCGGCATCGGGTATCGATAGATACACAAAATCCAGGCATTCAGTCAGTATCAGGACTGAAAAAGTCGGATCGGTGCACCCCTATATTTATGATATGTTTATTAATCTCCTATTGTAAGTATTGGTATTATAATGAAAAAAACTGACTTATAAAAGCCTTTCTTTGGCTTAAAATGTGTCATGTAGTAATTTTTATCTTATTGTATCACTTTTTTACTTTTTTTTTAAATACCTGAATTTCCCAGTAACTTTATATTTCTGTCTGTTTGATAACACAGTTTTAAAAAATTTTAGATCATATGTTACTCAGTACTGAAATAGTAATTTTACTTTAAATACTTTTTTACTCTACAGAAGACATTTTTTAGGCGCCTATTCTTACTTACACTCGAGGAAAAATATGTTGAAGAAGTGATACTCTTACTTAAGGACAATTTTGGGGTATTCTACCCTCCTCTGGGTTTTATAGCTACACACGGCAGCCATATTGTATACTGAAGCTGGGATTGTTGAGAAACTACTGACTTTCCTTCACAGAATCCCAGTTTCTCTGGAATATTTTCAAACACATTAAGAAGTTTGAAGGAAAAAAAAACATAATTGACCAGTTTATTCAACAATTTAAGCAGTGGTGATGATAGGAATGATTTTTTTTGTTCTTTTACTTTTTATAAACACAACAAACTGGAGAAGTCCAAGTTCTTCCAGCTCCGTTCATCCGATCAGCTTCCATTTCTCTGCCAAATGTGTTCCCCAAAGCACGATGCTGCCATCACCGTGTTTAACCGTGGAGATAGTGTGTCAGTGGTGATGTTCATTGCCTGTTTTCCTACCATTGTTTTTCATGTAGGTGAAAATTTCCCTTTCAGTCAGAGTGGATGGTTAGTCGTTGTTCTATCAACTGATTCTCCCACCTGTTAATCCCTACAGCTCCTCCAAAGTTACCTCTGTTGGGTTTTTGGACCTGCATGTCTTGGTAGTTTACCAGCATGAGCTATACTCCTGTTTAGAACAAGTGTACTGATTCTCGAACAAAAAACGATTCATAGGTGGACTTTATTCACAAATTAGATGGCTTCTAAAGGTTTTTAATTCAGGTGGATTTTATTTATGGGGTGTCAGAGTGAAGGGGGCTGAATTTAACTACAAGTAATTTTAAAAAGCTTGCAGGCTTTTCATTCCACGTCTGAATTATGTACTACTTTCTGTTGGTCTATCACAAAAAATCCCATTGAAATACACTAAAATCAATGGTTTTAACATGACAAAGTGGGTGGAACTTTTACGAGCCACTGTGTTGCAGTGCAAAATAATTATTTGATTCTGACACATAACTCAGAACTTGTATTTTGTTAGGGTTTTTTTCTTCCTGAGGATCATTTGATTTTTAAGACATTCTTTTAATTCAAAACCTAGAATTTAAATCGGCAGCGCCTAATTTAACACCTCACTGTACAGACGATAAACTATGTTAGCATGAATCTGTTACAGGTTTTATCTTGCACCAAGTACCACTGAATCCACTCTGCATACATTTTATGGCATGTATTTTCACTTATACCCAGTAGGAACTCATCCATCTGGAATCCAGCTACCCGTATTGGATTTTTTTTTTTTAAACAAAAAGTGTGAGAGAAGTCGAACACTTCCAGTTCCCATAATTTTGTTTTCAGCCATTGACAGACTGATTAAGAGTTTCTCTGAGAAGTGGTCAGATGTTAATGAACACAACGACTGGTTCTTCATAGGCCCACGATGTGGGTCGCTTTATCAAATAAATGATCTTGGAAAATGAAAGAACATAACCCAGTGAAGGAGGGCTGGGTATGAGTAGGAGAAACCTTCCGGACTTTGAATGTGTAGGAGATGCAGAACAATACAACCATCATTGATTTGATGTTTTCTGCTGTGGTCGGCTGCTCACCACAAGTTTAATTTGGTATTTTTTCATCTGCTGTTGGTGGAAAGCCGATGGTGTCTCATTCAGAAAGAATGCCGTCCATAAACTGGCAAACGTACTCATTTATAATCAGTAAGATAGCTGCAAACTAAAGACAGATGAGGAATATTGATGTGTCTCTCAGGAAAGAAATATTTGTTAACCTCTTGGCTTTCACTTGTTAAAACAAGATGCAGTCTAGTCATGGAGGATGGAAAAGGAGTGCAGCGGTTGGCATTTCCGCCTCACTTCAGGATTTATAGCTTAAAACTAACTAGGCTCAGATTGGCAAACTCACCCAGAAACAGCTTGGTTGGGTTTGAGGCTATAAATCTCGATAGGACCGGAGAAAATGGCAAGCATCTCACCATTTAGTACTCTGGTTAAAAAAAACATTAATTTTGATGTATTGGTAATTTTCTCCCCAAGTTTATCTCTGCATCTGTCCAGTGTCGGACCAAGGTCCTCCACAAACTGTAGAGCTAATGAAAATGACTTGTTTTTTATCTTTTCTGCGTTTTCAGAGAATTTCAATTCAGTTTATTTAATGATGACACTTTTCTGGGTAATAATCAGCTGTCTAATCTACCAGTGTTGGGTCACACACAGCCATCAGGCGGCACAACTCTGCTCTAGCCCCACCGGAAGTGGAGGCATGGAAATCCATAAAAAGGGGTGCTCGCCTAGCTACTCCTGTTTCTGCATTCTGCCGGCCGGGGAGCAAAAGAAGATTATGTCCAACCATCTTCCTTCGCTGGCAGAAACTTGCCCCAAAGGAACCCAAAGACCACTCCATGTGAATCTTGAACATGGATAAACAAAGACGTTGTTTATCCCCAGAGCCTGATGAAACCCCTCTGAGTTTCAGTCTGCCGACCGCTGAGAAATGGGAGCTGTGAGCCACGTGTGCCGAGAGCCGAACCAACCAGAATCTGCATTTAGCCACCGAGCTAATAAGTGGTGAATGCCAAACTGGAGAGCTCCAAAAAGATACTGTTAAAAATGTGGACACCGATCGCCACCCAGCCAGCCAGGAGAAGGCGGAACCAGGAGCTTCCCACCGCCGCTGGCCAGATTAGCGATCCATTGTTAGCCTGCTGGCTAACACTCCCTGGAGGTCCCTCTTTCCTCATCGACGTGCAGCAACTCGGAGGGCTTTAATCGTTCATAAGGTCTGTTTGGACAGAGGCAAATTAGTTAGGATAACTAATTTTAAAGGAGTTTCCTTTTTTTATTGTTATCTTTTTAAGTTTCATGTGCTATCTTTGGGTAAACCAGGCTTCGGCCTGAAGTTTTAATCAGTGTTTTTTAAAGACTTTTCCTGACAAAGAGTCGTTTAAATCCTGCAATTTGAGCCACTCAATGAAACAGGAGTTCTTCCTTTTTTGTCTAACGTTTAATAAATGTATTTGAGCCCCTATAAACGCCCCACTTGCGTTGCGGAGAGCTAAAGCTATACAAGCCCACATGGTGGTTTAGGCCGGCGATTTATAAACAAAGATCGCTATTAACGGTTCAAACAGAACTCGGTTTACAAATAACAGAAACTAATCTCATTAGCCGTGTTTGAACTCTCATTTGATCGAAATATGGGAATTACATTGTTGTACTGTCGTGATCAATCCATGAATAAAGTAATTCTCCAAAGTTTAATTACTCTTATCAAGATAATTCCATAACATAACACTTCTTAATCCAAAGAATGTTTTGTATTTTCTTACATTGCTCATTGGTTTAGAGGTGGTGCTAAATTAGTTAAACTAATTCAGTTTCATTCCAGCATCTGCAGATCAAGTATTTGGTTCTTAAAACATCCAAATTCATCTAGAACTGTGACACCAGAATTCATTGTTTCTCATCTTATTACATGTTCATCTTTCTGTGTTCTTTCATTTTAACTATTCATTTATTTTAATCAGTAGTGTGTTCTTTTTTTGTAGCTTGGTGATTAAAATGCTTTTTTTAATTTAAAAAAATAATAATTTTTAAATGAATTTTGTGTCTTGGAAAGTAACCGTAGTCTATCTTTTTCAACACACATATTGCAAAGTTTATGGTCAATAGAAGGCAAAGAATTCATTCCTTCAGATTATGAGACTGATATAGACATTTGGCTATTAAAATAGTTCCTGATAAAGGTGGGGGCTGCACGGTGGCGCAGTGGTTAGCACTGTTGCCTTGCAGCAAGAAGGTCGTGGGTTCGTATCCCGGCCCAGGGTCTTTCTGCATGGAGTTTGCATGTTCTCCCCGTGTATGCATGGGTTCTCTCCGGGTACTCCGGCTTCCTCCCACTGTCCAAAAACATGCATGATATTGCAATTGATCATTCTAAATTGTCCCTAGGAATGAGTGTGAATGGTTGTCCGTCTCTCTTTGTGTTGGCCCTGCGACAGACTGGCATCCTGTCCAGGGTGTACCCTGCCTTACGCCTGTTAACTGCTGGGATAGGCTCCAGCTGGGATAGGCTCCAGCTGCCCCCGCGACCCTGAATTGGATAAGCGGCTAAGATAATGGATGGATGGATGGATGATAAAGGTGGTGCCCCGAATAATACAAATTTTCCATAAATTATTAATCTTATTGAGGCAGTCCCTTTAACTTTTAATAGCCAGATAACTACATTCTTGGTAATTTCCTGAACACCAGTTACTGAAGATATAATCTGTCTTTTGTAGTCCTCCACTATAACATGTTTCCATTCTGTGGTAAGTAGCTACATCTAATATTCCAGAGTTTTTATGATGGGTAGAATATGATATGATAATCCTCTCCCAATGGAGAAACAGGATTGCATTGCTTGGGTAACTGAGTTAGAGTTATTTTGAGTTATGTTGAACTGGCTTTGTGAAACTTAAAAACCAAAGTTTCTCTCATTGCGGGCTTATCTAACTTTTCACCAATCCTTCTTTGTGAAACGGTCCCCTGAAACTTGTACAGAAAACCCATCATTGACACCCTCCATAAGGACAGAGAGCCTCAAAAGGTAATTGCAAAAGAAGTCAGATGTCCTCAAAGCGCTGTATCAACGCACATTAATAGAAAGTTATTTGGATGGGAAAAGTGTAGAAGAAAAAAGTGAATTAGAACAAACACGGCAACCTTCGCGTGTAAACTGTGTTAGGGATGGGCGATATGTTACTGTTTACAATATATTGTTACAATTGTCTCCTCACGATAATAATAAGTGATAAGATACACTTATGTTCACATAATGCAGTGACAGTATCGTTGCTCAACGCCGAGCGTCTTGCTCGCTTGCAGAGACAATTCAAATTGTGGTCTTGGGAGACTTCTAGATTTCCAGGGTAATATTATTATCATTTGTATCGCTATTGCAATAAATACCTATTTTTTTATGCCATATTGCCCATCCCTACAGAACGTTGCTCATTTTGTTTGAAATTCGCAGGTGAAAACGATGTAGTACATATTCCCGGCCTTTAGATGGCAGTGAGCCCCATGTATGCAGCGTTCAATGGTTTCCTCCCTCGTTACCCGGAAAAAAAGTTGAAGGGTGGGGAAGTGCGCAAGTCCAATATGCCATGATCGACTGGCGTCATTGTTCTCGAAAGTCCATAACCACGAATCAATCAAAATATTACTTTGCGAAAAGCCTACGTTTTATTGTGTCGGGGAAAACAGCAGATCGTCACCAATATGTGGCTGAATTGCTGCATCTGCTCTAGAAGGGAGCCCCGCCTTGGATGAGAGGCCAACCCAACACATGGATTGCATCCTCCACCCCCCACCCCCACACCCCACCCCATTGTATCTGCACAATTATTTCTGTGACCAGATTTCTGTAGATTTATTTACTCTTGCTGAATCTGACAAAAAAAAAATAAAAACAATGTTTGGTGATTATGTGCTTTTATTAGCAGACGGTAGGGAGTAAAAGATGGCCAGCAGAGCCATGGTCCCATCTGGAGACACATCGACACAGTTTTTAACCTGGGTTTTCTGATCTCCAGAGCACTGGGGGAAACTGCGCCATCAAACAGGAGCTAAAGTGTATATGTCTCAAAAGATCATCTCTCACTGTAGGAATTTTCCTTCATCTGGAGCCAACGTGTTCTCACTCAGTTTGATTTTTCTATGCCTTTTGGTTCCAGAGACACAACAGCGAGGTAGATTTACAGCCTCAGATGTCCAAAATAGGAACATTTATGGATCAGTTGAGCGTTTGCTCTCACATGACCCCCCAATGGTCATGAAGAGGTGTTAAAATATGATGCGTTAACTCACTTTGCAACCCTATTTCAAAAAGATTTCAGTCTCATGTGGGAATCAAGCTAATCTCTACTCCAAATAGTTTTTGTCAAGAACTGAAATCCAGTTTTAAGCATCTTAAATAAACAATGCAACACGTGTTTTTAGCACCGCATCAGTTTTACACAAGAGTGGTTTAGTTTTCTTTGCAGCCGAGATACATTATTTTCCTTTTCTCCACAAAACACTCAATGGTTCCTGTGAATGTGCAGTGATTTGCGGATCTGCTGGTCTAATCTCAAAAGAACTACACACAGTTAAAAGCAAAAGGAAAGGTGTGAGTATGATAATTTTGTTTCAGGGCCCTGACCCGTCTAGGCAGGCATACTGTGGTATCTCGCACCTAGATGTTAGCAGCAGATCTACGAAGCCCTCTGAGGTTTTGGGTGGGGTCATTGGACGTGTTTGCCTTGCAAGTCCCACAAGTGCTTGATTGCGTTTAAACCTCGAAGCCCAAATCCACACCTCAAACGTGTTGCTGTGCTACTTGAGTCTTTCCTGACCCATATCCTGCTGAAAGAGGTGACAGACAAGCAATGCTGTTTCCATGAAAGGGTATACAGTTTTCAACAAAGCTTAGATTGGTGGTAAAAGTCAAAGTAACATCCGCAAGAATGGCAGGACACAACTGGCCTTGTTCAAGAGTCACACTGTCGCCACGACGTGTCCTTTAAATTTGCAGAGGTAAGAATATCCATTCATCCCACCAAGCCTAATATTTATGCCTTGTCGAACATGACCACTTACGAATGACCAAAGCCTCTCTGATGCCACCATTGTTTTTTTTAAACAGGGTAAATATACATTTTTTTATCACAACATTAAGAAATTCCAAGTGGGGTCCCCCAGGGCTCCATCCTGGGGTCACTGCTATTTGATATCTACATGCTCCCAATGGCCAGGATGACAACAACCAATAATATCAGTTACCATAACTATGCTGATGACACTCAGTTTTACATTACAGTGTCACCAGATGACCCATCCAAACTCTAGGTGACTGCATTGAGCAGTCACCTAGAGTTATGAAGCGCTTTTCATAAAAGAGATGCATCTCAAAGTGCTTTACAGATTAAAATAACCCCACATAAACCACATTCCCATCCCTCCCTCGCAGATTTAAACACATGATCCCGGTTTTAACACCCACCCTCTAACCAAACTCCAATGCACACACACAGTTAAAGCATTCGTAAAAGGGCATTTGACCGAGTACAGATGAGCCAGGCTAAAATAACGCCATCAAAGGAGTCATCTGCATCAGCCGGAGCTGATCAATAACAGGTTTCTAAGATTTCTTTCTTTCAGCTCCGGAATATTGCTAAAATTAGAAACATCCTGTTCAGGAGTGATGCTGAGAAATTAGTCCATGCATTTGTTACATCAAGGCTGGACTACTGTAATTCCTTATTATCAGGAAGTATCCAAAAAGCTGCAGCAAGAGTTCTGATCAATATTAAAAAGAGAGATCACATTTCTCCTGTTTTAGCTTCTATCCATTGGCTCCCTGTTAAATCCAGAATAGAGTTTAAGATCCTCCTCCTTACTTATAAACCCCTTAATAATCAAGCTCCATCATCCATCAGAGATCTGATTGTTCCATATGTTCCTAACAGAGCACTTTGTTCTCAGAATGCAGGTCTACTGGTAGTTCCTAGGATTTCCAAAAGTAGAATGGGAGGCAGATGTTTCAGTTATCAGGCTCCTCTCCTGTTGAACCAGCTCCCAGTTTTAGTCCATGAGGCAGAGACTCTGTTTTTAAGGCTAGGCTTAAAACCTTCCTTTTTTGATAAAGCTTATAGTTAGTGGCTTAGGTTATCCTGAGTTATTTTTGTAGTTCTGCTGCTATAGGTTTAGACTGATGGAGGACAGACCACTTTTCTTCAATCTTATACTTTTCTCTTCTACTACTCTCCATATATATATATATATGTATTGCTGTTATTTCGATTGTTAACTTTGTTTTCTCTAAGTTTTTTTCTCACCCACAGAAGCTCCACCCGGGCTGGTATCCTGCTCAACTACAGTGCCCTGTTGGATGGGGACCATCGGTTCAGATGATGCTCCCAGTGATCAAACATCCTCCATGTCCTGTTGTCAACTTTTTACTTTCATTAATATATAAAGTACTCTTACATCAGTTCCTTTTTGTTCTTTTTGTATCTCTTCTCTGTCTTCTCAGACCCCCAGACGGTCGTGGCAGATGACCGCTTGTACTGAGCCAGGTTCTGCCGGGGGTTTCTTCCTGTTAAAGGGGATTGTTTCCTCTCCACTGTCGCTACATGCTTGCTCAGTATGAGGAATTGCTGTGGTTGGAGTCTGCCTGATTCGGGGAAAACCTCATCCTAATGACTCATCGCAGTCTGCTTGGTTTCCTTGGATATAAAACTTTTAACTAATTGGAATCTTTCTATTATTGTATTGAAATAACTTTTCTTGTAAAGTGCCTTGAGATAACATTTGTTGTGAATTGGCGCAATATAAATAAACTGAACTGAATTGAATAGAAATAAAAACCTCCCAGAACCAGAAACATGGTTAATTAAAAGCATCAAACTGAATGCACAGTGAGAAAATGTTATTTTCAACACAATCTTTTGTTCAATCTATAACCTTTAAAGTGCCAGCAAACCTAATTTTGTATTTAGCTTCTGTGCACCAGAAACAGAAAGCAGAGTCCAAATCATTTCTGAGACGGGAGCGTGGGGCCTGCATCCGTTGAGGTTCAAATACGGTTCCCGAAGAGAAACCACAGACACCACAGTCTGATTTCAGACCAAAGTAAGGAGCCCACAAGTCGCTCACCGTGGCTTCAGCTGAGGGAACTCACTCAGGTTCCTTCCTCGTTTTCTTTCTTACAATTTTTTTCTTTAAAGTTAAATCAGCTGCATCTTCTGCTCCAGCGTTTGTTTGAAAACCTTCATGTTACAATTCACAAAGACAAAAAGAGATTATTTATTTATTTGATAACGTTAGACCTCATCTCAGCTAACAACATGCTGGTTATTGTTTTCTTTCTTGTTTGCTTCTTTAATCAGTTAAATATATTAGTGTGATTACTGATTCAAGTAACTAATTCATTCATGTATAATTCAATTAAAGGTGGATCTTTCAATTTTTGAGTAAAAATATATTTTTTTAATAATACTCCTTGTAGATTTTTGTTGAAGTAAAATAACTTGAACCCATCTGTTTTCTGTGTGAAAGTCTCATAATTCACCACTTCTAAAAAGCCCAAACTCGCCATTCATTTTCCTAATGATGGTACAATTATACCGTATCACATTCCACCACCATGTGATTTGAGATCAGCTTCCTTTGAAACCTTCCTGTTTACACTCCCACACCACCAAAGCATACTGGGCGCTCGCTTCTGCTCTCCAACCAGTGACCCCTGACTGGACTGAGCAGGTAACGCCTGAACATTTGAATTAAGACTGACAAGCAGAACAAATCGCTTCGGAAATGAAAGAAATATTACCAACAGATGTTTATTTAACAGGTTTAAGACCCCTTCACAGGTGGCTCTTATGAAAACCAGGAATGAACCATGAAACATGAGTTTGACAATAAAAACTAATCGATGCCGCAGACAGGAGACAGGTGGGATGCAAATCACTTTCTGCAGGATAACTATTTGAGGAAAATGTGCAAAATTTCTATTATGTGTCAGAATCCGTGAGGGAATCTGTTTAACTTAGATGCACCACAAGATTTAATGTACAAAACACAAAATATTATATGTAAATGTTTCATTGACTGTAGAATATTTAGTTTGAATAACGGAATAGTTAGAAATATTAGGACTTACATGAATGATTAGAAATCGCCTTTATTTATAAATCTGAGGGCTTTAAAAATGTATTTTTTGAAGTATAGTTTGGTTTAATTTAAATTACTTTAATGACACAACTCAACCATTTGCACTGGATATCAAAATGTAGCTTGTAGTCAATTTTGTAGTTTTAACTTTTTTACACACAATCTATTGAATTATAATTTCTTTTAAATCAAGCAATTTGCAAATACTAAACACTGGAGCGATATTCCATCTATAAATTCACTGATGGATGAGTGAAAATGGACCTAAACACTCTAACATGGTGTCAATAACAGAACCCTAACTGTCTTTTATCAATCACTTATTGAAATGCCTTTTTTTACCCTTTATATATGAGAAAAACAATATTTTGTCAGGTTCACAGGGTTCAGGCAAAACTGTCACCCTAAGTAAAGTATTGTCACTGTTCTAACATATGAATGTCTTCTTCTGCAATTTTTGGTGTCAGAAGCTTTATGTTGTGAAAAATTTTAGGTAAAACATATTTGTATAAATGTTTTTCTATTGTAAAAATAAATATTTAGATTTGCAAATGTTTGCCTCTTCTGCCTGAATTTGGTATTTCATAATCGTGTTTCTTTTTACTTTTTTATTTGTTATTACCAGACTTTGCACATAAGTTAATATTTTGTTTCTGTCCGATTACTTAATTTTCACAAATTAAATCAGATGATATGATTAAATATATTTCTTCTGTTCTTGAGAAGCCTTGTTTTCTTTTACAAAATTCTTAATTACCTTATTTTGATCACTATTTTTCACTCCTACTTCATTATCAAGTTAATTTGTATAGCACATTTTAGCAACAAGAATTTACATGATAAAAACATGACACAATAAACAAACAGAAAACATTTTAGACTATATTAAACATTTAGACTATAATAAACAACGTTCTGGTAAGGGAAGGCTTTTTTATTTCAACAGCACACTTTCAACACAAGGCAATTCAAGGTGCTTCACATGATTAAAATTAGAACACAGAAAAGAGAGCATAAATCATTTTGAAGATTAAAATACAAGAAAGTATTTACAATAAAACAGTAATAAAGACAATAATTTGTATGAAATTTAAAAACAAGTAAGTTAAAAGCAATAATAATAATAATAGGATCAGTTACTGATAATTATTAATCAAAAGCAGCTCTAAACAAATGGGTCTGAAGTACAGGAACTCTGTGTTTTCTGCAGTTTTGCAGTTTTATGGAGGTTTGTTCCGGTTTAGAGAAGCATAAAAGCTAAATTGTGGTTCTGATTCTGAGGATGCAGAGTAGACTTGAGCCAGAAGACCTGAGCGGTCTGGAAGGTTGATATACAACAAATCTTAATGTATTTGATGCTAAGCCGTTCATTGATCTATAAACTAACAAAGTGTTTTGAAGTTAATTCTCTGAGCTGCAGGGAGTCATACTTCAGAACTGGGGTGACGTGTTCTACTTTCCTGGTTCTAGTGAGAACTCCAGCAGCAGCGTTCTCGATCAGCTGCATCTGTCTTATTTACTTTTTAGACAGACCTGTCGCCGTGTCTGGAAGCACGGAGCTTCAAGACAACGGCGCAGAGTCCTTTATTCTGCAGAGGTAAAAGGTCAAAGAAGGGAAACGTGGCACACCACTCCTCTGTCTGCAGGCTACAATGATCTCTGAGGTGCTACAGTTATAGTTTCTAACTTTAATCTATCAGAGCTGCTGGCAGGGATGGTAATTGGAGCGCAGTCATGCCAGAAACAAGATTTTTCTTGCTTGGGTGTAGCTGTTGGCTACCAGAGCGAATGCCAAAGGCCTGTTATCACAAACACGTACAATCTGTAACTGAGGCAAGCAAAGGTGAAACACTCTCTGTTCCTTTGCACTGTTATGTTCACGTGAAGGTATGTTCCAAATATGAAAACGGCTCAGCGTTGTACTGATTTCATAAAGCGGTGAGTGATTAAGTCCTCTAGCTGGCAGCTTTAGATTCAGACGAAGAATCTTAGAGGGGAGCACCAAAATGTAAGCCATTAAAATATGAGAAGAAACATGTAAGTAGCTGGTAAATAATTGATAAAGGGTTTGATCAATGTGATGCCAATAAAAATTTATCAATTGGTCATTGAGAAAGATGTAGAGCCGGGGTCAGGTGCAGAAATCATTTTGATGGGGTAAGAATCCGTACCCTCAGTTTAATAAACCGATTAATAGACGGATTATTAACCGGCTCCTTTGGCTGACTGGTAAGCACATTTGACAATTACCTGAAAATCAGAGGAGTTGGCCCTGAGACTTCGCAACTCGCCTCATATTCATTGTTTTGGGTTTTTTGCAGGAGCAAGTAGATGGCCAAACAGCCGGGGTGCGTTATCAATCAGACTGGACTCCCCCCCCACACACATACACTCTGTCACACGGTTTATTAAACCGAGGGTACGGATTCTTACCCCTCAAAAAAGCTGAAAAGCTATAAATTAGGGAAGAAACGATGCTCGTATCAGGTATTGGGGCCGATATCGTTCTAATGTACACGTATCTGTATCGGTTATTTAACTGATACCATGAACTGATTCTTAAAATGTGTAAACTCTGCAGTAATTTCATACAAATTTTTTTATTTTTTACATGAAACTTTGGTTTTGTGGTCATTTTTTATGAATGTTTTATTTGTATCTATTTCACCATCATTTGTCGTAACAAGCAGATAAGAAAATGAACGAAAGTCTTCAAAATATTTGCAATTTTTGTGTGTGGTAGAAGTATCGGCGTCAGTACCTTACAGTCACTTACTCTATATTGGTATCGTATCCGTTTGAAAAAAGTGGTATCGTTAAATCACTGGTATAAATTAATTCTTAATATACCATTTTTCTTTTTTAAAAGTAGATAAAACCCAATATATATATATTAGATGTGATAATCCTTTACAAATTTAAATCTACCTTGGTTGTTATTAATTCTTGGAGTTTGCAGTTATTATTAAGGTCAAATAGCTTTGATGTTATGAAGAAAATTAGCCTGAAATTTAATAAGGCAGTAAATGTGTTTTGAAGCTCACGATACAAAATATGCAGCCATCTAAAAGCAAGTTAGCGACTTGCTGTTAGATGTCACAGATTGATTCTGTTTTTGCTTTGTTGTAACACTTAAAAGTTTTAGATCATCAAAATAACTCGTAACATGTGACAGCATTACCCTAAACGGGTGAAAAATGTAGTTTTTAAATTATATTTTATATATTAAGGGTACAAAATATTTATGTCAACCTGGACCGGTGTGAAAACATAATTTGTCATCTCGTAAAATAGTATCACAATCGTTAAATTCCAAATAAAATGGACTGAAACTGGTTTTAAACGTGACTAAATGCGAAAAGGTTCTTGCAAAGTGTTGTGATCGTTTTCATATGGGGTCTTTAAACATTTGGAGCATATTTATTACTCAGTAAATTCAATGATGAGCATTAAAACTTTGTGTTCATGTTTGATCAATTAGACGCCTCTGAAAGCCATGAAGTCACTGTTAATTAACTTGTTTACTTACAGGCTGCAACGGGATGGGCGCTAGGACCATGGGGAGGGATCCCTGTCAGGGGGTAAAACCCGCTTGTGTCCGGAGCAGAGCGCATAGATGCGCCTCTGTGATTGAGCTGTGCAAGCTGCTGGCGAAGGTCCGCACAGTCCCTGCGCACCTGGCGCTTTGTTTGCGCACAGAATAAAAAGAGAAAGCGGGAGTTAATCTCTTCAAAACAAGGAAAGATAAGCGAGGAGGTGGGATCTACCTGCATGTGGAGATAATGAAGGAGCCCTGGAGAAATGATCCTGATGGGGAGAAGAACCTGACCGGGATGTAAACACGCACCGACAGCCTCTAATCCGGAGGTAAGGCTCAAAATAAAATAAAATCATCTTAAGGGTTTTTTTTTCTGCTGATCAATGCATGATTGCATGATAATAATATGTAATACCACATAAAAAAAAAAAAAAGATCACGCACACGAATTACTTTTGATATTTATAGTCAGGCTGAGCTGCACGAACATTGCTCAGGATATTAAATTACTTTTATATTTTCAACAGAGGAAAACTGCAGGTTTATTTTCACAGTTTTTCATCTTCTAACTACAGTTTCTGTGACACACATTTTACTCCGTACCAATCTAATATTGTCCTTTTGTTTCTTCTATTAAAACTACTAAATACCAAAGAAGGACAAATTTTCCTGTCAATTAACCCTTTAAAGCTTGATACAAATAATACCGGTTAGATATTCCTGTAACAGTCGTAATTGTATCATTTTTGATACATTCAGCTTTTGTGGCAATGGGATTTTCTTAACCAATTGGGTAAATAAAAAATAAATAAAAAAAAGATTTGCACTGGTTGGAGAACAAACCACAGAAAGACATCAGTTTTTAACCTGTTCCGTTTCTAAACGCAGTTTCTGTAAAAGGTTAAAGGTCATATAGTCCAGCTGCACACGTTGTTCTTGCTTCGTCTTCAGGGTTGTGTGTGGCAGCTCATAGGTGTGTGGACCTGCCCCACCCTGTCTTGTTCAGGGAGTAATGATCTGTGTTGCCGCCCTGCCTCGACTTGCTGCTTTTTACTTTTCTACACACCTGCCATAGTCGTGCCATGAGAGCCCAGGGACCCACACTCCGCAGAGGGGATCGAGTGTCTCCTCTTTTTGTTTCCCTCTTTTAATCTGCACTGAAATGAATGAATGGCACCCTTTTTTCCTTTAACCCCTGAATACCTGCTCGGCTCTTTGTCACAGACCTTTTCTCTGGAATTTGTTCATTACTTGTTGAGCCAAACAGACATTAAAACGCTTGTTTGCTTCCACCAGGGTGAAATCCTATTATCCTGGTAATCTATATGGTGGGAACAAGAGGGTCATTGTTGTCTCACCGCTCCAAGTTCAGACCTGGATTGCAACACTGAAATGTGTGAGCTGCACCCACATGCAGAGATTTAATAGACCGAACAAGAAGCAAGAACGCAGCTCAACTCATTCATATTGTCGTCGCATTATAATAATAAAATATGTATTTCAGTGGGATGGATCACAGCTTTTGATTCATAGCAGACTAATAGTTTTCAACGAGCTTTTAAATCCTACTTTAATCTTTCAGGTAAATTTAGGTCTGGACTTTGACTGGAAATTTCATAATTTAATTGCAGCTCAGGCTCGATGTTTAGTTCAGGGGTGACCAAATTAGAATATATTTTCTATTTTAGTTACACCCTAAAAGATGCAATTTGTTACATACTGCCGTCTCAAAAATTTAAATGTTATTAAATTTCAAGTCTACCTCATGGTGATTTTTGTAAAAATCGCATCAAAGGAAGCCACTGAAGGTTGACGAAGATGAGACTCCTGAGGCTGAACAGTCTTTCAATATTGGGGAAATATTGCGAAAAATGCCACAAATGTGTAAATGTGCATTCTATCTTGTCCTCTGCCATTCTGATTCTCTGATGTTTCGGTTTTGAGCAACCGTGGATCTACTTCGGTATCCAAATCGATTTGGTCTGCTGCATTATTCGGGTGGAATAATGGAAAAATTATGGAAAAAAGCGCTTGTTACTCAACTTACTGAACTTGGAACGAGTACCGTATTTTCTGTACTATTACCCGCTACTTTCTTTTATAGATTCTCGCGTTTTATCTGTTTTTAGTTTGTACTATTAACATATGTTTGGTTTCTTTACCACCGAATCTCGCAAAGCACCTTGAATTACCTTGTGTTGTATTGCCTTGCTTTACTTTTTTCTCGTGTTTTGAACCATGCGTTCTGAAGGCCGGTGCTGTTTATTTATGGATTTTTTTTACAGCTAACGGCCACTAGAGGGCCTCCTCAATCTATGGATTGTACAAGTTATGTCCTTCACTATAAGAGAGACTGTGCCTTTAAGAAGATGAAAGACAAAAAGAGAGAGGGGAGGAGGTTTTCTTGAACGATGAAAAGCAAACGTGGAACAGACAGACATTATGAGAGTGAGACAGTTTGCAAAAACACGTTTTCATGCACAAACCCTCATTATGGAAAACCAATGAAAGAAATAGATATTATGCCGCTTTTAAGTTAAAGGCAGTCGATCTGGCTTTTAAAGAAGGAAATAAAGCGCCAGCGGCTTCACGTACTGAATCAATGGTGAGACGTTGGCGACTGTAGCGCAAAAAACTCTCTCAATGCAATAAGATGAAAAAAAGCTTTCAGAGGTAATAAAGCGGATGGGCCGAACGCGAAGTCTTTCTTTAAGATTGGCTGAACACAGAGAGGAAACAGCCAAGTTGTTTCCATCGTGTTGAAATGTTAATAAAATCAAAGCTTCGCAGAACACCAACACTTTCCCAGCAATCCCCTCTGCACGAACCCTTACATATGGTAATTAAACATTAAAACAGCTGCGGCTTTTAATCGGGTGCGGCTCGTTTATGTACATATTTGTGTCTTTTTTCTCTTTAATAGGCTGTTGCTGCTTATAATCAGCTGCGCTTTATAGTCCGGAAAAAACTGTGATATATTGCTGTATTCTATAAGTACCGTTACATTACCGCGGTACTCCCAACACTGACTGCCGCCCCAACATGTCCAACGACTCCAAGCTACTGTTTGCGGCTTTTCTTTGGAGAGCATATCTAAAATATTTTAGAAAAACCTTGCAGCTTGGGAAGCTAAAACATGTAGCCGCAATGCTACTCGTCCCACTACTGGCTGGCATTCACAAAGAAGCCTGTTCAGGTGGGCTGTTCAATTTCATTGCACTGATTGGCTGTCCCTCAAGTGCGCAAATAATGAAGATATTGGGCTAAAAATGTTTTATTAATGCATATTAGGGTGTGTTTGGTGTTTAAACTATGATAATGGGCAGTTATAAGAAGTTTTAGAATTAGTCTCAGGTATTTGCGTATTTTAGCTATTCACAAGAGGCTGTGGTCATAGTTACTGGGAGTTGACTGAGTACTGAGATTAAATTAAACACGGTAAACCTAGTTTATGCTTCTCCGTTTTGACGCAGACGGATTGACGCAACGCCATTATCCGTCAACGAAAGGGCTCTCTGTCACCTACGCAAGGACGCATGGAGTAGAGGCCCAAATTTTAACTATCCGTCTCCGTCGACCGAGAGCGTATTCATCTGATTGGTCAGTTTCAGTAACAGCCGGAGATCGCTTCACCAGAACGGGGCTCTATAGTCGCTGTAATCAGTAGTTAATGCAGCGTTTGGCCACTACACGCTTTATATTGAAAGGATAACTTATCTAATCTGTTCTTTTGGCCATTTTGAACACAAGGAGGTTTGGGAAAACAACAAAAAGGCTGCTGTGTTTGTTTCCATGTGTTTCTAGAGGATTCTATGAGCTGCACTTCTAGTAAAAAGCTTTAAAGCTTTAATCCAAACTTACTTTCTGTCGTCCATTGGTCCTTGAGGAAGAAATACGTTCACAAGCCTAGAAAAAAACTGAAATGATGCTGTGTGATAGTAGGCAGGGACGCCATGAAAAGTTAGCATCCCTGCTGTCCTGGTCGAGAAACGCTGAAAAAACAATCGAGGGTGGATAGGAAAAAACAGAGTCCTATAAACGAAAAACATCTCCGTCAATACGTCTGCGTCTTTTCCAAACCCGTGAGTTATGCATCTTGTACTGCTCCAACTAAACCGTACGACTCATTTTTCAGCGTTGTGCTTTGGGGCGGCCGTTAGGGCGAGTGGTCAGGTATTACGATAGCAACGAGAGCCCAGACAAAGCAAAACAAACATGGCCGCGCAGGTGGACCTACGCGTAGAAGCGGCTATTGAGCCTGTTTTAGGATAACTAGAGATGATTCTTCGTCAAAAATGAGCAAAGGTAACGACTTTCCTTATTTCTTGATCGGAAAGATACGTTTGCTTTTCTCCTGAATGGATTTGGTAAGAGCTTGATTTCCCAGCCTGCATGAGTGATTGGCTAAAGACAAATCATGGTAGGCAGACACTTGCTGGCGCGTCCCCCTATCAGCTCAGAATCTTATACCAGATAGCGATCCCCCCCTTTCTGTGAGAGTAGTTCCAGATCGATGTTAAGACTCGACATGGGGCGGGTCTACACATCGATCTGGCTTTTCAGGGAGTTCTGAAGGCGGTTAGTTGGACTGGATTTGATTACAGATTACCCAAAGTAGTTTGAAGCCAAATGTACTCCTTACCAGGTATCGATTGAAGTTGAATTGACGTGTTTTTTCTGCTGAACTAGAACGTACTTTCTGCTGTTGTTTTTTAGCGGTTTTCCTAACATGTTCCCTGATTATTTTGTGCGTCTCTCCAGAGTTTTCCACGATGACGCCACGGGAGACCAGCATCTCAATTCGGCTGCTCCTGCTCCTCCAGTACATCCTCCCTCTCACCCTGTCTCTCCTCCAGCCTCCTCCTCCTCCTCATCATCAGCCCGTGCAAGTGCCCACCCTGGTCCCCCACGCTCCGACTCCTCTGACCCGCTCCCGCTTCAGCGCCGAGGCCCAGCTGGACTTCACCACCCACTGCAACTCCAGCTGCTTCCACAGAGGAGGCCAGGAGGAGCTGAGGGACAAGCTAGCCTTTGAGACGCTGTATGCAGACGGCTTCCGCACCCTCACCACGGTAGAGGTGGAGGCTGATGATGATGGTGGTGGTGGTTCCTCGCACCCGACTCAACCGCCCGCCCGGAGACGGACGAGGCTGAAGCACAGGCGGATGAAGAGGCAGATCTACGGAGCAGACGGGCGTTTTAACATCCAAGGCGACGACTTCCTGATGGATTACCCTTTCTCCACGGCTGTGCGCATCTCCACGGGCTGCACGGGCGTCCTCGTGTCCCAGCGGCACGTCCTCACCGCTGCCCACTGCGTGCACGACGGGAAGGATTACGTTCACGGCGCGCGGAGGCTCAGGGTGGGCTTCCTGATCCCCCCATCCGTTAACGGCACCAGTAAAGCCGGGCCGGTTCCCAACAAGAAGCCTCTGGTCCGCTGGGTGCGGGTGAAGCGAACCCGGGTACCAAGGGGCTGGATCCAGGGCCCCCAGGAGGTCGGCATGGACTTTGACTACGCCCTGCTGGAGCTGCGCTGGCCTCACCGGCGTCCCTTCATGCGCCTCTCCGTTGCTCCCACCTCGGACGACCTGGCAGGGAATCGCATCCACTTCTCCGGGTTCGACAGCGACCGCCCGGGAGAGCTGGTGTACAGGTTCTGTCCGGTGGAGGAGGAGTCCAGCGACCTGATATACCAGCACTGCGACGCCCGGCCCGGGGCCAGCGGCTCTGGGGTGTACGGACGGGTGTGGGACAACGCTTTGGAGCGCTGGGAAAGGAAGGTGATTGGGATTTTCTCCGGCCACCAGTGGCTGGAGATAGACGGGGAAAACAGGGACTACAACGTGGCGGTTCGCATCACGCCTCTGAAATTTGCCCAGATCTGCTACTGGGTTCATGGGAACCGACTAGACTGCACTCAAAACTGAAAAGGAGCACAATTAAAACGATTAAATTAATACAGGGTGGCATTTCCTGTTAGCTACTTCTGCAAACATCAGTAAAAAATACACTTTTGGGTCAATTTCACACTTTTCCCCATATTTAACTGGCTCGCTTCAACCTGTGCGCCTGGGAGATCAAAACTTCTTCTTTTCTACCTGCAGCTAGATTAATGTCGGTGTTTCCACAATAACGACTGAAGCTCCTAAAGAACGAAAACCACTTTCTTCTCGTGCACCAACAATAATCTACTGAGGATAAATTATAGTCTTCCGTGCTCTTTCATCTGCATCATGCTTTGGTGATTTTGGCAATTCTCCATTTATAACACAGCTCCTTCTCTCTCCTGCTCGCTGAACTGAAAACTAAACAAAAAACCTGCTTTAAAACACTTTAGACGTCTCACTGTCGACTGGAGACAGAATGTTAATTTTATTCTTTTTTTTTTTTTTAGAAATGCTTGATATATTTTAATAAACAGATATTTAAGTGTGTATGTGAAGTGCGTTTTCTTTTTTTAAACGGAATTACACTGCCTACGTGTGGTCACTTAGTGGTACTGCAGCTCTCAAATGTGAACTGAGCCTTAAAAAAACAAATATTATTTAAAGAGAAAGAGAAGCGGGAAAAGCATGGCTGCTGTCCCATTCGCGTTTCTAAACCGGGGGTCCTATTTAAGGGAGGCAAACAACAACATAATAAAACAAAAACAGTGTAGTATTTCCACGTTTAATATGTTATGAGAGCTGAATAGCCACTTGCAGATGTTTTATTCGTTGTTAAAGTTAAATTAAACTGGTTTAAATGAATAGTTGGTTACAGCTAGTAACAAGATGAAGTGGGTAATAAATAGTTACATTTACTTGAGAAAATTTTGATTAAAGAGGAATTTTGGAGTAGTTTACTAGGTCGTATTTTTTTATTTTTATGCAGTATATCGCTACTCTAACTTGAGTAAAATTTCTGCCTCATCTACTCACAGCAAGTAACTTTACTGAATAAAGCTGAATGTCTGTTTCAACCAAACAGGCCTGAGATATTTTCCGTCTGCTGGAGTATTGGTTTCATTAGTTTTGCTTTAATTTGTTTCTTCTAGTCAAATGTTTTTATTTTACTATTATGTCATGAATTTTTCTTATTTATAATCTTTGGAATTTGTACATAACTTTACATTTTTGTCCAAGAATATATTTATTAAATCATAAATCATGAGAATTTGTTCTGAAATCATAAGCACATAAGTGGCTTGGACTGCCGAGATGCCTTACCAGCGTTGGCCTGTATAGTAACGGAGCCCTCTCTATGCCAATCTCAAGCCTGGTGGAGGAGTACAAATGGGCCAAACAGAATCCCCGGTTCCAGCTGTCAGAGGTGCTGCTCAAACCCTAGCAATGGGGAGAAAATTGAAGCCATCGGCAGCAGTTGTGGTGGCAAAGGCGGCCCTCGGACACTGTGATATAGTGGGACATGTCCAATATGGCAAAAGGGGGCCCTGGACTGGAAGCTGCAACACCCACCATCTCTGGCATGGAGAGGACCCTGCCTGTACCCTGTGTGTGGCCCCAGCAACCCTCAAACACATCCTGGGGTGGGTTGCAAGAACAGCCTAACAGCACGTTCAGACCGCCCTTTGCCGCCAAGCGACAAACAGCTCAAATGAACGAAAGTTGCTGCTTTTCAAATTCAAACCCAGCTCATTGTACTCTGCGTCGCTACGTCAGTACCTCAGCAAGCGGGCGGGGATTTCTCTTCCACCAGGAAACTAGTAGTGTATATTTAGTAGGGGTGACACACTTCTCCAAATCCTTGATTCGATTTGATTCTCGATTTTTATTTATTTATTTTCCCTTTTACCGTACAGAGCTCTATGTCATTTTTAGACTATAGTACGATCTTGGTTTTATTCATTACATTTTGCACGGTAAATCTTATTTTAAAAGACATAACTGATGCAATTTTTTTATTATTCTTGTGTAATGTATCACATTAGGCATTAATGGTCAAATAATTTATTCACAATCATTGTAAAAGTATTGTTTTATACTAACGGAGGCTTGCTGCCCTCTAGTGACCTGTTATAGTTGCTGCAGACGTCGTGCTCCATGTATCTCATTGGACAGAGAAAATATTTTGCAGCTAACAGCGGTCCTCTTGTTAACAATGCAAATGTGGACTTAACTCGCTGGAAACTCAAAACTTCGTCACCTGCGATTTGAGAGTAGGAGCAGCGTTAGCTCCGCTTCCGCTGCTTCATGTATTCTAGCCGTGGACGAGCTTTAGCTACTTGCTAACATCAGCTAATGTGCTCTCTAGACGTGCGCTCTGATCAAGGTGGATGTGATGCACCCAATTAATAATGATACCAGGTGATGTTATAAGTTCCATGAGAACTGGTGAGAGTTACTTCTTAGAGAAAATGCGATCTGTGGTTCCTTGTGATGAGATGGTTGTCTGCTAAAGCTTGGTTTATGCTTGACACATCCGTGTGGTCCGCAAAAGCTCCATGCGGCCAAAGCCCGGGTTTGGGAAATGCGGGTAGACCTCAGCCAGAGGCTCACCTTCCCAACCCAAATTGCAGCAACCAACCTGCGCCCAGACCTTTTCCTCTGGTCCAAGTCCTGCTGCCGTTACTTCATCATTGAAATGACCGTCCCATGGAAGGATGCCAACGACGAGGCATTCGAGCGGAAGAGGCTGCGGTACGCCAATTTAGCGGCTGAAGCAGAGGCTGGAATGTGAAGGTGTGGCCAGTGGAAGTGGGATGCAGAGGTTTTGTAGCCAGTTCCACCACAAGGCCCAATGGAGGGCAGTCCAAGAACTTGCCACTGTAGCAGAACGGAGCAGTCACTGGCTGTGGCTGAACGTAGGAACGCAACATGGGCTGCCAAATGATCATAGGCTGCTACCGTGCGACACCCGGATCTGATCAACCCGTGGTGGGCCAACCCCAGCAGAAAACACCAAAACACCCAAGGAAGTCGGGGCACACAACTGAAAATGTGTCGTATTGATGCCACCACGCGCTCTGTGCCAAATTTCATGCCACCCCAGATTATATCTCCGTTCAATTGTCATTCTGCTGTTATCTCAGCTAGTAACTTTGCATCCTGCTCACTCACTATTAAGACAATGTGCTGGTTTCCCTATGGGATCAGATCAGTGTCATATGCGGGTGGTGAAACTCTACTAAATATAGACATAACCACTGTCAGATACCTATTGCTTTAAATAATTATTTGATTCCATTAAAGGCTAATATTAGGGCTACTCATCCAGTAGATAATCGATTTAGAAGCTGTTAATACTGTTGCTGTAGTAATTCCCACCATTTTCGCTAACCAGAAAACTCACATTTTTTTGCTGATAAACTCAATAGATGAGTGTCTAATAGTGCTGTGTACATATCTGGTCATTATTTTTCGTATTTTAGTACATTTTGGAAAAAATATTCATTTTCTACCCAAAACTGTTATTGTAGTGCCATCTTCTGGTTAAAACTTGACAATGCACTGCACTTGAATCAGGGCTTGCTCACGGCTCAGCCTGGGTTTCTGACGTTGTATAGGATTTCTGATGGCAGCGCACTGCCGCTGTAGAGTATAAAACAAGCTCGGTCTCAGCCACACCTCTGTAACAAATTGCTGGCAACCAGTTCAAAACGATTGGGCTCAGGGCTGCACGCCTTTGCCCCAAAACTTTCCTCCCTCTCGTCTCCTCCCACTGATGAGAGATAAATATTCAACCTCATAACTGCCTGCTTCTGAGGCAATGGAGCTCGCTTGGCTATTGCTTTGCATCTTTCTGTGTATCTGTGTGTGTCTCCCAAAACTATTTAAATTGTTTTATTTATTTATTGTGTCATTCAGTACTTTTTAATGCATAGTTACTGGATTAGTCTGGAAAACTGAGCAAGGGAATTTAATATTTTCAATAAAATTGTTAGTGTAAAATCTACAGTCTAATGGTGCAATCACACAGAACGTGTTTGAAACGTCGCTGGCGTCAGGTTTACTTGTAAAGTCAACGTAGAAGCGCGCAAACGCGCCTCAGCGTATCCTACATCAAGTCGGAAACAGATTTGCATCACAAAAACGCTTTTTATTTGCGTTTGGCACACGTCAGAAAATACACACCCTTTTTTGTGGAGCTTTATTTGCATTTGCGCGTGACCTACATTTTTGCGTCTGCCGCTGAAGTTACAAAATGGGAACTTCTGCACCAATCAGGAGACTGGTGACGGGGTGTCAGTGATGCTGTGACTGACATAGAGTCACATAACACGGATTAAATACTGATAAACGCCGTGGCTAATCACCCCGAGCTATAGGACACCAGCTGTTTTCTATACAGAGACAGGAATAAAAGAAACATATTCTAGAGAGGTTAAATCATTTAGACAGGAATGCTCTTAATAGGTTTGTGGGTGGCTCTTAAAAGAGCCGTTGTGGCTGCAGAAGGCCCCGCCTCCTTGGCTGAGAAGTGAGCCATGAGCAGCTTCCTCACCCGGACAGTCACTGTGGAGGAGTTGTTGCCCGCAACAGAACCCAAGTCTGGCAATGGCTCCAACACAGCACGTCCCGCGCCCCCATATATAAATTATACACTTTTACTAACCACAGACAGATGGAGAGCCAATCAGCAGGTGGGATTGAACACCTGTAGGTTGTGTCTTGGTGGCCGATGCTTGGACCTGCGCCGGACAACAGCTCGTCAAGCATGGCGGTCACAAGTAACGCGGAGACCAGAGTCCACCGGCAGCCACATGCGAGGCTCGACGGAGATGGTGCCCACTCCTTGCGGGGAACCAGGGGTGGGCCCTGGTTCCCCGCAGGGGAGGGGTCCACCAGGGGTGGACCCTCACTGAGCGTGAGGGGTGGACCCTCACTGAGCGGCCCCAGTGAGGGTCCTCCCACAAGTTGTGTGTCAACTTCACTTTGGACACACATCTAGGTGCGATTGCTCAAGCGTCCAACTAGGGGCGTGCAGTGAGTTTTTGAATCTTTGTTATGAACGCACTGTTAGACTATTAGCTTGAGTTATTCAAAACTGCCAATGAGAGGAAGTCTTATAAAAGATGGGATACACCATCTCCAGTTTTATTTTATGATGAATTTAAGGGGCACACCTCAAAAATATTTTATTTTAAGAAAAACAATTATTTGGGTGGGCCCAAGTCCCCCCAGACCCACCCATAGCAACACCTCTGATAGAAAGTACTACTCCTGCTCAGTCTTCTCACACAGAGCCAGGTTGTGCTGGAGGTTTCTTCCTTTTAAAGAGTTTTCCCCTTCTTCACTGTCGCTACGTTTGCTCAGGATGAGGGATTGCTGCAAAGTCAAAGCATAAGCAACTATTTACCGTCACTATGTTTGTCCAGGAGTGAAGGCAAGCAAATGACCCAATCTGTTAGGTTTGAAAGAAAACTTTAAAACTGAATACAACTACTTGTCCAAGGCCTGAAGGACGTGTGTCGTGAATTTGAGAGATAAAAGTTACTGAAGTCAGGTCAGTGGTTTCCAAACTTTTTTGGATCCAAACTTGCATAATAAGAACGTACGAGGATACGACCCGACTCTTGGTTGAACATTTTTCATTTCTACAATCCCAAACTTAAGGATAAATGAATGAACCAATACAAATGCAGACGTGGAAAACTCTTAAACTCACACAAACATAGGAACCCAGTTATTTGAGTAATTGTTTAATCAGAACAGAAAAAGTATCGATCCTCAAAACAAACAATATCCCAGAAATCAAGAGAATTAAAGGACAAAAAAAAAGGGAGCAGAAGTCAGTAGTTTAGTGCTTTTATTAGAGATAAGGAGACGATACAAAACATCCACCCTTCATTTTTCAGTCGACAGACTGACCGTCCTTCATTTACACGTCGCTCCCCATCAGACCATCAACACCACAAAGTTTTTAAAAACAGGGAAACCTTTGTTTTAACAAGCGCGAGGAATGTTTATGCTCAACTACACACACGTCTCCGACGCGAAATAAAAAAAAGGAATCACTCAAGTTTTCAGAATTGCATGTTTGATAAGAAAAGAAAAATAGGACAAAAAAAACCCAAAAACGATGGAATGACAACATATATATTTAACCGTGTTCCCACCAGAGGTTTTCATACGTCTTGTGCAAACAAGAGGGAATTAGTTCCTACTACACCTAGTGTCATCTACACACAAAACTTAACCAGAAGTTTGGCAAACAGAAAAAAAAAAAAAATGTAGTTTGAATATTTTTATCAGTTTTGATTTGATGGTTTGAAAACTAAAAACAGGTCGTCTGTCCCCTTCTCTGAAATACTTCAAGCTGAACCTGGAAGGAACAAAACTGTCTTTAAATGTGAATAAGTGCATTTAAATGTCATCCTTCATCATTAGTATCTTTAGGTGTGTTTTGTTCATAATCCTTATGTATGCATGAACTGGAACAGTCTGCCTGTTTTTTTTGTTTTAAATCACGATACCTTACCCAAACCCGCCCTTTGTACCCCTCCCCAGAAGTCCCACAAATGATGCTGCTTCCGCTTTTGCCCCTTGTCTCCACACCCAACTGGAATGAACAGCTAAACCCAACAGATGTGTCTGAGAGGCTTCGATGGAAGCCAGAGGAGGAGGAGGAGGAGGAGGACAGTCATATTTATATAGGAGATCCTTCCAGGGTGACTACCGATGAGCCGCCGAGCTTCTCTGCCAGGGTGCGTCGGTCTTTGAGGTCTTCCAAACCGTTCACCTGCCACTCGTGCTTGATGCCTGCAACACAAAAAATAAAAATAGTCAAAAAAAACTGGGGCTAATGTTCAATAAGAAAGGGCCGTTTCAGCACTGATGATTCACACGAGCAGATCCATCCAAAATTCATTGGTGCTTTTATTTAAACCAGGAAAAATCAATCCAATCCAACCGGCTCAGATTGGCAATATTTAAAATTCAGGACCTCCTGGATTGATTAAAAGCATCAAAACCAAGAACTCTGATTATTTTGATCCATAAACATGTCAACCAGCAGTGTGCGCTTCGATCAGCTCCGCATTCTGACATTAAATCAGACTAAACTGATAAATCGAGTTTTTTGCCAGTTTTACTGCTGAACACCAGATTGTTAAGCAAGAGAAATTTACTTCACGGATTTAAATTTTAAACCTTTACAGGGCGTAGATCTGACCCGACTGTGATCCACAGCCTTCATGGGAGCGGCTCAAGCAGGAGAAAAAAAACAAAACAAAAAAACAACACTACTCAGAAATCGGAGTTTAAAGTCACAAATTTTCCAGAAAAAAACTTGGAAATTCTCTGATTTACAAAAGTTGTGAAACTAAGAGTAAAAACTCAGAATTTCTGAGATTCTCGTGTGTGAATGTGAGGTTCTCTGGATCCATTTACTGCTGCTGCTGATGGAGGAGGATCCATAATACGGTCAGTATCTACGTTATTAGGACTGCAACACCGTACATGGCTTACTTTATCACAGAGTTATGGACGCGTTTAACGTCCTCCACTGAGAGCTCTCACTCACACGGACGACTGAGCTGCTGTTTTCGGATTTAATAAGTTAATATGATTTAATCACGATGCCTCAATGTCTCGGTGCGCCTTTCTCATTGGTTACCCCCGAGTTGATCCAACAAGACAGCGATGTTCGGGACAAATTTAACGGATTTAATTTGTTCAAAGTTGTTAACCATTTCCGAAATTAATTAACAGCATAAATATCTGGGAGTGCTTAACCTTATAATGTTCTATTGTGATTTAGTTTTGTTTTAATTTACTTTTATTCCAGTCTTATTGTCGCTACAAGAGATAATCATAGCCTATAAATGAAACTTTTTTAATGTTCTCATTTGCTTCATCTCTTGTGCTGCTGCTTTTATTTTTTTTATTTTTAAGTTTGTATTTTTTACTCGCCTTCCAACACATTTTTTATAACTATATTTTTGTCTTTTTACGTGAAGCCTTTGGCTGAGTAAAGCTCTTTATACATCAACATTGATTGATCGATTGAAATAAAATGTTTTTCTCCGCCTCTCGGTTGCCATGGTTACCCGCGAAACGCCCCCAATATTAGCCGTCTTGCAGAACATTCACTAGACACTTTGCATTGACCGTTTATGGCAGAAAGTGGTTGTGTAGGAGGCGGGATATGACCCAGAAACGGCTAAAGAACATTTCTACTTAGAGTCTGATTTATAAAGCGGAGATTACTCCAAGTTTGATAGATCAGAAACCTACTAGGCATCAAGTACAAAAAAAAAAAAAAAAAAAAAAGTTGCTGAGCTTAAGTACGGTTTTAGTCTTATAAATGAGACCCCTGGTCAGTTCTCGGCTTGATTACTGTAACGCACCTCCGTTTGTCTTACCACAAAAAAAATCACTCCACAAACAAAATACAGCGATACAGAAAACCGTGATAGTTTATGTCCGAGGTAACATTTTCACACCGTAGCAACCGTAACTCATAGGATTAAAGGACGTTTTCTACGAATGTTTGATAAAACTCTTGCAAAAACTCTTAAAGTCCCGCCAAACCGAAATGCGAATCAGTCAAACTTTTCTGCCGTCTGTTTAAGTCGACGCCGCGTAGATTCATTTATTTATTTCTACTTAGCTGCTCACCTTCAAATTTCCTCTTGATCGCATCTTTCGAGCTGGCATAGATCATCTTGCTCTTCAAGGGAGCGCTATCCGGTGCCCTGGAAGAGAAAACGTTTAGGCCCAAATCTGCTTCGGTGAATGCCAAAAACCCTTTGGTACATTAATCATCATCCTCACCAGAAGATGAAGACCAAGTCCTCCTTCTTCGTTTCTTTGGTCTCGTAGGTGGCGTCGTACAGGGCGTAGCGGCAGTCGTCCGGGGGCAGCATCTTCACGAAGTCCTGGTACGGGTCCATGACGGTGTTCCCGATGTCGCCCAGCAGGATCTCTTTGCCCTCGTCCAGAACGATGTTCTTCAGGTCCTTGCTCAGGCAGAACAGGATGGCCTTCTTCCTCTTCCTCTTCTCGTCCTCGTTCGCCTGGGCCTTGCGAACCTTCATGTCGTTGAAGATGGCGATAACTTCATCTGTGACTTTCACACCGGAGGCCTGCGTGGAGAGAAAACGGCGTAACAAAACGCATTCACAGCCGGACGCGGACAAACGTCTTCAGCTGCTGAGTTTCTAACTTTTTCGCTTCTCTACATCCCATAATTTCTCCCAGAAAACTCATAATCTGGAATTCCCCCCATCTTTATGCGCTTTAGTCCTTTGGAAGGAAAAAAATAAAATTAGAACAATTATTAAATAATAGCAAACTGGCGTTGGCACCAAGAACAAAACGATCGCATCCTTTTTGTTCGCTTTAAATCTCCTCTTAATCCTTTTCTCTTTATCTAGTAGTCAAACTTTTTACATGCAAATTGTTAAATTAAAACAAAAACGGTCTAAACAGGCAACTTTGTTGTTTTAATGCGCAGCAGCAAACTCCATGCGGTTCCTTTAAATTTAACATGTGTCATTTTTATCCGTTTTATCCCGATTCAGAGTTCTGCTGCTGTTTTATGAAGTCTCCGCTCTCTCCCTGCTTTAAGCAAATCTTAACGATATACTGAATGATTTGTAAGCATTTTTTCAATTAGGTTGTTTGAAAAATACTAATATATATTTATAGTTTCATTCAGAACTTTCAGTGCATTTCTATCATCTCTGGTGCGAGATAGCCAAATAAGTATTTTAGCTGGTTATCCCTAATTTGAATGAATTTATATGCGTTTCTCTTTAATGTGTGATTTAAGTTTTTTTGGTCATAATAATTAATAAAATAATCATGGTAAAATCGATATAGTGATAATAGGATTAAAAAATCATGATATTCTATTTTTGCCATATCGCCCACCCCTAATTGGAAGCACATATTTGATTAGTTTTAAACAGTAAGTGTTTATGAAAGACTAAAAGTTTCAGCATTTATTCCTACAGCTAATTTTAGCGCTTTTAGGGCTAAAAGAAAAAGAAAAATCGCAGTTTTACAGAACGCTCCTACAGCAGGGACTTTGGAAAGCTGTGATGAGGTGAATCCATTTATCGTACAAAAATCGGTTTAAATCTGAACGTAATCGGTGGCTTTCGGGTTCAGTACATGGAGAGAGGAGCAGCTGCAGCTCTCCTGAACACAGACGCCACGGAGGAACCCGAGAGGACACCATGTGACAGTCACACGCAGCCAGAATCCTCCCCGACGGCGCCGTCTGATAAGATGGATCCTAGCGACGAAGGTGTGGTCGTGACTCGACTGTTGCAGAGACGGAAACGGAAAAATGCAACCTAAAAATGCTCAGAGTAGTAATAAAGACGTCTGCTGGAGGAAATGCTGAACAGAAACGCTGCAGACAGTAGATCTACCCCGCACCCTGACTCCCGTCTGGTCGATTGGTAAAACATGACATAAGCTCCTTTCATGCATTCCTGCAATAAAGATGACCATGTGGGTGAGGCTGCGGTCAGGAATTAGACGACCCAGTGTGGAGCTCCGTCTAAAACTAAAGAAAAAAAAAAAAAACAATAAAGCCTCTGTTTAAAAACCAGAATTCAAATTAGTCACACTGCAGAGTCACAAATGGTCCACAAAGTCCCTCAGTCGAGTCTTCTGACTCCGCTTAGGCCAGTTCACCTCCAGAAAACGCCACAGACAACATGGCAGTCGGTGGAGAAAAGAAAAAGACACAATGGAGGGGAAGTAGGCCAGGAAGAGACTAACTGTTTGCCCAGGGTGTTACGAGCTCGTATGAGATAGCGGGGGATTCTAGCGGGATCATTAACCAGGAAGTGCCTGAAATCCACGAGTTAATTAGTAAACGCTTCCTGAATATTCATTGCTTCATCCTGGTTAAAGCGGTGCCCCGTTTTAAAGCCCAGCTAAGAATTAGGGATGTGTACTCATATCGCAACGCTACGAGTAAAACTTTATATCGATGTTTAAAAACGTAATTTATTTGCATTTATTTGTCACGGCGTTCTGAACCCTCCGGCCTGCTTCATATACGACATTTAGTTTCATTACTAGCTGATCCACTGGAACAAAGTAGGTGAACACAGCCACCAAATATTGACTATACTTTTAATTTCACTTAAAAAATTACCGTCAGTATCATTAAGGGTTCAATTCAAATTCTTAAACATAAAAAGTATACTTTGCTTTTGAATATCGATACGATATATTGGCATATTAATACAACATAATCCCACTTTCCTACACTAATCTAAACAATATGCATTTTACTTTTCCACAAATAAAACCACTTTTCTGTTACGTTTCACTCTCTCATCTTATCTAATCTCAACAATTTATGATGTTATTACGCGATTCAAAGTTCAAGGCTGGTCCTCACCGGTTGACGTTAAAATAAGGTCATCACCATTTGACCCAGAACTGAGATGCGGTTCTTATAGCCTCATAACTGAAACCTCGTAAGGCTGTGTGTGCAGCAGGACAATTTCTGTTAACGTCGGACTTTAACGCGCCGGCAAGATCGATATTTAATGGAGTCTGTGTTTCTCTACGCGTTCGGAGCGTAAATTAAAAGAAATCCAGGTTTCAAGAGGCTTTTTTTTTTTTCAGGGAGCCAAAACAAGCATTTTGTGCCGCATCTCCCAGAGGTAACGATTCCAGCTCCAGATGCTCCAACATCTCCTGATTGATACAGACCAACCATTTTCTTTTAGGTCTGACCTGGAGATTCCCATTTGGACCGATTGGTTTTTGTTTGCAGATCTTTAAACCAATTCTCTTACATCCGACCTTCCAAAAACGCATTGGCCACAGCTACAGCTGGGCGGTCTAAAATACGTACGGTAACGATGCTGTGCACTGAGATATTTTTTTATTAATTCGTGTCAAAATGACTGCTTGTGAAAATTGTCACTTTCCAGATACATTGCAGCAAAACTACTTTCTTAAGTTTCAGAATGCTATTTAAAAAAAGTGCAAAATAAAATAATCCTATCTTTTTCCAAAATAATGAAACACTAATAGCTCACAACGTAAAAATGAAGATATTTTCAAATCAAAAGTTAATTGTTATGTTCAAAATTCCCTGCTTTCCTGGTTACTCATTAATGAATGTAATATTGCACAACCAGAAACCTGCACATATTTGAAGAGGTTACTTTTCTTCAAAATGAAGAGCAACTATATATAAAGACGAACACTGAAGATCAGTATATATTCTCCTTGTGTACCTGAAGTATGTAGGCACTTATACCTTTTATATTACCCACTACTAGCCACAGCTTTAGCCCTTGAAAAGAAAAAAGAAGCAAGAAACAGTGAAATATGCACATAATTTACTAGAGATACACCGATTATTCTTTTTAGAAATTTTGATCTTGCTTTGAGGTCCGACATTCCAATTCAGTTTTTCCAATATATTAAAACATATTTCTTTCGGTTGCATTTTCTTTTTAAGAAAAATAAAATAAAATATATATTTAAAAAAATAAATAAAAAAATCAGATTTGGTATGAAGAAAAAATAAAAGAAACTGAAAACCAAACATGACTAAGATTTAAACTCTTGATGCGGTAAATGAACAGAAAGGTGACATTATGTCAATCTTTCGTTTGAGTTTAGCATAAAAATATCAATGTCTGAGAGAGAAAAGCGCATATTTTAGAGGGGGGGGGGGGGGGGGAAACAAAAACCCAGGTTTTTCCCCATTAGGACACATTCATACACATATGGAGAACAAACTCACCACGTTTCTGAGGTCTGTGTAATAAGTAGAGTCACAATATAGCGATACCAACATCAGGATCGGACAATTTTAGTCATTCTTAAAACATATCGTCATCAATCTGGTAAGTAAAGTAATAACCAAATTTTTTGGGGGGGGCATGTGGTATATGGTTGCTCATGAGCAGAGTGGGGTTTTAACCAGTAACTGGAGAGAACAAAAAATACTTTTAAGAGTAGTTTTTACTTTTACTTTTATGAAGGGTCGCTACTCTTGAGCAAAATTTATAGATACACTCCCCACTGAACGCAAATTCACTGACTTTTTAGCCCAAATAAATAAAAAATACACCCGACATTCTACACAAGCTTTGGTTTTCTAGTTTAATCTTCTATCTTTTGAGCTTGTTTTGAAACTCAGGTGTAGAGTAAACAACATGAATTGCCTTGTTCTAAGATATTTATTCCATCATCTACTGCAGGTATTGGCATTATGTTGAAAATCTAATTTTATCGTTCAAATTCCAGAATTTGCACATAACTTAATATTTTTGTCTTTTTCCTGCTGACGCACTCAAATAATTAGATCAGATATAACTCGTTAATCAAATAGTCTTTTTAATTAATGATTGTTTGACTCTTTAGTATTTTAAATGGCTACTTTTTAAGAGCAGCACCGATAGCGATGCAGATGTACAATATCTGTAGATTACGACGGAGTATTGGCGCCATTGTAAACAAAATACAAATATTTTGGAGTAAATTTCCACCCAAAACAAAACACCTCACATTCTGAGATCAGAGTAACATAGTTTCCAAAAAAGAAAAAAACTTGGAAATTCTCTGATGTCAAAAGTAATTAAATTACGAGTTAAGACAGACATTTTGAGATTAATCAGACATTTTGCCAGAAAAACCCCCCGACATTTTATGATTAAAAGGTTTTACATTTTCGATATCTAAATTAAGATATTTCTGACCTTTTAATGTCGCAAAATTGTAAGAAAAATGTGCCTTCAATCATAGGCAACTTTTCTACAGAGAAATACGTTTTTTTCTTTTTAAAAGCATCTGCAAGTAATACCAATATGCATGTCTTCTCACTCCTTATTTTACAACTTGTGACAGAATGTTTTTCCCCTCTGGGTAAATATGTGCAATTAACCTCAAAAATTCTAATTTTTTTTCTTGTAATTTTACCGTTTTTTGACAGATAATTTCCAATGGTTTTCTAGAAAATATGCTACTTTAATCTCAGAATTTCTAAGATTTTTGGGTGGAAATTTACTCGAAATTATTGTATTTTTCACTTACAATGGCCTTAAAACTAGTAAATATCACTTATTGGCCACAAAAGCAACATTAATATCGCAGATCGAAATTGGCCTTAAATATTTCAGATCTGTGCAACCGTAATAACAATCCCGAACATTAATAGGCTACGCATTACAAATCCACGTCTTCTGCTACATTTGTGTACAAGTAAGGCCTAAAATAGTGATTATTCGGCCTGGATCCAATCTGAAAGGATGTGATGGGCCTTCGCGGTACTGGCAGGATGCGCAGCTACAAAAACAGTCTGCTTTCAGCTCCCCCCAACTATGGTTACATAACAGCCCGTTTTTTAAGATATTTTAGAGGGAAAACATTTAATAAATGCTAAATGTTTCCACTTAGAGACCAGAGGAGCGTCAACATTATCACGGTCTTGTTTAAAGCGAAAAGAGACAAAATGGTCTTTGCACCAAATTCAGGGTGGGGCCCATGAACGCAGCACATGTGAGCGATAGCTTGCTATACAAGGCCAAAGTGCCCAAAGAGACTGTCAAATATCCCTTATCAATTATTTTGTACTGCTACAGAATACGCCGTGCGTCTACTTGGGATCAAAAGGAGTCCAAAATGGCTTGTTCCGCAGCACAAGCGTGACAGATACAGAGAGTGAGGAGGAGGAGGCGGCGCTGTGGAGACAAAGAAAAGTGAAAATCTCAGCTAGCGCCAGTCATTTCAGTAGCTGGGGGAGCTAACGCCGCCTTTGGGTCGACGAGGCACCGCTGCACCTGCCGGCGAGGCGCATTCGCGGCCTGGAGATGAAACAACGGAAAACACGACGCAGCGAAAACACCGGCGCAGCGCCATGGCAACGCCGTGGGACGTTACCTCAGACGATTCCCTGCGAAACGCACCAAGAATGCCGAGATGGCGGCATTTTTGGGGCAGCTGGCTGGTCTACCTGCACCGTAAAACCACCCCTATAATTGGGGGGGCGGGAAACCCCACACTGCTCGAGTTGGTCGCTGAACCGAATGCATCCACGACAAACGCAGATATGTTTAAGAGAAAGTATAACCGGTGTTACAACAGCGGGCCTAGCCTCTGGGTTGCTAGCTGTGGCAGCTGCGGCAGCCAAACCGGTCCGCCGTGTTTGGTGCTAAACCAACAAAAACATCGGTAAATTGAGCACAATTTTAACCTACAAGAAAGAAAGAAAAAAAAAAACTAAGTTTAACGTGGGTTTAGGAGAAACGGGGACAGCGACGACAACAGAACCGAAGCAACAAAAAAATCACAACAACCTACCATTGTCGCTGCTGTGAGTAGCTCCGAGTCTGAAAGAAATTGAATGGACAGATGACGAATGGACTATATACGCGGCGGGAGCGCGCACAACGGCGCGTCCACGGCTGCAGGGAAGCGTGCATGAGGCGTGTGCGCATGTGCACTAACGGCTGAGGTCCGCAGTTTGATCTTTGATGTTTAATGCATGTTTTTTTTGCCTTGTTTTGTTCTTATATCCCCCTTTAATTTGTATCTAACCCCAGTGTTATAAAATGTATTTAATTACCCCAACTAAAATGTGGAACAAAATATAACCCATGGTCCTTGAACATGTTAGTAAATTGTTTTAGAAAGTGTCCAAATTTAATGTTAATGCGTGCAATTAAGTATCTCATTAATGGCCGGTAGTTAAAGGGGACATCTATGCTGTCATTGTGGACACACAGCTGCCAGTCAGAGGTAGAAAAAGCGGTTAGTATTTCAATGGTGGGAGGAAATCCTCCCCTCCCCCCGTCCCTCCTTTCTCCTCCCCGTTTGTGCGTTTTTTCCGTTGAACTCACTTCCAAATATGGAAATCGAACGATGAGCGGGTGCACGCGCCTCGCTCACGGCTAAAAGGAGGAGACGGCGGGGTGGGCGGAGCTACGGCGCCGAACACCATATAAGGAAACAAGGGACACGAAATTTACTGCACGGGATTTTTGTGGAGCATCGCGTGGTTGGAGGATGGGGTGGTGAAGAGGAGTCAGCAGGAGGAGTGGGTGGAGAGAGGCGGATACCTACCAGGAGGAGGATGAGTCACTAAATTCACGTTTGTAAATCGGACACAAACAGTTGAACATCCCGGTGGATCTGGGAGGAATAAAGGCATGGAGGCTGTTGGGGAGGAAACATAGCAACAACTGTGATGGAGCCCCTTTTAGGATTCACAACTAAACTGGAAAGTAGTGGAAGTAGTGGTTTTGTCCGTTTATTGTCTCCAAGCAAATGCACCTTAGGTGGTGTTTTCCATATTATGTCATATCCGTTAATCCTGTTGTTTTTATGTAAAAGCAATGGCTTCTTCCTCTCCGAGTGGCTGTCCAGTATCTCCCAAGGCAGGGATGTCCAAACTTTTTGCTACAAGAAAGTGCCCATGGGCCACAAAAAGAAGATTTAGGTTTTTTTAGCCTGCTTAATAATACATTAAACATGTAACACTTTTTTATAATAACTTTATTTATAGAGAGCTTCCAATCAAGGTGCTGAACATCAGTGACATAAAATTTAAAGCAATATAAAACAATGATACAATAGCAATCAAAACATTAAAGTGACAGTGTGTAGTTTTTGCAGTACATCTTTGAAAATAGCCATTAAAATATTATGTAATAATAATTACGTAAAGCACATTAATTGCAAAACATTGGCGATATTGTAAAATATGACTTTAAAAATCAGTTTCAGGGGTAAGCCATATTAGATGACGTCTTTACTTCTACAAGAGCTATTAAAACGTTGATTTCCCCTCAAAATGCAAAAAAGTTTCACCATAAATACATTTTTACCTCTTCGCTAGTTCCAAGTGATGAAAGAGAGACTGATGTGCTCGTCATGTTGCTGCAAACAGATAATTCTCAGGGAGTTGTGCGTTTGAAAACAGCACTAGTTGGACCTCCGTTGTTGAGTTTCTTACTCGAAGATACCGCATGCTTGTGATAATTTAGGTATGCACTGCCCCCTACTGGCCGAAAAATTACACACTGTGCGTTTACCAATAAAAAACAGTAAAATGAACAATTTAAGATACATGTGGATGACGTAAACAGGTGAGTCTTCAGCTTGGCTTTAAACGCCCCAATAGATCCTGCCTGCCTAATGTCGTACGGTCATTTATTCCATAGAAATGGAGCACGGAAAGAAAATGCACGTTCCCCAAGTCTTTTTCGTTTTGCTTTTGGGACCACTAATCGTCCAGAACCTTGAGACCTAAGAAGACGGGGTGGATCAAAGGTCAGAGAGATAGGCTGGAGCTAGGCCGTGTAGAGCCTTATAAGTGAGTAGGAGAACTTTAAAATCTGCTCGAAAATGACAGCTGGGTTCTGAACCATCTGGAAGCCCTCTAAAGCTTTTCCCAGGTAGAGAACAAAGCGTTGCAGTAATCAATGCGTAAGAATTCTCTCCATTTTCGGTAGATCTGATGCTTTAGTTTAACCTTTCGGTTTTGTTTGAGCTTCAAATCTTCTCAGGTCATATTAACGATTCCCTCTGATTGACTTTTGGGATCAGACAAATAAACTCTTCCTCCTTTCCCAGATTAGACCAAATCTTGTTATCGTGGGTAGTGGTCTTATCAGAAAGGGGGGCCCTTCTGAGTCAAAATCTGCTTAAGGCCCCATAAGACTTTTGGCCGGCCCTGCCTGAAGGTGCCACATTCATCTGCTCAAATAACTATACATCAGTAAAAACCCCAAACATCAGTTAATCAGGAAGGCGGTGTGGTTGTCTCCCTAAAGCGAACCTGTTTTTGGTGTAAAATGTGCACAGGAACCCAGGAATGTCCTAAGTGTGGCCCCGGAGCCATTTACGGCCCTTGACCACCATTTAAGACCGGCATCACAACACAAACTGATTGAAAGGAGACTTTCTTTTTTATGTTGATAAATTAAAAGGATCAGAAAATGTTCCAGTGCAAAAAACAAATTATTAATATATATTTTGCTTTCATTTTCATTTCGTTGCGTGAACAACTAACGCAAGAGCAGATGTAGAGACAACCAAACACTGCTAAAAATAACACATCATTTCAAAGCAAAACTGACCCAAACCCATTTTTTCCCCCTACTGAGAATAAAAACTGATTTTTTTGCTTTAAAATTAGCCACTCTGAAATATTTGAAAACTTAACGATTTCTTTTAAAAAGGCAAACCTTAAAAGCCCTGTGTTCTACAATCCTTTAAAACCCCCAAACCTTTAAAACCCCACTGTTGCTACTTTTAGATTTAAGCGATGCGTTTGATACGGTTCAGCACTATTTTAGAATTGAGGGTAAGGTCCTCTTATGGATGAGCTCTTGTCTGGTAGATCCCAGAGCGTTAGTTTTAAAAAAAATGATCTCGACTGCAACCTGTATCATTAGGTAAGGGGTTCCCTCAGGGTTCTGTACTCGTGCCACTGCTTTTCACACTCTTGGTCAACTTTTACGATCTTTTAACGTAGCTTTTCATTGCCATGCAGACGATATGCAGCTTTACGTCCCATTAGCTATTGGACAAAGTGGTGACACGACCAAAATTGCGACAGTTCTATCTGCAGTCAGGTGTTGGCTGTCAAACTGTTTCCTACTGCTAAATTCCAACAAGACTGAATTGATGGTAATTGGACCGCAGAAATTCCTGCATTTGTCTCGCGCCTTATCCCCGAAACTTCACGACTGTCTCATCACCTCAATCAATCAATCAAACTTTATTTATAAAGCGCTTTTCAAACAAAGTTACTCAAAGTGCTTTACAGATTTAAAATAACCCCACAACCCTCCCTTCAAAATAATAATATATATAAAATCATCAACGCAAATACAACCCCCTCCCAACCCATCAGCCATACTCAACACTTAAAAGCTACAAAAAGCGGGCTGAGTACAGATGAGCCAGGAAATGCCATCGTGGAGCCATCTGCTTCGGCAGCAGCAGATCAACAGCAGCAGCCAAGGCTCCGACCCAGGGCGCCCAGAGGATAAGGCTAAAAACTTGGGTGTCTGGTTTGACCCGGTGCTCTCTTTCGTGCCTCATTTGAAAGAAATAAAAGCAGCTTTCTACCTTCTGAGAAATATATCCAAAATTCAGGTGCACTGAAAAAAACCCCAATGTTGAGATTGCTTCATTACACTGAGTAGCTGAAACTCAATATTCTGAAAAAGAAATTATTCCAACTCAAATGTGTTGAGCTAGTTCAGCATATTCTTCTGTTTTGAGTACAAGTAACTCAAACATTTTGAGTGACCTTATATTTCCCAGGGTGCTTAGGGGCATGTTTTTGACACCATGAGTGACTTGGAAGTCTGTTGTATTGAGATACCCGCTGTCATCAATCACATTTTATATAATTATTCAAAGTGGTTTCAATGTTAATACCACATTCACTGTGATTCCAATTTGGCTCAATGCATCATTTCTGTTGATAATTATTGTACTTAAGTGCATAAATATATAACGTATTCATGTGAGTTATCTATAAGTTCATGTCAATTTGATAAAAGTGCACTAAAATAACTTAAGGGTAGTGTATACTTAATTTGTGTGAAACGTATAAATAATAGTTGTGTGTAGTGAAGATTTTTGAGTTGGCTTAATCAGCAAGTTTAATTTAATTATAAAATATATTTAACATAAACTACAAATATTTAAGCTTTGATATACTCAAATATCTGAACTCGAAAAATGTGGCCTCACTTTTTTTGAGTGTAGCAATTAAAATGTAATTTTAATTCAAAATTTTCAATAAAAAATCTAAATTAAAAAGTTGCAGATTCTACATTTTTATTACTTTAAAAGTATTTGATTAAATATTTAAGCAGCATTAAAACAAATAAAATGTCACTAGTTAGTTATTACTACCAAGTAACTACACCAAAAATGAACTATTTTAAAAAAATAATCTACACTGAAACAAAACAAAAAGCATTAATTTTTTTAAATGATTTTATCACCCCGATGCTGTGAATTAACCAATTACATTTTCCATTTGGGTTTTTCAAAGGTACAATAGCGTGTTTAGGGTATATGAAGACTGGTGACATTCTCATTCTTAAATTTTGTGTACGAATCACACAGCTTATTAAATTCATATGTATACTAACGAAAAACGACTCAGGCAGGTGCAGTAACAACGTCAATCTCTCGTTTATTCTTTATAAAACAGCATTATGTCAAAACCTCGGTCATCAAATCACTGCAAGACATGGTGACATTTGCTTTTACTACCATATTGCATGCATTTGTTTCCCACTTTTGGAATGAGCTGTGTGTAACAAGAACCAATATAGGCGGCAAAGTGCAAAAATAACTCGTAAGACATCCACAAGCTCCGTCCTCCTGTGGAAAAATAAAAGAAGAAGAGAGAAATGCAAATAACAAAACAATGGTGAGAATTGAATATTTCAATAGTCACTTTTGACCCTGAATTGCTCACACTTGCATATATAGAGTCATGCTTTTAAGCTCCAATCCTTCAGTGTCTCCACTCCATGGTCTGAGAGCAACAACTATGATTAGGTGTCAAAGTTCACACTGTGGCTATCATTACAGCTAGACGCTGGATATTTTTAGAGTACCTAATGCTTTCTATTTTACTCCTCCAATCACATCATACTTATAAAAAAAGAAGATTCAATCTATTTGGGAATGGAGGACATTGTTGCAAATAATAGCAGACCTTGAATCTGCCACCAAATTCCTTCTGATTTCCTGCACACACAAAAAAAACCCCCAACCAGGTAAATCCAGTTTGCGTGGACTGAAAAACTAAACAAGCTTTCCTCGATTTAACAGTTTCGTTTTCCCGTTCCACAACCAGCACATGTAGGACACTCGACGGAGACGCCTCAAAAGCTGTAGTTGCTCTAATAAAAATCGGTTCTTAGGAGTTAAGAAACCTTCAGGGGAAAAGGTTAAATATCACGTTTTACCTGGAGACAAAACACCAACACACAACAGAAATATGCTGGTGTTGTTTCTCAGCATTCCCTGAAAGCTCAGAATAGATCTAGTGAATATAAATGTTACTTTCCTGATGATGTTTAATGTAAGCAGGAATAGATTCGCAATCAGAAGGGAGCAACCAGTTATGGCTGGCTTGTTTCGTTTTTCTTTTTTGCTCAGTTTATTAAACATTGTTCTTGTTTTGTGTTAAGGGGTCTTGCAGTTTAAGAACTCGTAGAGGAGAACATTTAAAGCTAACTCTTTGGCTGACATAGGCTGATTCTTCAACCTCATTTTTCCAGAACTGCGTTTCTTTTTCTGGTAAAAAAAATGAGTGAAACAATTACACAAAGATCCCAAAAGTCTGCAGCATCGCTGTACGTAGAAAGTGCGTTTCTTTTTTTTCCTTCTCGTCCCATCTTCCAAAGGAATGCTAGCTTGTAAAAATTACAAAGCAAATCTACAAAGATAACGGAATATTTTGAGGTTATGAGTAGCAGAAGAAAAACCCCAAAAAAGCTATAGAAACACGCATAAATGTAAAAGCTTTAAAGCTGCATTTTGAAGTATGTTTAAGACAGACTACAAAGAAGACCCATGTCTCTCATCAGCCCAATAAGATGCATCAAGCGGACATTAAAAACTGAAGGTCTCACAAAGTTTAAAGGTAAACATGGACCTTTCGGTTAAGTCCGACTGTAAACTTGTAAAGAGGGTTTCCTGGCTTTGGACCTGGACCGTAACAGGCTGTGTGTTCCACCCAACAGAAGTGCTGGTGAATGAGGGCCAACGTGGTTGATGGATGATAAGGCTTTAGTGCTGGAAGTGTGCTTGGGTTGTGTGCCGTTCGTTTGGAGTTGGGATCGTTCAGAATCTCCGCTCCTCTAGCCGGTTTTCTTCTGGACGCCGACGGGGGCGCCTCTGGACTTGTTCAGCATCACTGTGGCCTGAGAAACAAAACAGAAAACACAGTAGATGGTTTATTAGAGCTAAACTATTCGAACAAATGTGTGATTAAATGGTTTATTAGAGCTAAACTGTTCGAACAAATGTGTGATTAAACAGCCGTGACAATAAAGACACTGAGAATGAAACGATACCATGTATCTATATATCCGGAGATAGACCGATATAGATAACTTTTATTTAACAGCATGAATATTTTTAAACAGCTTTGAAAAAAAGAAAAACCGTAAACCTTTAATGTTTTACGTTAGGGATGCAACGATACAGCTTTTTTCCAAACCGATGCCATACCGATACTTGGATCAGACTAACTTCTGATACAGAGAACCGATGCCGATACTTCTAACTAGGAATGTTGGATATTGGCTTTTTTACCGATATCCGATATAGCGATATAGCCTAACTCATAATTTCCGATACCGATATGTGGGGACCCTCCCTCATAAAAAAACAAAAACTACTAAACCCTTTTAGTTAACCACAATGAAATATCTTGTATCATGCATACTTGAGCTTTAAAAATTTAGAATATATAAGTACTACAATTTTAGTTTGGCAATTGAAAAAGGTGCCATTTTTATTTTGTCTTCAAAAGTAGCTGGAACATTTTCTCACACAGAGAATACTGACAAAGGCTCACCACTCAGGAAAAATTTCTACTTTTAGAAAATGGTATCAACATTATACCTTTATAGCAGAGAGGTAAAGTGGAAACAACTGAAACAAGAATAAAAAACCAGCAAACATTTAAGCAGGGCCAATAATTAACCTACTTTGGGTATTACAATCTTAAAAATAAAGTGGGCTTAAACACTGCATTAATTTAGCTCTACATGTAACTGGTCAGTGGCCATAATTTTATACAATCAAACATCTTTCAAGTAACCAAATGTGCAAATTAAAACAGTGTCACAAAGAGGAAACAGTGACAGTTATCTTAAATTGAAAGTTGTCTCAAACAAATAATAATTCAAAAACTAAAACTAAAATCTGTCGTATTTTTACATTCTGAGACAGAAAAGAAGTAGCTGAAGAGTTTGATATAAAATATGTTTATGGTGTGAAAAACTCATATTATTGAAAAAATAAAAACTGATACCGATAATTTCCGATATTACATTTTAATGCCGATATCGGCCGATAATGACTTTAGGCCGATAATATCGGACATCCCTACTTCTAACACACAAAAAATGCAATGTATTGGAAGACGGATTTAATTTTCTTCTTTGCTTGTCACAACAAATGATGGTGAATCGATAAAAAAAAGAAAAATATGAATAAAAATGACCGCAAAACTAAAATTTTAAGGGTTAAAAATTAACATTTTCTGTGAAATTACTGCAGACTTTCCACATTTTAAGTATCGGTTCATGCAGTGACCATTTGGCGGCCTAGGCAAACTTGACTGATGGCGCCCCTTGCCCACGAAAAAATAAGTCATGTCCAAAGAAATGCACATTTATTTAAATAATGATAACAATATAACAACGTGTGCAAAAGAATAAAGCTGTTCAATAATAAATATGCAAAAAAATAAACTTTTAACTTGAACAGTAGTGCAACATCTGATAGCAAAAAGTGCGCACTAAAGACTCCAAACAAAAAATAAATAAAAAATAAAACATTGTGTGCAAAATTATCTACTGTAAAATGGGATTCACACAAATACACTATATACACAACATATTTATGTCAAAGTATTGCTATAGATGGAGAAAAACTGTTGAAAAAAATAAATTGACCATTTTTTTTCTCGCCGCATATTTGGCGCCCCTCACTAGATGGCGCCGTAGGCAAGCGGCTATGTCGCCTGTAGGAAGGACCGCTACTGGGTTCATGCTAACTGTTAACTCTAGCCGATTCGAGCGAGTTAGACGGTATCGGGGCCGATGCCCTGTACCAGTATCAGTACATCCCTATTTTACATTGATAACCTATAAAATAAAGGTCGTTATATAATATCAGAGGTGGGGAGAGTAACCAGCAGCACTACTTCAACATAATTCTACCCCAGTAAAGGTAACTTTCCAAAAAATGTGCTTGATTAAGAGTCACATTTTTTTGGGGGAAAAAGGCCATTTGAGTACTTTAAGTCAAAATTATGCCATCAGACAGACAAAGATAAAAAGTTATGGAATAATTCTGGTATTCTAATGAAATGAAAAATGATACAAATAAACATATTTACAAAAAGCTCAACAGAAAGAAAATTAGATTATAAAAATAAAGCCCGTGTAGACAAAGGTGGTGTCACTTTTTATATTATTGGTTAAAATATGTTTGCGCTCCATTAAGTGAAGTTACTCACTGTGGGTAGAGTATCCACAAAATTAATTCAAGTAAGAGTCGCGACGCTTCATAACAATATTACTCAATTAAAAGTTAAAAGTACGGTGTATTAAAACAATTTTACTTCCTATAAGTTACTCAAATAAATGTAACTGATAAAATGTCTCTGGAAACCATTAAGTTTTGGCCCATTCTTTAATACAAGATTGGATCTGGAGCGTCTGAAGAGCAACAGAGACTAATCGCAGTTTCTGAATGCTATTCAGGGATCGAGTGTCCAGAGCGACGAGTAGCGTTGGCTTTCTGGCACACAAACCTCTCAAGACTAAATAGATCAGCTGGACTTACACTGATTAAATTCTACCGAGGTGGACTAATTTAGAGTAGTTAGAAAACTAACTGTTCTCTAATTAAGACAACTTCTGAGGAGTTACATTTGGATTTTATTTGGGGCTGAACACAAATGAAAGCAACATTTTCCTGATTTTAATTTAAATACTTTGCTCCAAACATCAATTTTCCTTCCGTTTTATTTGTGCACTCCTGCTGGTCATTCTCGTAAAATCCCACTGAACTACACTGAAGTTGGTGTTTGTAAATGTGACAAAATGGGAGAACATTCAAGGGGTTTGAATAATACTTTAATTCACTGCTTGTATATGAAATAGCTTTTTGTAAAGCTGTGCTTTGTTAAAAATCTATGACGACAACAACGGCGCCCTCTAGCGGCTTCAAGAGGAGCATCAGCTGAACTCACAAACCAACTCTCAGTTGTTGGACACAAACAGGGAGTAGGAATGCAACGAGATCGCTTTTTTCGTACCGATATTTGGATTTAGGTACTTGCCGATACAGAGTACCAATACTTCTACCACACACCAAAACAAATACAATGAATTGGAAGACATGTTTTATTTTCTTCTCTCCTTGTTACAATAAATGTCGGTGAATTAGATAAAAACATAAAACATTAATAAAAATAACAGCAAAACTTACATTTAAAGTGAAGAAAGAAAAATGTTTCTGTGAAATTATTGTAGAATTTCCACATTTAAAGTATTGGTTTATGGTATCGGTTAAAGGGGAATTACCTTTTTTGTATCCTTACTCACCCTGAGAAGTTTGGAGCCAGTCTGAGCCGTATTTATATTCACTTCCTCCATCATCTGTGTCCGTAGAACGGGAGTACTCGGTGGAGGACAAATGCCGCTTGTAATAAGGTTTACTCTGACCAAAAACGCAGTAATTTTACCATGTTAATATTCGCCTTGGACTTCCGAACGCCTCGGAAGTGCTTCTTGATGGTCTTCCGGACCAATTTGGACGTAACACACATGCACGCTGCAGCAGGACTGTTGGAAAAAACAGAATTTTCCTTAAACAGTCCCGCTGCACTTCCGAGGCGTTAGAAAGTCCAAGGGGAATATAAACATGGTAAAATCACTCCCCTCGAGAACTCCCGTTCTACTTTTTAAAATACCACAATTCACACATAACTTTGTATTTTGTCTGTGTGATGAAATCGTCTTCAAAACAAACTGTGCCAATAGATCTGATCTGTTCTGATTAGATACTCAGTGGCTACCTGAACAGCCTTTTTATGTATTACTATTTCACTTTGGAGTAAATTCCTGAACTGCTACTTTTTGCTTTTACTCAAACAAAAATCAGTTTAAAGTAGACCTGGCATGACATTTTTTTTAAAGGTTTTTTATCATATCTTTTAGTTCCCCCAGCCTGCCTACGGCCCCTAAGGGGTTAAAATTACTGATTAGCGTTTCCGTTGTCCCGGGGTATGTCTGCCTACATTGTGAAATTAGCTTTCAGAAACGGCAGTTCGGCAAATGAAGACACGTTTCGGCATGTTACGTGTTGAGTTCCAGCCAATTACCCCATTCCCCAAACCACACCCTCCAAGTCCCTCCCTCCGCGGTGCGGAGAGCTACGGTAATAGGCAAACAACAAACCAACAGCATGGAGTCCAGACCGCATCCAAACTGTACCTGGTTGTACAAAAGAGAACATACATTTTTATGTCCTCCCCACTTCTGAGCCACTGAAAAGCTTGTGGATAGATTTTATTTACGCAGGGAATGTGCCCGACCGACTGCAGAAGCGTGTGGTAGTTTATGGCAAACATTTCTAGGACGACTGTTTTTCCAACTTGGGGCAATACAGCAGTGGATTCACAGATCGTCTTAAACTTCTACCAGGATTATTTCCAACTCTCCGTGAACCAGCAAATATCCAAGTACAAGTATTTCCTCAATAATGTCCTTCAGCTGTTAGTAGACATTGAGGCATTGTTGGAGTTGTTTTCTTTCCAATTAGCTTCATAGCTAATATCCCAGTTTGTTTATGTAGCATTGATGCTAGTATGCTTTTATTTGGGGGGAAAAAGATTATATATTATAGTTGAACATTCAAAATATCGTTAGAGACTCATTTACCACAGAAGCGCATAGCCTAGGCCCGGCCCTCCGAAACCCGGTCGTTCTGTGCTAATGCTAACAGAAGGGCTGCAATTCTACAACAAGGCTGAATTATGGCAAGCGATCCTTTGATATAGTATTAAGGTACTTAGAGTGTGGCTAAAAAGGGGCCAAACGTTGCAGGGAATTTCATGCCAGTTCTACTTTAAGTAATACTGCTCTTACTTTCCATTCTAGCGTACTCTACCCAACTCTGGTCGTGACATGAAAACATGCCAGAATACTACCAAACATTGCAAATGCCAGATTTTTCTGCGGCTGAATTTGTGATTCAATAAAAGGAGAAAACATCTTAAAGCAGGAAATGTGGACCATATTTAGTTTTTGAACAACGATCTCCGGATCAAATAAAGGCCAACAGTGAGCCATATTGCATATTCAGCACATTCTGAATTAAACGAGTGCGAATAGTAGTACTGAAATACGTATTCATAACATGAGCCTACCGTTCACGGAGATCTTTTAAAAAGGAACACACCTCACTCGCGTTATCACGAACGCGGACACACAACAGGATCATCCCAGTGGCTCATCCACAGCTGCTTTTAGAGTACAAAAAAAAAGAAGAAAACCCTTCCAGCCATTGTCCTAGAAGAGACGGGCAGTTCAGGAAAACTCCAGAACCCTCCCTACCGAGGTGGATTTTAAAGACGGCAAAAGTTACTTAAGTTTCGTGAACTACAACTGCTCATATCACAAAACCTGGGCTAACAATGGGGAGCCTAAGCCCCGCCCTTCTACTTCCTGTCCATGGGTCCCCTACTGCCAAAAAAAAATGAAGGAGAGTCAATGGAGCGATAAAAGTTATTTTCTGATCCAGTTTGAAATGCGCCGTGGATCGAACATATGATATCCGTGAATTTTAAAAACAAATTTTGATGCAGAGAAAACGCTGATTTTCGAACGGCGGCAAAACTTACTTTAGGTTTTGTGTAAAAAACGTTTAGCGAACTACAGCTGCAGAAGGAGAGCGAGGGTCGTAGCATCCAGGAAAAAGAAAGGAGCATTAAACACGGAGAAAACCTCGATAAATCTGACCATGTGGAAAGTAGCAGCTATGTCGGGGGTAAAGCAGTCGGTGGAGTGAGAGCCAGCATGGAGGAGAAGCTCCAGAAGCTCTAGGTGAGTGTTTTACGTGCTATAGCTAGTGCTAACTCACATTAGCTGCATGATGTCATATATGCGACTTCTGATTTGTAGGCATTTTAAATGGAAATTTTTACAATCAAATAAATCCCAAATCACTTGACAAACACAGTCGAAACGTACATCATTAGTTATTTAAATCGAATTACAAAGTATCTGTGATTCAGGATGTAAGACAAAGCGGACAAGAAAATAACGTATCTCTTCCATTCATTATTTTTTCGGTTTGGGGACCCACGGGCCGACTGGAAGGGGAGGAGACTTAGGCTCCCCATAGCCCCCGCCCCCCCCCTTTGTGCTCACCTGCTCCAGGACAACCCCAGCAGCCTGGTCGATGGCTCCGCCCACAGGCCGGTACTGACCAGAGTAGCGGATGAAGGCCCACACCAGCATGGCTACCATCAGCAACCCCAGGCCGCAGTCGCACACCAAGGCGAAGGTCGTCAGGCCGACGAAGAGCAACACGCCCGACACCACGTAGAGGAGGCACATCAGCACGAACAGAACCGCAGGAGTCCTGAAGGCGCTGAACAGGTTTTTAGCCTTTTGCAAAAACAGAAAACGGGTGCGTATGAGAAATCTGGTACGGTCACCACGTACCATATAAAATAAAATCATAGCTCATGTCTTCTGAAATGTCCTCGGACTTTGGCTGCTTTTTCAGTCTAGTTTTGTTGGGCCACTTACCAGGTAATCCTTCAGTCCTACATACAAGCCTAAAATCCAGGGATAAAACTGTGTTTTAGCAGATCAAAAATAAACAATTTGTTCTTTTATTGGGGGAAAAAGAATTAAGAAAATAAGCTTTTAACTGCCGGCATGGAAATCTCATCAGCTAAAGGATGGATGGTCATCTGCTCTTAATAGTTCCAGCAGGCCTGATATTTCTTTTCTTTTTTAAAGCACACGCTGCAACAAAATGCAGTCATCCCGGCAAAAGACACATAAGAAAAAAAATAATAATAGAAGAAACGAATAAAAATAAACTTAAAATCAATTATTTAAGCAAAAAAAAAAAAAGTTTTGTTAAAGAAAAATTGTCAGAAAGGGACAAATTGGTGATGTGTAACATGGGAGGAAATGGGAGTCACACTCTGCATCGTAGTAAGTCTTTGTTTTTTGTGTTTATATTATTTTAGGGGTTTTTATGTAGAGGGGGGATAACAATCTTTGAACTTTTACGTCATTTTGAGGGATTGCCAGGGTTTAAGTTTTGTTGAAATTTTAGATTTAATTTAGGGAAAACAGACTAAAAACTAAAAGCCTTTTTTGTCTTTCAAGGAAGTCACACAAAATGAGCGTGAAAAGCAGCCAAAGTCCAAAGAAAAAACATTCAAAGCTTGATCAAAACCACTTTAAAAAGAAAATGCTGGCCCCTGGGAAGCAAAACGGACTTTAAAAGCAAAGCTTTAACATTTAGAGACACGAGAAACGAGCCCTGCCTCGTTGTGCTTGCTATAGGAAAGCCACATGTCGCCCAGCTCCTTTTGCAGCTGTGCCTGGTAACGATCACAAAACTCCTGCCCTCCCATTTTCTTGGTGGATGAAAAGGTGTGGATCGCTTCTCCGTAGAAGAAGTCATGCTTCTCCTCCAGCGTCTGTGGAGCCACATAAGGCAGGTCTCCTCCGCAGACCTAACGGAGACAAACGCGCGCTGTAGTTAAAGACCCAGAAAGGTAACATGCACGTATTCGGTGCTCGCATAGAAACAAACTCACTTTCTCCATGTTCTTTTGATACTGATCTTTGGCTGCTGCTACGGCTGCCAGGTTGTTCGCCTCCGCCGTAGCCTGGTAAATCAAAAGCACACGTGTCGCTCATAGTAACGTAAAAACTAAAAGTCAAACCAGCAGACTGCCCAGCTCAGTTATATCTCCACACATACCATGAGCATGGTCTTTGGTTGAGGCAGATCTTCTCCTTGGTAAATCTTAATGTAAGCCTGGAAACACAAAACGAGACGGAAGAAGATGAAGCGCCTGAAACTTGGCGGAGCTGCAAAAGACCCGCATGATTTCACCTTGAAGAACTCCAGCAGGCCTCTGCAGGTGACTTTATTCCCGTTTATTTCCTTCTCGGCCAGTTTGTCCGGATGCAGCAGTCTGGGAATCAGAGACTGCAGCTGCGTTATGAATTCAGGGGCGACATCTGGAAACAGATCGACCAAAATTATGATGAAAACACTTGAAGAATCGGCAGAGAGTCAATCTTCTCAAACCTTACCGCGAACTTGGCCCCGAAATTGCGGGCTGGTGGAGACTTTTAGCCCAGGGTGGGGCAACAGGAAGCAGGAGATGTCGGTGAAACATGAATGGATGTGTTCCCTCACAGTCTGCAGCTCCTCGTGTTGAGCCTCCTTAACCTTAAATACACATACACAGCATTATATCATCTTTGCGACACATTTTAAAATAATTTTCCAAATTAAATACCGATTTAAAAAAACAAACAAACTGTAAACTGGTACCTGTAATCGTTTATTCAGAAACTGTTCGCCACCTTCGAGGCCGTATCTGTATTCATAGGGAAAGCTCCAGTCTCTGACCACAAACATCAATGACTGTAGGATGAGTAGAATAGTGTTTAGGTGAACAAATATTACACATTCAACTTGAAGTAACCGGTTACTGCCAGAAGAGACTCTGCTAATGGGATTCATGGTACCTGAAAGGGCTTCTGAAAGATCTCATCCATGGCCAGACGACCATACTCTGTGAACAGCTGTGAGGAGAAGACACCAAAATGACGCAGCAGTAACAATACTCACTTACTGTTGGCTAAATCCAGTTCATCTAATGATACAGATATCTGAGGTTCATAATCTGCCGATACCGTTCAGAAAAGTATTAAATTACATAAACTGTGTGCCGTTAGGAAAAGGTACTAGGGATGCAACGATACCACTTTTTTTCAAACATATACGATACCAATACTTGGATCAGAGTACCAATACTTCTACCTAGGGCTAGGTGATTATGAAAATAAATTAATCACAGTTATTTTCATTATATTGAACGATCGATTTTAAAGTTTTGCCCGAATAAAAAAACCCCGTTAAGTCAGTGTCAACAATTTGGTCATCTTCATCGTCTTCCCTGTTGTCCATTCTCCTTTAAAATTCTTCACCAGATGTATACTGGGAGAATGAAGCAGATAAGGCGAAACTTTGAAGCAGTTACAACTCTGTTTGCACTGGCGCGCACACAGCTCGGCAAGCTCCACTCAAATGTGGCTGTCTAACCAATGAGAGAGCTGGTTACATTCGAGGAGCAGCTGTGATTGGTTGAACTTGGTTTTCAGTGTTCTCAGGGACCAGGAGGGTCACACGAATGCTAAAAGGGGAGGGTAAACCATTTAGGAAATGCGATTGCAAAAGGAATTTGAAAATGAGAGATGGAACGAGAAAACAGATTTAGAAAAGGGAATAACTTTTTTAAATGTATGAAAAGGAAAGATATTTACAATGTCATTTATTTAATTGTGTTATTTAATTCTCCATTTTGAAATAGTATTTGAAACACATTTTCAGATCACAGTTTTTAATAATCAAATAATAAATACAATTCGGGGCTGCACGGTGGCGCAGTGGTTAGCACTGTTGCCTTGCTGCAAGAAGTTTGTGGGTTCGTATCCCGGCCCAGGGTCTTTCTGCATGGAGTTTGCATGTTCTCCCCGTGCATGTGTGGGTTCCCTCCGGGTACTCCGGCTTCCTCCCACATTCCAAAAACATGACTGTCAGGTTAATTGATCACTGTAAATTGTCCTTAGGTGTGAGTGTGTTTTGTTTGTCCTGTTTGTCCTGCCCTGTGATGGACTGGCGACCTGTCCAGGGTGTACCCCGCCTCTCGCCCGTTGACAGCTGGAGATAGGCACCAGCACCCCCCGTGACCCATTAAGGATTAATTGTTGAATTTGAAATTATATTTAGCAATCTATATTTTTAATTCACAATTAAGCAGTTATCGTCAAAATGCTGTATTGCTTTTCCAATGACCCCAGTAGTCCTCCATATCGGTTAAGTTTAACCGATACCGATACCAGTACATTAGGCAGTATCGGGGCCGATACCCAATGCCAGTATCGGTGCATCCCTACTCCTGTGTGTTTTTAGAACGATTGCGCTACAATTCATACGACTATTTCAGCAGGGCTGTATCCAGGAGGTTAATGACGAGGGGGCTAAAAGGGCCCAGTGTGGGTCTGGGACTGTAGCAACAAAATAAAATATTTTTTTCTTTGAGTGATAACCCAATCTGAGATGTTAAAATTACATTCGAAGTCACTTTGTTTAGCTAAAATTTATAGACTTATAGACTTTTGACCCTGCTAATAATGATACAAATAAATAGATATTTATATATATATATATATATATATATATATATATATATATACATATATAAGTAAATAAGGGATGCACCGATACTAGGGCTGGACGATATAGAAAAAGGTTATCGATAAAAAATAGTCATATTGATCGATATCGATTGTGATCGAAAAATGTATTATAATGAATAATCTCTAGTATTATTAACACTGAGAGCAGAGGAACCAGAAAACAGGTGTTGAGTTCGAGGTTAGAGAAGACATCACTGCCTGAGAAAATATTGATTCTTCTGACTAACTTAGTTTTGAGAGTTTCTCTTATTATGTTACATATAACCCAAGCTATTGCCATTGTTTTGTATATGTCAAAAGTCACTTATTCACAGCTAAAGAGCCAGATGTCTTCATCAGGAGATATCCCCACCATGAGGTTAATAGTTGTGTCTTCAAAGTGATAGAGGCAAGGTTGCTGAACTTTATAAATACTTATTTTCATATGAGCTTGTAAGGTGGTGGGGTAGTAGGTAGTTGGGGAGTTAGGTAGGGGGGCAGAATTCACTGTGATCTGTGCTGTTCTCCTGTATGATCAATTCAACTTTTATTAAAACCTCCAAACTCTTAAAGGAATCTCTCTCATCTTTATTAAGAGTATTAAATGCCATTACATCGATAATTATCGCCAAAAAAAAAAAAAAAAAATCACATAATGTCAAAAATATATTTTAAGTTCCTACCCAGTTATTTTGTTATTCTTCAAGGAACTGATTTTGACTAAGAATTAAATTAAATACATTTTCAAACACTTCTTTTTATCATTAGTAAGTTTGTAAGACACAGAAAAAAACCAAGAGATCTGAGTAACATCAGTAAATATAAAGAAAATTAATATTAACCATTATATTATATATATATATTTTTTAATCATCTTAGTAATTTAAATTAAAGGCATATTTTATGCTTTTTAATCTTTTAAACATTTTATGGCACTAAAATATTAATGGCTTGGTTTAGTTTGTCAAATCTTATTCAAATTCCCTTCAGCTCTTTAGCTGTAGGCTAAAGCTAAAGCTAACTAGCTACTCATTGGTGTTGATGGGCTCCAACACTGCAGCTCAGTCACTGAGAGCTGAAGCCAGCAGGTCTATCTAACCCCTGTTGTGTTTTTTTAAGCGTTTATTCGCTGCTGAGGGCCGGGAGCAGAACCAAGGGGAGATTTTAACAGATGTTAGCAACGCGACGCGACCTGGGTAAGTTTCCTGTGTCTCTCTAAGAGATTCATAGTGAGCTGGGAGTCGGGAGTCCTACTTAAAACAGCTGATCGTAGTTTTATTTTTCGTTCATTATTGCTACGTTTAGTGTTTTAGCCCTAACCGATACCAATACTGGTATTGGGTATAGGCCCTGATACTGCCTAATGTACATGTATCGGTATCGGCTGATGTTAACCGATACCATAAAACGATACTTAAGATGTGGAAATGCAGAAATAATTTCACGGAAAATATACCTTTTTAACTTTTTTTTAATTCTGTGGTCATTTTTATTGATATCTTTTTTTTAAAATCTAAATCACCATTTCAGGTAACAAGCGTAGAAGAAAATAAAACCTGATTCCGAATTCTGGGGTCACTTCAGCTAGTAACCAAAATAATTGTGTTAATCGAGTCTATAATCGGTTTCATTTAAAAAAAAAAAGAATCCTTAAAAATTTTTAATTAAATGGAAAGTTCAGTTTTTGTCAACCTGGACCATTTTTTTTTTTTTTTTTTAGCATTTATTACATTCATTTACTCACCCAGACAAGTTTGGAGCCACTTGGATTATATCCAGTCACAATCAGCCACAATCAGTGGAGAGTCAATGTAATGCCTTATTACAGATTTGCAGCATGTAATAAGGCATTATCTGCCCCAAAACTCCTTAATTTAATCATGTTTTGTTATGAATAGTTACTGATATTCCTCTGTGAGTTCATAACTCTATGAGGTGCTAAGTTATTAGCTTCTGTGTGTTTTACAGCCTTTTTAATGCAACCAAATCCAACTTGCACTAACCTGGGATTTCAATGACGTTGCAGCCATCCGCAATTACAGCCGTAATCTGCGTAGGTTGTGGAAAGGGAGCCTTTAGAAGGTGAACTTAGTCCAATTTTTCAGTTTGTTTGTGCAATTTGGAAAAACACAAACCGTGTTGCAGTAGCAGGTTCTGGCTAACTGCCCGCCGTAGAAACACTGAGTAAAAGTTCTGTTCAGACCACAACTTTGACGGAGCACGTAACTGAAATTGTGTGTTAGTGTAGTTGGGTTATAAGCCTCTAAAACAGCGGTGTCAAACTCATTTCCATTTGGCGCCATATCAAGCCGATTAATATCCTTAAAAGCGCAGATTGTGGCAGAGTGAATTGATAAATTTATAACAAATGGTTAAAATTAGCCTCCGCATTCCAAAAGTACGTCTTAAAATGTAGTAATACTGAACATCTTTACGTAAATATGTGATTTAGGACTGTTCAAAAAAACACAGATTTTATTCTTCTGATAAAACTGTATTGGAGTGCACAAAAATAGAACTTAAATTTTTTAGTTTGGAGGGCCACGTAAATGGCCATGGAGGGCTGGATTTGGCCCCCGGGCCTCGAGTTTGACATGTGTGCTCTAAAACATCCTGGTAGAGAACTAACAATCACTTGAGACGTTCTTAACTCCGAGGGGAGTAGTGCTAACTATTAATAGCAAAACATTGCTTAAACTAAGGAGTTCTGGGGCAAATAATTCTTTATATAGGTTACAAATTTCCTGCCCCCATTGACTCCCATTATATGGATACACGCTGATCGCAACTGGATATAAACTCCTTAGGAACGACTCCAAGTGGTTCCAAACTTATCTGGGTGAGTAAATGAAGGTAATAAATGATAAAAATATGAAAAAAATAAGGTATAGGTAGAAAAAAGGAAGAACTTTCTCGTTATCTTTACTGATTTTTTAAAAACTATTATTTATTGGTGTAACTACTGACAGAACATAAGTTAAAGCACCTAAAAGTGAAATCCTGGACACCATTGAACTCACAGGTTTAAACACAAGTAAACTTCAGGTCTGGATGAAACAGACACATCCCAGATTTTATTTTATTACATATTCCATCTCCAAAAAGGTGCATTCACTCCACCCCATCTGTCCATCATCCTTTCATCCATCTATTATCTAACCACCCTTCTATCAAACCATCTCTCTTCGTCTTTACAGTCTCTGGTTTTTGCCAGCTTTGTAACTGAAGCCAGACTCTTGTACAATGTGAGTTTAGGAAATTAGATTTCAATACAATATTTAAAACTGTGTGTTTATATGGTTATTTGAGCAATATGTCCCCAAATACTTCTGAAAACCAAAAACAAAGCTCAGGTCAGTAAGACGGAACCATCCCATAGGGTGGGGATATGTGTAGACCGTACAGGGACCATCTAACGTTGTGACAAGAAGCTGAACATTCATACATATCTTAAAAAAATTAAAATAAATAAAAATCACAGCACAGTGGTTGTTTCTTAATGTGCAAACTAATCGAGAGCAGGAGTAGGAGGTAGGAGTAAAAAGAGTCAAATGCAGGTTACCAAATTCAGGAAAGCTTTTATGAAAACCGAATAAATCAAACACCAAACCCAAACCGACCTGTAGCTGCTGCAGGTCGTCCTCTTGGATGTTCTGTGAGAGATTGTAGATCTACAAAAACCAGAAGCCATGTCAGGAGAGGCGGGACGACGAGAAGTTAATCGGTGATAATGAAGGCAGAATGTTTACCTGGACTGAGCTGGTCATTGTGCTGAGGGCAAAGATGGTGGCACAGTCCTTCACTGTAGACTGGTCATCAAACGCTCCCTGAGTGTCCATCAACACCACCGCCACCTACAGGAGAGAGATGGTACCAGCAGGCTTTATTTTCTGAAATGAGTGTGACTAACGTTTTGTTATTACATTAGTTTTACTTTTAGCCTATCATTAAAGGGGAAATTCCCTTTTTTCCACCTGGACCTTATTTTTTAGCTATTATTGTGTTTTTTCCACTCACCCTGAGGAGTTTGGAGCCAGTTTGAGCCGTTCAGCAGTATTTATACATCCAGTCTTGATCAGATGTATTCGTAGAACGGGAGTGCTTGGGGCAGTCCAAATGCCGTTTATAATAAGGTTTAATCTGCCCCAAACGCCTTAATTTTACCGTGTTTATATTCTCCTTGGATTTAAGAACGCCTCGGAAATGCTTCTTGATTATCTTCTGGGGTTAACTATAAAATGATAATAAAAAGCTGACATATCTACCACTGTTACACTGGCAGTCCTGCTGTAGCGTAACAGTGTAGTACGTCCAAATTGGCCCAGTAGAAAATACAGAAGCACTTCCCGGGCACACGTAATAAACATGGTAAAATTAAGGCGTTTTGGGGCGGATTAAACCTTATTACAAGTGGAATTTGTCCTGCCCTTACCACTCCGGTTCTGCAGATGTCCGCTGATGGAGGAAGTGAATATAAATACTGCTGAACGGCTCAGACCGGCTCCAATTCTCAGAGTGAGTAAGAAAACATAAAATTAGCTAAAAATAAGGTCCAGGTTTAAAAAAAAAAAAAAAAGAATTCCCCTTTAATTAGTTTTATTTATTTGTTTTTATTTGCAGAAAAAAATATTTTATTTAGTCTGGATGAATAAAAAAAGTGAATTTGCTGCCAAAATTTAATTCAAAAGATATAAAATTGGATTGTGGAGGAAAGTAAGGAATGAATTAAACACTTTTGTCCATCCCAAAACATTCTACAAACTCTGGATGTTGTGCGGTTAACAGATTGCACACAAAGATTTTTCTGGTACTAAAAGCAATAATCTTCAATGTGATGTTTCAAACAGAAGATGTGATCATTTGCTATTTCATAACTGCTTCAACAAGAGGATTTTCCATTATCTGCTTAAGTCTAGTGTTCAACAAAGTCTATCAGCTTGCAGGGAGGTTTCTTAGAGGTATTCCAGTTAGAAAAGGGGTGATAATCCTTCCCATTAAATGAGAAATGACTGGCTGAAATAGCTATTAAAAACACAAACTCTGAAAATAAGTTATAATATGAAAAAATATATAACAGGAATTGAATAATATGCGAGATCTGGACATGATTGCCTTCATCATTCAATACAACGCCTAACTAATAATAGAAATGAACTGATGAGCAGCGACTAAATGTTCGTTTAGTTCACACAAACAAAACTAAAGTGTACAAAGATGAAACTGAACAAAGGAGAAACAAATGAACGAAATGAGCTGATGCCTTTTCTACTTCTCTGTTCAGTTACTGATGTTTTCCTCCTGATCTAAAAACATTCATAAAATCCAAAAAAAAATCAATGCAGATGTACAACAAAGTATTAATGCCACAAAATAAATATATTTTGGAGTAAATTTCCAGAAATAAACTTATATAGCTGTACAGTTGGCAGTTAAACCTCTAAAATATTCCATGATTAACTCGTACATTTTTTACATTTAAACGTAGAAATTTTCTGAGATTTTAGAGTAAAAAAAACCACAAAAAAACCCAACCTGTGACGTTTGTTGAGAATCTGATATTTCTCACAGAAAAGTCCGGTCCAATAAAATTTAAGTGCTAAATTTACAAGACATACATCTGGATATTTGCGAAAGAGTCAGCGGCTCATGGGCTCTTTTCCCAGAACAAAAACGATTTCTCCCAGGCTCAGGCTTGTCATGAACGGAAGAAGCTGCATAAGATCTCATTGAGTGCTGTGCGAGAGTGTAGCTTTAGTTATTGCAGCATAATAAGACCGATAGGCTACTTGATGCATCCATGTTGCAGCTTCTTCCTCACATTCGGTTTTTTGCATTGGAAAAGAACCTGAGTTGGTGGCAGAGCCAGAGCTTAGCCGGTTCTTTCAAAGAACCAGTTTGCTTTTCCACTGACATGGAGTCTAGTTGGTGCTGCATCTCAACATCATCTAAAGCGTTTCTACTGAACTGTATATGCCCACATGCGGAGACAAAAACGCCCATTTTCATGCTAAGCTAAAGCACACACACTGCCAGCAGATCAGGAGAATGACTGGGCTGGTTTCAAAATGTTTTTATCTTTTATTAGGCAAGGCAAGGCAATTTTATTCGTATAGCACACTTTCAACACAAGGCAATTCAAGGTTCTTTACATGATTAGAAAAATTTTGACAATTAAAACATAGAATCACTAAAAGAAATCTTAAACATTTATAAAACAGAATTTATATAATTCAAAGAAAAGAGAACATTTATGTAAAATTATGAAAATTAGAACAGAAACATCTAACAGTAATTAAAAAGAATGAAAGCAAAAGTTGTATCAGTTACTCATAAAGTCTAAATAGATAAGTTTGATATTCAAATTGTCTGAGAAAATATTTTTTTTAAAATTTTTATTAGCAGCATACTATGATAATCGAAATTAACTCTGCGTGTGATAAATCTATATAACATTTGAATTTCCGCTACTGAACCATTACTAACTTAAATTATCTTTTTAAAGATATTATAAAACACCCTGGATGAAAAAAGCAAAGCACCTCCGTGGCTCCGAATTCACAGGGGAATAGTCGATTAATCAACAAAACATTGGTGAAATTAAGAATATACAAAGATCGTGACTGGATCTAATGACATCCACAAAACAGTTCTGGTTCCGTTGGACCTCAGTGCGCCATTTGACACTGTTGATCATAAAATATTACTGGAACGACTGGAGAGCTGGGTACAGTACTTAGCTGGTTTGAGTCTTACCACAACAACAGGAAGTTCTTTGTGTCAATGGGAAATTTCTTATAAGAATAAACAGAAATCCCATGTGAGGTCCCCCAAGGCTCCATCCTGGGACTCCTTCTGTTCAATATCAACATGCCCCCACTAACCCAGATTACAGCAGCCAACAACAACATTAGGTACCATAACTATGCAGATGACAGTCAGCTATACATTACAATGTCACCAGGCAACTTTGATCCCATCCAGATCCTAAACGAATGCATTGAACAAATCAACAGCCGGATGTTCAGTAACTTTCTCCAGCTAAACAGAAACAAAACAGAAGTAATTATTTTTGGACCTAAAGAGGAACGATCAAGAGTCAGCACACAGCTTCACTTAATTCAGATAGAAATTACTGATCAGACGCATAATCTAGGTGTAATAATGGAGTCAGATCTGAACCTCCAGGGTCACATAAAGGCAATAACAAGGTCAGCCTTCAATCACCTGAAGAATATGTCTAAGATTAAAAGACCGATGACACAGAAGGACCTTAAAAAAACTGATTCATATGTTCATCTTTAGTCAGATTGATTACAGCAACAGCGTCCTCACAGGTCTATCTAAAAAGTCCATTAAACAGCTGCATCTGATCCGGAACGCTGCTGCTCGTGTTCTCACTAGAACCAGATATGTAGAGCACATCACCCCAGTTCTAAAGTCCTTCCACTGGCTCCCTGTTGCTCAGAGTATAGATTTCTAAATACTCCTACAAGTTTATAAATACCTAAATGCACCAAAGTATGTAGAAGACCTGTTGTCACTATACCAACCATACACATTACTCAGGTCCTGCAGCTCTAGTTTACTAATCATCCCTAGAATCAGAACCAAACATGGAGAAGCAGCTTCCAGTTTCTAAGCTCCTCTTATCTGAAACGAGCTTCCTGATGACTGCAAAGCAGCTGAAACACTGAGCTGTTTAAATCAAAATATAAAACCAGTAGAGCTACCATTGAGTAAACGATTATGACGCTCATTTGCAGTTTTTTATGCTTTTCATGTTTTATTTCTAATTGCCGTTTGTACTTTCCACGCATTTATGTCAAGGTGCTGAACATCAGTGACATAAAATTTAAAGCAATATAAAACAATGATACAATAGCAATCAAAACATTAAAGTGACAGTGTGTAGTTTTTGCAGTACATCTTTGAAAATAGCCATTAAAATATTATGTAATAATAATTACGTAAAGCACATTAATTGCAAAATATTGCCGATATTGTAAAATATGACTTTAAAAATCAGTTTTTAAAATACATAGACGCTGGTCCTCTTTTCAGGGGAAAGCCATATTAGATGACGTCTTTACTTCTACAAGAGCCCGGACGGACAAAGCGCACGGAACACGCCCGCTATTAAAACATTGATTTCCCCTCAAAATGCAAAAGAAAAGTTCCGCCATAAATACATTTTTACCTCTTTGCTAGTTCCAAGCGATGAAAGAGAGACTGATGTGCTCGCCATGTTTCTGCAAATAGATAATTCTCAGGGAGTTGAGCGTTTGAAAACAGCACTAGTTGGACCTCCGTTGTTGAGTTTCTTACTCGAAGACATAGATACCGCATGGTTTTGATGATTTAGGTATGCACTGCCCCCTACTGGCCGAAAATTACACAGTGTGCCTTTAAATTTACTGGCACTGTCAGGAGGAGAAAAAAGTTGCTAGGAATTCTGAAACTAGCTAAATTCCCCCTTCGGATAGTCCCTTGCGTTTTAATTGCTGTTTTTAACTTTTAGGCCTATATGCTTTTATATCATATGTTTTGTTTGTTTCTTTACCAACGAATCATGTAAAGCACCTTCAATTATGTTGAAAGTGTGCTGCAGAAACGAAATCGCCTTATCTAGCCTAAATGTCTCCCATAAGGACTTCCAGTCACACTTGAGTAAATGAATGTAATGCATGCTACAAATATAAGGTCCAGTTTGAATAAAAAATGAACTTCCCCTTTAAAGTGGAGCGGAAAAAGCAGAGGAGGTGGATTAGCAGCTGATGGATTCATCCAGGACATGTTATTGTGGAATATCGCCTCTGCTGTCCGCATGTTGAGCTGTTAGAGCGTCAGATAGGGCTGCAACTAACGATTATTTTGATAATAGATTTATCTAGTGATAATTTTTACGATTAATCGCTTTTATTAATAATTATATTTGGCTATTACTTTCACCTATATAAATTATTATGATCAAATTTTCATTAAGAAAAATGAAAACCCTAGAGAATTGTGCAGTTCACTGCAATCTATTTATTGGACCTGAACACAGGTAACAGCGTAAAATGAGCGTAACAGTAGGGTTGGGCGATGTCCACCAAATTGAGAGTTAACGATGTTGAGAGTACTTTTTTTTCCATTTATCTCTTCACACCAGCCTAAAAAGTACATAAAACACGGCAAAAAAAAAAAAAAAAAAACTTACTTTTTTTAAAACTGTACTTTAGTTACTTTACTACACTTACACAAGCAGTTAGTGAGTTGCTGGGAGCATGGATTTGAAATCCATACTCACACTTTTATGTGCGCATGGATTTCGGCATCGTGCCGTACCTTTTCAGAGCTTTAAACTGAAAAACGGACATAATTCCTTTACCTTGTAAAAAAGATGACTACGTTATACTTAATAAACTCACACCAGGTTGTTCTCCTTCCAGGTAAAAGTCTTAATATAAATTCTTACAATCGAGCATACACCGCTACATCAGCTGACAGGTGAACAGCTGATCTCCTTTGAAGCTCTCATTCCCCATTTCAGTCAAAAGCAGCTGGAAAACAAAGGGAAGGCACTGATATCCGAGCAGCCTTGACTCATAGTGCGCATAGTGCAACGTTTGTGGTCATCTTCGCTCGTTTCTCAAAACAGGTGAAACGGTAATTATCTGCCTCGGTCTGACTGTTTGGCGCCGGAGACTTGTTAGAGCCTTAAAAGTTGGCCTCAAACCGACCTGAACCAGAGAGAGTTCAAGAGTATATTTGGATTGGCAGCTTATTATAGCGCAAACCGATTAAACCCAACATTTTCCGCTAGAATAGTGCATTTATTCTTCAGCATTTTCTGTGAGTTTACCTGAGAGGAGTGGGTCGTTACCATCATGACATGCTGTGTGCCGGTAACATCTTGAGTTTTGCGCAGCTGTGACAAAGCAGCTGGTTGCTGCGCTCCTTGTCCTGAATCATCCAGATCAGATCAGAGCTTCACGGAGGGAAACAAATGCAAACAAAACACACCAAATCCACACACTCAAACCACGCAAAATAAAAAAAAATATATATACAAATATTTTACACTGTGTTACACTCATTAGTTAGTTATATTCTCAATGTTTACAGAGCGGTCCATGCAAAGAATTTAGTTAAACTATAGAAGAGACTAAAAGATTAGTGTGTGTCTGACAGGGTGGGGGGCGTGGCATTATGCTGGTGGCTTTCCATTGTGATGTTGGTCAACCATCACGATGGATGATGACATCGTTCATCGGCACAACCCTACGTAACAGTAGGGCTGAAAGATTTTGGAAAATAATCTAATTGCGATTTTTTCTTCAATTTTGCGATTGCGATTTAATTTGCAATTATTTTCATGGGGCTTTTCTCATGCATTTTTTAATTTATGCAAGCAAAAATATTGTGTATTATAAACAGATTTCTTTATACATAATTTACTATATTCCATAAGATAGACTTATTTTAAGACAAAGGCAAATATAAACAACTTTATCTACTTTTAATCATCACACTTGATGGTCATCGGTGTCATTCTGCAATCAAGGTTTTCTTCCTTTTGATCCCAGCTAGCAGGTCCCCCCGTGTGGTTATCCAGGAAGTAGGATGCTTGAAGCAAAAAACTCTGATTTTTAATTCTCCATCGATCTAATGCACTTACAGACTCTGGTATGGCTCCGTAGAGCGGTTTGATCTCAGGTCAGTTGTTTCAAAATACTCCGCTGTTTTCGGTGCGGCTTTAACTTTCTGTCGGCATTTTTTATACAGCGCAGGTAAAATGTGGCTAAAACGTGTGTGTGAGATTAAATCCTAGCTTATTCATTATGGTTAACAAAGCAAACCCCTAGCTATAAAACTCGTTATAGCACGAATTATTTCCATGTGCCGTTTTTTTTATTTTCGTAAGGAGCGATTCTTTCAAACAGCTCGGTCAGCGATCCCCGTCGTCTGGAAGTTTGTTTACTGGAAATTTAAACACTGGTGGCGGTCAGTTTAGCCGTGCAACTCTCATATATGGTAGTGTGATGTTTTTAGGTGTTGATAAAGTTTCGTAGTGTATCTCGTGAGGCAGCAAGGCGGGTTCTGCATTACCTGGCGTTGCGCAGCATCAACGTTTTCATAGCAGACATAATTTCTCACAACCGATGTACTTTTCCTCTTTGGTACCAAATATCGTGCAGTGTTGGATTCTGTTAAACTTTAAAACATTTTATAACTGTTTAAATTGCAGCGTTTCGTTCTCTCTCTGCATTGTTTGAGCTGTTTGCAAGTCACGTGACTTTACCAGATGTGTTTAAAGTCAAGTCAAATCACAGCCTTTGCGATTAGGAAATCGCATTTTATCAAATTGCGATTTAATTGCAAATGCAATTAATCGTTCAGCCCTACGTAACAGTGCAAAATATTTGTTTAGAATAATTTTTAGGCATAAAAATATAAAATGAAGTAGAATTCCATACAAATTAATGTACAGCATATTAACAAAAATGTCATTTTCATTTCGGGAATGAAGGAGGGTATTTTAGTTGGGCGGTATTTTGGGGGCAACATTGCGGCTAAACAACATTTTCATGGTCTGTGGGGCGTTGGAGTAAATGTGGCTTTTTAAATTAGAATCTTCTGCCCTCAATTAAATGAACTCAAACATTTTAAAATGACAGATTTGTGAGAGACACCATGCTGCAAAATGTGAGTTGTGCATAATTATTCTTCTGGGAGGGAATGGGGGGGTGACAAAGTCAACTGTTGTGTTCATACTTATGATTGTGTCCTTTATTGGCATATACGGTTAAAAAAACAATACTATTAGCTTTCCACTTATTTAAAACGTATAAATTCATAGAAATTATAAATAACATGGATTAAAAAGTAAAAATGGCGGACGGGCCCGCCCGTGGGCCATCGGGACGTTAAGGGGTTAAGCTAAAACGGGACTATAAAGCAACTAATTGATGACTTAATTAGTTATCAACCATTTTAAAATCGATTATAACCAATTAAATCGATTAGTTGTTTCAGTTCTCGCGTCAGACAGTCATGAGACCGTCATACAGCAACAGTCTTCAGTCAGAGGCCTCTTCAGACTCGTTGCTAGACTGACTGCTATTGGAGAAACTTGCTGCAGACAGCATCACCAACCACAACGACACAGACGATATGAGCTACCACTATAGATAAGTTATTTTTAAATAAAGTTTGATATTTTATGTTAATACTGGAACAGCAAATGTTTTTTGTTCCCCCTCTCTCATATTGCCCCTTCACCATTTGCTCTGTATCTACTAAATTTAATGTGTGCTAGAGTACGAGATCAAAGTTTGAGTGACAACCGCTGTATTTGTCACGAACAGCTGACGTCAGTACCTCCGTGCCGTCGCTCTTTTGGACCGTAAAAACTTCGCTCCACAGCTGGATGCCCGTCGTCTCCGGCTCCGAGCCCCCTCTCCAGGAAAATCCGGTCAGTTTCTCGTCGTCCTTACCCAGCCAGTCCTTGTCACTCTGCAGACACACAAGTAACACCAGAAACATAAAAAGGAAACAACCTTCAGCCGCACAACGGTCTGTTTTTTTCTCTCTCCCGACCATTGGGCAGCAGCTCCAACAACCGTTTCACCCTGAGCTATAAATGGACATCTCCAGTGTTTTACAACAAACAAAGCAGAGTGCAGAGCTCTCAGGTTCTGATTAACTCCTCAATTACCCGCTTGTTTTACCGTCCAATGGAAGCCACAGGAAATATTTTAATGGAGTGAGGAGAAAAATAAATAAATCAATAGCACTTATCAAATGTAATGTCCAAGAGTGATGTTTGGTAAACATGTACGAATAAACAGAAACTAATACTTGCCAATTACCCTTCCTGTGAAAGGCGTTTACAAAAATCTCAATTATTTCCTATCGTCAAACTAGTTTGGTCGGATGCTGCAGCAGAACTGGGAGCTCATGTCAGATACCAAAGCTTTGCCGCATTCTGGAGAAACCAGTCCAAGCTGTTCCGCAGAGATTTTACGCTCTGGGTGACGCCTCATTGTCCCGGGCTCACCTGTCTGTGCATGTAGCGCAGCATGAAGTCCAGCAAGAAGCTTTTGCCCTTCCTGAAAGCTCCGGCCACCGACAGAACCACCACATGCTTGTCTCGGACGTCTGGGGCCAGCAGGATCTGAGCCAGAGCCTCGGTGTTTAACGTGAAGGAGTGGTCGTCCTTATTCACGTCCACAATCTGAACCGGCTGTCCTTTGCTCTCCATTCTGCAAAAAACAACAACAACAAAAAACAACATCACTCGGGTCCTTGAAGCCATTTATTAGGTTTTTAAAAGCACAGAATATGTTTAAAAATACACTAACACCTGGTATAAACTTTATTTAAAATCTTGGAATATCTTCTCTAAGGGTAAATACAACAAAATTGTGATTAAAAGTTTATATTTTAACAAAAAATGCTGTTTGAGTCAACAAGAGTTATTCAACTGTACGTTGTTATAAACACAGAAGACAAAACTGCTGAACGTGAAGGCACTGATGGACAAGTTAGCACATTAAAATGGAGAAAATCCCTAGCATGCTTCGCCTTCAGAATATCTTAGGCAGAGATGGACCGATCAGACCTTTTTTCTGCCTGATACGGACTTTTCTTTGAGGTCTGATCTGCCGGTTCCGGTTCTATTTTAGTATTATTTTGGTTGTTGCAAGGACTGTAACATATAAGAGTCTACAACCTGTGGCTTCTAATAACTTTGGCCAAAAACGATACAGAACTAAGCGGTGGTTTCAAATATAAAAGTAATGAATACATTTTACACTAACAGTTTAAGGAATGCTTTTTGTAAAGTGTTTTTGGTCTTAGTTAACTTTTTAAAATAAAACCAAAGGAAATTTGCTCATTCTCTCATTTAAAAGTTTGAGGATTTTCTTTTTCTAAAACCCAAAAGCAGAATTAAAGTTAGTTTACTTTCATTTATAAATCTAAACACATGTTCTAAAGTAGATATTTTAAAAACTAATATTTTGTTGTTCCTAAAAAAAATCTGATAAGCTGGACGAACGGCAAAAATAAGTCTCAGAGTTGTAAAACTTGATGGCCCCATAGGATAGCAGTTCTGAGCAGAAATAGGAAATTAAACAGATTACCCTCTACTGGCATGTTCCTTTTCTTTTCTTTTTTTAGGACTTGATGAATTGGGAAACTGGTCGGCGCATCTAGAATCAAACAGATCTAGCTCCGTGTCTGTGGACTGATCTCCAGAAAAGACTTGGATAAACATTTCAGGTGTTACTACATCAGCACACCTGCTTTCAGTTTTTACTTCTAGAATTGCACTCCTCGTGGTGGCAAAATGTCGACATAACTCTGTCAAGTTAGTTCCTGACCCATTCCCTGAACTATGACCCCCAAACCCTGGGGGAGCTGAAAAAATCAAAGCTTCTCATCCATAAATCATAATTAGGGAAGAAATATAATTTGGCCTAATATAACCAAGATTTACTGTAATATTTTAACTACTACTACTTGGTTTTGTCATTTGTGTCCTTAATGTACATATACTATTCTTAATTCTTTTTATTTTTTTTACACTTTTCTCGTATGAATCTAAATGCTTCCATTACCGCTCGCTTTGTTGCTTTTTACAGCTGTATTTCCCCTTTGTGGGACAAAAACAGCTTCTCCCCCTCACCCTCCTAAAACACAAACGGCAACAAGATGGAAATAATCATGTTTTAAAAAAAAAAAAATCCCTGACTACATCGTCTCACTGCTTGACTTTCTAACCATTCGTCCAGATTTAAAGCAGAGCGGCAAAAGCAAACGAGAAGGATTAGCAGGTCTTGCCAACAACTGATGTCTTCCTTGAGGGTACGTTTACTGCGTGCTTGGAAATTTGACCGTAGGCACATTGTGACACTCATGAAACTGTCAGACAGCAACAGTCTTCAGTCAGAGGTGGAGCCTAACGGGCCGGGCTGGGTTTGGGCTTAATGTCTATTATTGTCCACGGGCTATAACGGACAGCTGATCATCTCATGAGCGCAAAAATGTATAATAAAGCGCTGCACTGGGCCGCTAATAGGCATGTGAATCTTACAACAACTCACGATTCGATTCAGAACCAATTATTTCACAATCACAATCAATACTATTAGTAAAAAAAATGTTTTTAATTATTTTATAATTTGGTTAGAAAAGGCTGGTTAAATTTCAATTGAGATCCTTTAATATTGCGGCTTTTTAATTCACTATTGTATTGAAAAGATATACAATTTTCTGAATCTTCTACTTCCCACATCTTAAACCTTTACAACAGAATGAATGAAAAGTAAAGACTTTCTAAAGTAAACTGCTACATACTTTAATAATTCATAATAAAGTGAACTTAAACTTTTTTCCCCAAGCCTGAGCTGCATGTAAAAAAAAAAGACTTTTTTTTTTTAAATCGATTTTTGTATCTTAAAAAAGTCGATTCGAAACCGTTAAGCAAAGAATCTAGATTCTTATATGAATCTATTTTTTCTCCACCCCTAGCCACTAACATTATTTCTACCCGTAGAGATGTTCCATGCATACCGCATGATGTAAAAGACCCATTTCTTCTCTCAGATCAAAACAGAAAACATGCTCCGACTGCTGCGCTCTCACATAAAACGCTGAACTGTAAATGCACTATGACCAGGCATCCAAAGTCTCAAGTTGCGGACGTCTCCTGCATTTATATAGCAGCTACCTGATGCCCACAAGTCAGATAAAATCTCCCGAAATCTAGAGCAAGCGGTGGAGAGCGCGCACAGAAACGCACGCAGGCGAGACAGACTTTTCTCCAACAGAAGCAAGCGGGTAAAGCTTCATATAGCTGATTATCAACATGCCTTGAAATTATTATCTTCTTAACTTATCATTTTAAGCTTCAGATAACAGGCCTATTTGACCGGAAATTCAAACATGTGTCCAGTAAATTGAAAACCTGCCGGTCACGTTGTCCGGTGCCAGTTTTTTCTGGCAGAAATTCGGGTGTGTGACTTTTGAATAATGTCGGGCTGTAATCGGGTTCAGCTTTAATAAGCTGTCAATAAAAATATAATCTTCCGGCTCGGGCTGAACTCTCTCGGGCTCATGTCGGGCGCAACTTTTAAAAGGGACATTTTTACCATACTTTTATTTTAAGCAAATTTTATGTTTTCTTACTCTTACAAATACAGCTTGTAATAAGGTTTAATCTGTCTAAAAACGCAGTAATTTTACCACTTTTATATTCCCCTCGGACGTACGAACGCTTTGAAAGTGCTTCTTGATTCTTTTCCGGGACGATTCGGATGTAATACACATTTACGCCGCAGCAGGACTGTTGGAAAAAACAAATAAAAAACAAATAAAATCCCAGGAATTTCCTTTAACAGCCCTGCTGCGGCGTAAATGTGGATAACGTCCGAATCGGCTCGGAAGAGAATATTTATATAAACGTGGTAAAATTACTGCGTTTTTTGGGGCGGTTTAAACCTGATTATAAGCGGCATTTATCCTGCCCCGATCACTCCCGTTCTACGGATGTCCGCTGATGGAGGAAGCGGATATAAATGCTGCTGAACAGCTCAGACCGGTTCCAAACTTCTCGGGGTGAGTAAGAAAACATAAACTTAAGGTTTAAAAAATAAGGTCCAGTTTGAAAAAAGGAGAAAAAAATATTTGCAGATCTGGTTAGAGGCCTCCTCAGGTTTGTTGCAAGACTGACTGCTACTGGATATAGTTCATGCCCACATCCCCATCATCCAAAACTACTCTTTGAACCCATTTGGATTACATTTAATTTCCATTTGGGATTTTTAAAAAAGTAATATTTTTCAAATTAAATCTGGAATGTATTTATTTTTTGCAATCATGATTCCTTGGTCGAAGAGACGTCGTATCTCCAATAAACATTCCTGGTTAAATAAAATATGATAAATGTTCTCTTCATAACTTATGGTGAAATGTTTTGGGTTTCAGTATTTTGAGCCAGTTTCTCGTTTTGAATCGTTCTGTGGACATTAAAGTACTATTCCAGCAAGCAAACCGAATCCACCCGATACAAAGTTTGGCTCTGTGTGGATCTGGCTGCGGGCTGTTCATTTTGGCGTCACGCTGCTTCGCCTGCAGCTTATGGATTTGGCATGCCCTCCGATAATCTGCTCATGTTATGCTCCGCTTAAAAGGAGCTCATTGTTACGAGGCTTCTTGGGAAAACCGTCCATTACAACAAAAAAGGTGAGAGTATGTCTCATCGAGACAAGGAGGTCACTCCCTGCTTTGAATACGGCTCAAGAACCTCGTAGGTGTGGCGTTCAGGGAGCAGCATGCCAGCCATTTCTATGCAGTGAATCTACACTGGATGAAAGAAAAAAGCGCAACGTTAAAAACTGCACAATCAGGACTGATAACCGCATCCGCGCAAACTCAACAGCTGGCGGAGAGAGTCTGGGGCAATAAAGTTGAACATATTTCCACTTTTACCACGAACATCGTCGATCCCGCATTACTGAGCTAACAGAGAGGTTAAACAAACAAACAAACAAAAAAGAACTAGCTGTTACATGAGGGCAGAGTTAAAAAGAAGCCCAGAACAATGATGCGTTCAAGGAATATAAGTCAAAAGTAGCCTACCTGCTTGTTTTAGCTTAAGTACACCGGTGCCGTGTTGTCTGTGGAGTCTTCCAGAAAGGTCGGCAGGCACTCAGGAGAGCAGAGAAACCTCCAACTTTTCACTGTGGCACGAAAACAGTCATGAGAACTTTTTTTTTTCCACTAGACTGCCCACTTCCGGCTTCAGCCATCGAAAGGTCATATGGGTAATGGAGTTTCTGCGTGGCGGCGCTCGCTCCTCACTGACTGAGCCGTTTTGAAAACTACATGCCCCTTTGCGTCAAACTCACAGGCATGAAATGGGAAATGTAGTTGTTGTTTTTTGTTTGTTTTGTTTCATTGAAGGCGACGTTTACGTAACGAACAAACATTTTAATGGAAAATAGGAACGGGTACTTTGCGTTTATCCAAATCAGATCCGGAAGATTTTCAAAGCGGTTACAGATACGGTATCCTAGCAACCGGGATTCCTGTGAAGAGAAACAGCAGAGTGGACAGTTTAATGAGAAACAGCGCCCCCTGGAGTTGTTGATTTAAGCCACGGAGGAGTTGGCGCCATTCATCAATTTATTTTCTTTCTTTTTAAAAAAAAAAATATAATCGTCCTATTCACAACACATGTAATCTCAGGGTACTTTGCAAAAGAAAGTTATTTCAATCCAACCATACTTCCAATTCCAACTGATGCTAGCCATCAAACCATGTGATCATTTCAGTTTATGTTCAAATTGATCTGAGGTGGGGAGACTTTCAAAAAATTCAAGAAAGAGTAGCACTACTTAAATATATTTTTACTCAAGTAAAAGTAGAAAGTAGCCACCAAAAAAAGATACTCATGTGAGAGTAAAAAAGTAAATGGTCTGCTCTGATTATGTCATTAGACAGACAAATTCTGGTATTTTAAACACTAAAATAAAATATAAAAAATATACACATTTATAACATAAATACACAATTAATTGTAAGCATTCATCATCTACTTAGGTAATGATAAATATATCTTGAAACAAGGTAGAAAAAAAGTACTTCCAGTGACATTTTATGGTGTTAACTATAAATTAACGCAAATTGAACAAGATCAACTGCAGATTACATTGGAAAACCAAAGCTTGAGCAGCAACAAGACGTCTCCTTTAATAAACTGTAGGGGTCTGTCAGGTGTATCTTTTGTTAAAACACGTTTGTTTTTCATTCAGTAAATTTGCTCACAGCGAGTGAAGTGTCCAGAAATTTTACGCAAGTCAGAGTAGCGATATTTAATAATAATATTACTCAAGTAAAAGTAAAAAGTACGGTGTAGTAAAGCTACTCGTAAAAGTTGTTTTTTTTCTTTTTTCAAAAAAGTTACCCAAGCAAATGTAACTGAGTTAATGTAACTAGTTACTACCCATAGATGAAACTGATTTTAAAAGTTTTCTGTTTGGGGAAACCCAGCAGACTTTGCAACAATCCCTCACGCTAAACATGCATGCAACCCCCCTTTAACAAGAATGCAGAATGTGAATACAAAAAACCCTAAAAACATTGATCCAGGAGTATTTTCTGTAAGTGAGAAAGACAGATAAGAGAGCACATCAAATTAGTTGCCATAAAAGCTCAGTGAATAGCTTTGTCTAACAGAGAGACAGGGTTAAACACTGAAAGAGAGGGCTGAGAGCAATCTTCTATTGAATTAGAATGGTAAGTTGTTGAAGGAAGTGGCTCCGCTGATGAACATGATGTTATAAGTTATAAATGCAAATTAAGCTCAAAGTTGAAATAACAGCAAATAATTCAAAACTGGAGATAATAGGAGAAAGTATCAGAGCAAGGAGCATCCAGCAGTGAAAACCTATAGCAGCAAAACTACAGAGATATAGCTAAAAATAACATAAACACGTTTAAAAGAAATGTTCACCCGTCTCCTCACTTTTTCTAGTGTCAATCCCACCGACACGCCTTCCTGTTTGGAAGCAGGACTTTGGGATGGGCTATCCAATCTCTGGTGCTGAGGTCGTTTTGTTTTTTTAAAGGTTTTGTGGCCACAGTGGCCTTTATTTTACAGTGGACAGTTCAGAAAGGGGGAGAGACATTCGGCAAATGTCCACAGCTGGGAGTCGAACCAGGACAGCCATAAGGGCTAAAGCCTCTGAACATGGGGCTCCCATCTTAACCACTACACCACGCAACACCACGTCACCAAGGTTGTTAAAAAGCTCCTTGCTGGCAAGGCTCCAGGGCTGGATGAGATTCGCCCGGAGTTCCTCAAGGCTCTGGATGTTAGGGCTGTGTTGGTTAACACGGCTCTGCAGTATTGCGTGGACATCGGGGGCAGTTCCCTTGGATTGGCAGACTGGGGTTGGTGGTCCCCCTCTTTAAAAAGGGGGACCACCATCAAAATTCTGAGCCTCCCTGCTAAGGTCTATTGAGGTTGTTCTGGAGAGGAGGGTCCGACGGATAGTCGAACGTCGGATCCAGGAGGAACAATGCGGTTTTCGTCCTGGCCGTGGAACACTGGACCAGCTCTATACTCTTAGCAGGGTCCTGGAGGGTGCGTGGGAGTTCGCCCAACCGGTCTACATGTAGAGAAGGCGTTCGACCGTGTCCCTCGGGGTGTCCTGTGGGGGGACCTCCGGGAGTATGGGGTACAGGGCCCTTTGATAAAGGCTGTTAGGTCCCTGTATAGAGTCTGGTTTGCATTGCCGGCAGTAAGTCGGACTCGTTTCCAGTGAGAGTTGGACTCCACCAAGGTTGCCCTTTGTCACCGATCCAGAGATCCTCAGGGTCGGGTCTCTGCTTTTTGCAGATGATGTGGTCCTGTTGGCTTCATCTGAACGTGAGCTACAGCTTTCGTTGGAGCGGTTCACAGCTGAGTGATAAGCGGCTGGGATAAGAATCAGCACCTTCAAATCTGAGACCATGGTCTTGAGCTGGAAAAGGGAAGGGTGCCTTCTTCGGGTCGGGGATGAGGTCCTTCCTCAAGTGGAGGAGTTTACGTATCTGGGGGTCTTGTTCAAGAATGAGGGAAAAATGGAGTGGGAGATCGGTAGACGGATTGGTAAGGTAACCTCATCTATGGTGACCGAAAGAACAAGATCACGGATACAGGCAGCTGAAATGAGTTTCCTCTGCAGGGTGGCTGGGTTCTCCCTTAGATAGGGTCATCCGGAGGGGGCTCAGAGTAGAGCCGCTGCTCCTCCACATTGAGAGTAAGGATGCCTCATGGACGCCTCCCTGGTGAGGTGTTCCGGGCACGTCTCACCAGGAGGAGGCCCAGAGGAAGAGCCAGGACTCACTGGAGGGACTTTGTCTCACGGCTGGCCTGGGAGCGCCTCGGGATTCCTCCCAAGTGGCTGGGGAGAGGGAAGTCTGGGTCTCTCTGCTTAAGCTACTGCCGCCGCGACCCAATGGATGTTTTTCATTGTTAATTCAGAGTGTGCATAAAATCTCTTTGTTTCTGTGGAATAAAAAAATATACTTTAAACAAAACTAATTTAATGATTTACACTGTATTAAATTATATACTTGACAAGAAGGAAAAACATTTTGAGATATTTTGAAGGGATTTGAACAAAAAAACTTATGCAAAAATAAGAACAAATTGTAATTAAAGGGTATATTAATGGGATAAAAATGCAGAAGAGACACAATGCAAAAAATAAAAATGCTTCTGTTTGAATAGCAGTATGTTGATCAAATTTGTAATAAAACTAATGCTGATTAAAGGGGGATAATTAAAATAATAATCTACCATGATTGTTAGGGATCCATGTAACATACACAATGAATTACACACACTGAGTCAGACAAAAAGCAAAAAAATAAAGACATTAATACAGATAGTAGTATTAGTGTGGAGTAGAGGTACACAATAAATTACATATTTTAATATAAAAATATTTTAGAATAATGCTTCATAGAAAATGCTCTAGATGTTGATTAACTCCTCAAAAACAGATGTACAGAAGTTAAAAATACTTTGTTTTTCAGTTTATTATTCGAAGTTTCTTTCGTTGTATCTGATTTCTAAATACATCTTTTTGTTTATTGAGCAAATACAAACACTAAACACATCATAGGCTGTAAAAAATAATTGTCAAATTATATTCTGTCAGAAACAAAGATTTCATCTAAAAAAAAAAAAAAGAAAATGGGAAAAAAAACATTTTATAGTTAGAAGATTCAAAGGATAATAGATTGTTAAACAGGAAGGTTAACATTGTGATATTTTAAAAGGTTTTAAGTTTACAGAGCTGGAAAGAATTTGTCTAAGATTTAAAATATAAACAACATAAAAACATAATATCAAACAACCAATATTTTTTTATTATTCAATTGAAACTAATTGGAGAAAATTAAGATAATATATGAATTGGAAGAGTCAGTACTAATAATATTATTTCCACCATAATTCCTGGGAATACTTATAAGTACTAATACACATGTTTAATACTAGAATACTTTTAAAAACACAAACTGTCAGAAAAAGCTTCAGCAGTAGTTTAACAAAATGGGAATTGTACAAGGAGAAATGACATAAACAAATCTTTTCAAAAGTATTTTTTTAAGTGTTCTTTTGGTGGTTTCGTACTTATCTATCCATAATTTATTTTAGAAATGAGAGAAGAATAAAAATTACATGGTGACCGAACAAAATAAAGATTTTATTTCACTGGAACAGAAAAATAAGAACCACAGAAATTATAAACAAAATTCTGTTTAACCCAAAAATATATATATAATAATAATATATATATATATATATATATTAATTCAACTGGCAGTGGCTGGATTAAATCTATAAAGAAAATATTGTTGACTAAAGATAATTTATCTTAAACAGTATAAACGTTAAACCATCTCTAGCAAACATGATCAAATAAAGAAAAGAGGTTATTTGAAATAAATATTACTACTAATAAAATACTTTTATTTATCAATTAGTGAATCCATACTATTAATGTAATGTACCTATTAGATTGAGGATTAATAGGTACAAAATAAATTAAATATATTTTAATTCAAGAAATGGCCACATTAGAAACTAAAATTAAAGGTGTAGAAGAAGTTTTTTCTTGATGTGGTTTTATATTTTCTGGACTTCATGATCGACTTTAGGAAACTGTAACAGTACGGCGTCTTGGTTGGTTCGGAAGCGCTCTGTCCACCAATGAGGTTGAGCTCAATCTGTTACAAAATTGCAGTAAACACTGTTAAAACGAGCTTTTTTTTAATACCTAATGAATACCATAATCTAATACCTTAAGCATTAAAAAAAATTTTGTTCTTTAAAAAAAATTATTGTTCTGATCCATTTCTTTATGACCTAACGGTGAGTCGAGCTTGGGCGTACAAAGTGCCTGAATACATGTGGAGTTTTACTTCATTCTCTGAATGCATCTATAGTAATATCTAATAATTACATTTGTCGGGCAGTGGGGGCAGGAAACACTCGGATCGGTTAACGACAGGAGCTAATGTACGCCCCCTGCCAGGTCCAGCAGGGACCCGGCAGCCTCCTGGGCCTCCACGTCTAGCTGCAGGATCTCCACGGTCTCCAGGTCCAGCTCGGATTCTTCCGGCAGCACCAGGTACCGGCACTGGTCCGACTCGTAGTAGTGCAGCTCGATGTAGCCGCTGTCGGACAGCGGGTCCTTCTCCGCGTCTTCCCCGATCTCGCTCGGCTCCATGGTGACCAGCTCCTCGTGATCCGGGGTCAAAGGGCACGGCAAGTCTTCTGAGAAAGCCATGTGGATTTGAGGGGAGGAACCGGAGAGGAGCAGGGCCTGAGAAAGTGTGTCTGCGCGGGGGAAAGAAGAAAATAATTAAGATTGACGACTAAAACCTTGATATTAATCGCCTCTTTAAGAGACAGGCTGATTAATCGGATACTGTAACAGAGATTTAAGCGTAAGATGACGAAGGACGTTCCCCCGTTGCTAAGGTGAAAGAAGGCAGTTGCCACGGTAGCAGAAAACAAACACAGGAACAATGCGGCGCGCTGAAAAAAGCTGCAGAAAAAGAGAAAGAGCCACATGCAATAAAAACGCCACAGAGAGCCGCTTCTGCCCTGACGGAGAGAGCTCAACGCTGGTCCACGTGTCGTATCAGAAACGCGGCGCTGGCGTCCGTACTGACCTGAGATTTCCACCGTGTCGCACACCGCAGGCACCTCCTCGTAGCTGGGCTCCTCTAACCTGCAGACAAGAATTCAAAGAACACTGATTGGTGAGAAGTCACCCAGAAAGTCCTCTGATTGTGCACACAAGCAGTGAACGATGAGAAGAAATAGCAGAAAGCCACTTAATTTCATTTAGGGGTTTCAGAGTAAAGTGGACTGAATATAAAAGCAAACACAACTTGTCAATTTTTATGTGAAAAATGTAACATTTAATGCAACAAAAACCTTGGGAATATCGCCTCAAATCTATATTGCAAAATAATTTAAAGCATATGTGATAACGATATGTATTGCTATATTTTTTTGTTTATATATGTCAAAATACATTTTTTTCCTCAATTTTCAGATACATTCCAGCAAAACAGCTTCAAAAAGGTTAAGAATGCCATTTAAGAGCCTTTATTTTGCAAAATGCATTTAAAAAAAAAAAACTAAATAATACCACACAAAATTTTTCAAAAAAGAAATGAAAATAAAGCTCAAAATTGTTTGCATTTCTGGTTACTTAGTTATACATTTGATATTGCACAAAAAGAAAACCGCATACAGTTCAATTAAAAATGCTTCAAGTTTAACGGGTTTCTTTTCCAAGAAATTAAAAACGAACTATAAAGTTTCAGTATCTAGTGTGACGACAAACACTGAACATCAGTAACCTTACGCATGTGTTTAAAAGAATACAGGCACAGCTTGATGACATCATCAAAGTGCATAACCGCGGTATGGCGATATAGTCAAAACCTCTACATTTGGCCAATGTTATTTCTACCTTATATCTTTTATATTGCCCAATACTAGCTTAAAGTGACAGTGTGTAGTTTTTGCAGTACATCTTTGAAAATAGCCATTAAGATATTATGTAATAATAATTATGTAAAGCACATTAATTACAAAATATTTCCGATATTGTAAAATATGACTTTAAAAATCAGTTTTAAAATACATAGGCGCAGGTCCTCTTCTCAGGGGAAAGCCATATTAGATGACGTCTTTACTTCTACAAGAGCCCGGATGGACAAAGCGCACGGAACACGCCCGGTATTAAAACATTGATTTTCCCTCAAAATGGAAAAAAGTTTCGCCATAATATATATTTTTAACCTCTTCGCTAGTTCCAAGCGATGAAAGAGAGACTGATGTGCTCGTCATGTAGCTGCAAATAGATAATTCTCAGCGCAGCGTTTATACTTTTTGCGGCTTGTCCCTGTTGAGAACCAATATTTTTGAAGACTGTAGGGGGCGGCGTAGGGCTCTACAGCATGCATACAACACTACACCATAGTAGAAGTAGTAATCACCCGTGAGCTTAAATGAAGCAGAACTTTTATGCTGTTTACTTAGGAAAAAGACGAAAAAGGAGATGGTCCACTCGTCCATTAAAACACAGTTGATCACAGTGATCTCTATCGGCCGAATCATAAAGATGTCTGTATTTATGAACCTCCGGCAATATGAGCTCTTAGCAGTCCGCCATGGTTTTCCGCGCGGGACCGTCCGCATTGTTACAAAATTTCCTAGGTGCGCGGTGTGGAAGTGTGGGTCACCGCGGTGGCCGCGCGGAGAGGCGTGGTTGCTGAAATGACGAAATTTGGCCGCATGGAGCCGTGCGGACCACGCGGATGCGTCAAGCATAAACCAAGCTTTACTCCAACCCAAGGAGGCGTAGCCTGGCGGATCAGAGAACACACGGGGGTAGAGAGCCTGCTGTGGTCTGGGCCTGGATAGACATGTTGACAGGAGTTAGAAAGATGGAGAGCAATAGCGGCGCAACCTTTTTTTTCCCCTTAGAACGATCTTTTGAGGTGGAGGATTTTTCTCCACCTCCTTCACCAGAGGAAACAGAGGAAAGGGAGGCAGGTTGTGTGGAGGAGGCGCGGGCGGAGGCGCGGCTTCCTCTATACCCCACAGCTACATAGCAAACAGCAATGCCCGATTCAAATGCAAGTGCAGTATAGAGTTTGAACCTGGAGAGGGCGCCACACTGGCAGTTTTAGGCAGAAAATGTACATTTTTGATAAGATGCACTAAAATACCAAAATACTGACATCACTACTGGACAGTTATTTATGCATTTTATCAGCAAAAAAAACAAAAACGAATCTGAATTTGGGATGAGTTGCTCTTTAAATCTTATAGTATAACCTAACCCTGGTTTAAACTTCTCCGTGACTTCATCTCTGACCTCTCTGCGGCTCTCCTTGGTTTCCAGAATGCTGCTTGCTCACTATAGTGACCTCCGAGGCGTTCTCGGAACAGCAGCATTTATACTCAGATAAAATAACATACAATAGGAGTGTGCATACCAATAACGTTTCTTCGGAACGAAATTTATTTAGTAGAAACAGAAAATGGGGAAAATACGAATGCAGGCTACGCTATTTATTTTCAGTGGTTAAAAATACGAATCTTCCACTTTTTAACGTGAAACTACACAACAAATATTTAAACACCAGCTCCCTTGTGCACGGATTAGTGTACTGCCGCAGAAGCTAACATGTACGATCTCTTTGTTGTTGGAGGTACAGCCAATCAGTAACAAGAAAAATAACCGCCGCACTGGGACTGTCTGCTCTATTGCCACTCTATAGCGTGTAGAGTAACATTGTGGCTCCGTATTTCAACTTGTTAGACAGCTTTTTCTTTTGAATGTTTTAGATTTGCTCTATAAAAAAAAGAGAAAGAAAGCGGTGAATATGTGAATTTTCAGAAAATACTTTGGAGTCACGTTCCACAGAGAGAAAAAAGAGTCGTGTACAGGCGATGGGTGAACTGTATAGACAATAGATGAATGGATACAATGCATGGCACGGCATTGATAAATAGAAAAGATATGGGACCACAGTAACATTAAAGAAACTGAGTTTTTTTTCTCCAAAACAGAGAAGACGGAAAGTGGTTAGTGAGGTTGCAACATCACTAAAGAAGCAGGAGACATCTTGCTTAAATAGGAAGGTTATTTCGGTCGCAGGGATCCAGGATCTCGTTCCTGCATTTCTGCAGATAAGGCTGCAAGAGTTTGCCAGCCCTGAGCTTCCTCTTCATGAGTCTTTCACACAGCAACAGAGTGTCTTTCGTCAGAGGCCTCTTCAGGTTTGCTGTAACACAGACCGCAACATCAGATCGCTCTGGCCCAAAGCCATCGGCTTCTACAGCAACTCATTGAAGAATTAAATAGTATGAGCTACAACAGCAGTTAAATTTCCCTCTGGGATCATTAAATTGATTTATTATTCCATTTAATTCAGTTACTTAAGGTTTCGTGTAAAAACTGCTTAGCGAACTACAACTGAAGAAGAAGGAGACAAATGGCTGTGAGATTAGCCAGCTAGTTAGCCAGCTAGCTGCAAGTAAACCAGAATTAATAAAAGTGGGAACCGGAGAGTAATGTAAAGTTTGGTTACCTACCATTTTGCTCATGTTGACCAGCAAATAATCCCTCTATTGTTCAGAATAATGCAATTCAATTCAAAAATGCTTTATTGATCTCAGAGGGAAAGTAAGTTTTGTTCTAGCTCATAGGATGTAATTATTGAAGCAGTTATTGTAGATCCTGATGGCTGTGTGAAGGAAGGTTCTCCTGCAGCAGTTTGTGTTGCAGCACAATGTGGAAGCCTTTGACTGAAAACACTCTGTTGTTGTAGGACAGTTTTTGACGCGTAACATCCTAATAACACGTTATTTCCTCATTAAACACATGTCTAAAATGTTGCTTTGACTCATCCACTTATGTTTGAATAATTTTTGAGTCTCTGCTGGTATTTATTGGGGATGCTAAAACGTCTGCTCATACCCATCTCCTCCTTTTTCACCCATCTCCTCTTCCTACTTGACGTAGCTTCCCCCCCCCTCACTCAGCTAAGACGCTAAGACTAAGAGTTTGGACATCATCTTTCGAAACAATCCTAGGTCGAAAAATATCTGAATCTTTTATCTTTGCTAAATCAATTCACAGAGGACAGCTTTCTCAACAAAACCCTTTTTGATACTGAATTAATAAGCAGATTGGCCCTAAAGGCGAGGCTACTCCATTAGAACCTGTACAGGTAAGAACTGTGGCTTAGCATTACTAACTCTGACTTCAAAACATAGCTTTATATTTCTGTGCTTTCATGGTTTCAATGCAAAATGTAGCTTCATTTCTCTGTACATTTGGGATTTCAATGCAAGACATAGCTTCATAGTGATTAATATTTATAAAATGGTGCCAAGGAGGTTAAATATTACAAAGCCGACATGTCTTATAAAAGCCTCTGAATTCTATTTGGTTCTTCAAAAAACCCACTTTCAGGGTCGGATATCGGATCATTTGCGTATCATCTTACGGTCTCCAGTGTTGCCGTTGTTCACCAATGTGATTTTTTCCTAAATGCTAAAATGCAACACGCTGGAAACTTCTGTAAACCATCGGAGTTCGAGTCCAGCCGCATGCTGTGATAATAGCCATTATATGACGCTCTGCTGGAGGAGTTTCACAAAAGGTAGGAGGGCTAATGGTGCGTTCACACCGCCCCAAACGTCAGCGTCCGCTGCGGTTAGATTACATGTAAAGTCTACGGTCGAGTACCTCAGAGGTCCGTCAAAGTCTCTGCGGTGCGTTGTGTACGTTGGATCCGTCCATTTTTCAAGCGTTATTTTTCCCTTTTTATTTACACAGAAAAAATTTTGTTTTCAGTCAAATTTAGGAATGTTAAGTAATAGTGATTAATTCACATTTACACTATGATTAATGCGATTAAAAGTTGTAATTGTTTGAGAGCCCTTGTTCTTTTACATCCCCAGATTTTACGATTGTACTCACAGTGCGGGCTTGTTGATCAGACTGCTGTTGGTGCTGTGATAGCTGTGGGTCTTCCTCAGAACCTCCAGGAGCGCCGGCCGATACTCTGGACACACGCACCACAGCGAGCCCTTCCCCACCGCCTGCAACAACACAAACACACTTTCCCACTTTTTTCAACGATAAAACAGCTGCTTTTCAGCAGTTCACTGGGGTTCAAATCTATAATAATCTGTTTAATTGTTTGAGCAGGTTTTCTTTGAAATGGTTCCCCTACCTGACTCTTGTCCCTCTGAATGCGACGGAAACTCCTGCTCAGCGACAGGTTGTGTCTAACGGAGTTCCTCCAGCCACCGGTGGCTGTCCTGTAGTAGGGAAAATTGCTCACGATCCATTCATAGATGCCCTTTACTCGGAGCCTCTTCTGAGGAGAATCTTCTATCGCCATGAAAATCAGACTGCTGAAGGAGTATGGCGGCTTGGAGGAGGCAGCAGGAAGCTGGGAAGGAATGCAGGGCCGTTCCTGGGGCAGCGGTGTCATTTTGGCAAGAGGCTGGAGAGGGAGCAGGTCACCCCTCTGGTGCAGCCAACTTAGGCAAGTCAGGTCATCCTGATCGGACGTGTTTACCTGTCCCAGGCTTTGTCCTTCCAGGCACTGAGAGGCGGAGAAGTCTGAAACGGGAGAGGACGGGTGAGCAGACTCCGCCGCCGCTGGAGAAAGCGAGGTGGGGGACGGGGGGAACGAGACGGGAGAGAGCGGGAGTGAAACGCTTGACGAGGTCAGCTGGGGTGAGGAGGTCAGGGGGAGAGGGCCTCCAGCAGCAGCGGGAGATGAGGGGGAAGACGGCAGTGTGTGAGAGCTGTTCTCCATCTCTCTCAGGGCGAAAGCTCCAGGTTCATACAGCCGCTTACCTGAAACAGAAAACACTTAATTACAGCATAAACAAATTACGGTAAAGCAGAAGTCAAGTATCTGGTGTACGCCGATTTATAAAAAATGCAACAAGTCTTGCAATAACTTATAAACTTGTAATTATAATGTATCTCAATACATCTTACAACCCAACACATCAGTATATTTTATTGGGGTTTTACAAGACAGAACACAAAGCATAACTGTGAGGTGCAAGGGAAGTTTTTTTTGTTTTTTTTTTACATAAAACATTTTTAAAAAGTGGTGTGCGCATTTGTTTTCAGCCCCCTTTACTCTGACATCCCTAAATAAAATCATTTGCAACGAACCCCCTTCAGAAATCCCCAACATCAGAAAAAAACCCAACATCTGGTCCATAGTTTCAGAATAAATCCAGGTCTGGAGCATGTAAGCTAACTCCACACTGACAGCCAGAGCAAAGGAGACCATGGTCGCTCTGGAGGAGCTGCAGAGCCGTACAGCTCTGTTAATCGGGCTTAATGGAAAAGTGCCAACAAGAATGCCCTCATTTAAAATAAAACCACATGACTCCCTCTGCAGTTTTCCACAAGCCACTCAGGAATTTGGAAGATGTGTCGGTCTGAACACGCTGCGTGAAAGGTGGTGGTGGCAGCATCATGCTTTTGTCCTAAAAGGGACAGGGATGCTGATCAGGGTGGATGGTTGAAATCCTGAAAGAAAACGTTTAAAAGCTTCAAGAGCTTCCTCTCCAGCAGGACAATGAGCCTAAACATGCAGCCAAAGCTACAACGGATAATTTTTCTAAGGCAAAATTAACAAAAGATAAATAAAAATCATTTTATGGCCGTGCAAAGAAGCTATTCCAGGAGGCTAGAAATGTCTTTTTCAGATTTCCTCTTGTAAAATGGTTGAAAAACACAATTACGCCACAAGTTGCTATGTTAGACTATCACATAAAATCATAAAATTCAACACAATGAAGCGTTGAGTTGACATTTTTGTTTGAAAAGCGCTTTTTAAATGATTTTTTATTATTATTATTATTGATTGTAGCTGCATTAAAGTTTACGTTTAAAATAAATGATCTCCTCTAACATCACAGGTTAGATCAGTTAAATGTTTGCCAGTCGTTCCCCTCTAATGAGCAGCTTCTCCTCATTCAAAGTCCAGGTTCACATTCAACCCTGTCAATGAAAGGTCTGCTAAAAGATAAAAAGTGGATCGTGAACTTTTAAGGCGCAGCGAAATAACGCGTTTGGGTTGTTTAAAAATGAAATAAAATCACAAACTGTGTTAGTGATCCTCTAAAACTTTGTATGAAACCACATGGCTCTACAAAGAGGCGCAGACAGCAAATGGCGGAGCAATATAAAGTTTCAATTAGCTATTGAAGGAAGCCGCCTTTCTCCATGCAGGTAACCCCCCCAAGACGCTTTTAAAAAAAAATCAGAGATGAACAAGTTAACTAGTTACTCACCAGATTACCAGCAGAGGACGGAGCCAGTTTAAACCCCCGCTCAGGTCGGGAACACGGGGAAGGTGAGACCCGGGTGGGGGGCTTTAAACGCAGGACACCTCTCCCTCCGTGCCCTGTTGATATCCGCGGTTACCTTGGAAACCGCTGGGACGCTGTGCGTGCTGCGCGCTCCCGAGCCAATCAAATACTCAGATGGCGGCAAGGCAATTTTTGAAGCAAAAGAAGAAATTAAAGTAAAAAAAGAGAGGCGTAAAAATTTATATTCGGCTTCAAAACGCAACCAATACGCGAACTATAGTGAGGCTTGTGTCATGACCGCCTGTATGGCAAGCCGTTTGTGTAAAAACTCCATATCCTTGATGTCAACTGTTTATGCCACTACAATGCACTAATTAAACATTTCCCCTACTGGTTCGAAATTTGGCCCAACTAGTTCATAAATGCTCTTACTAGACTGTAAAAAAAAAAAGGAAATTGGCAGTTCTTTGAATTTACAAAAACAATTCTAGTAAATGCTACACAATCTATACATGTTTCTCTCATTCCCATGATTTAATTAAGTACAATTTAAGCAATTATCAACAATACGAAATTTAAACAATTTTCTTGCATTGGATGAAAATGAAGGAATTGTGCTAAATTATTATAATCATGTTTAGTTAACACTGGAAAGGAAGGCAAGGCAATTATTTTGTATAGCACACGTTTGATGATTAGAATACAAATGACCAGTTACAATAAGAAAATAATCAGTAAAATACAACAATGTAGGGACAAGTGAGTAAAAAACACAGTTTTAGTTCATTAACTGATCTTGCTGAAGAAAGCTCACAGTTTTTAACACAAGAAAGATTTTACAGTAATTAAGACAATCATTCGTGTGACAGTTAAAAACAAACAATTAAAAACAGTTACTCATAATCGAGTCTAAATAGGTAAGTTTTCATTTTAGATTTAAAAGAGTTCAGTGTCTCTGCAGCTTTGCATTCTGCCGGTTAGTTTGTAGCATAGAAACTAAAAGCTGCTTCTCCAGGTTTGGTTCTGGTTCTAGGGACGATCACTAAACTAGAGCTGGAGGACCTGAGTGATCTGGATGGTTTGTACCATGATAGCAGATCTCTAATGTACTCTGGTGCTAAACCATTCAATGATTTATAAACTATTATTCTCATTTTTGCTATTTCTTCTAGCCCCATGGTGAAAATATTATGAAGTATTCCCAACTTTCTGTAAACTCTAAAAAATTAGATTGGAAAACATTGCCTCTTGTTATAGAGAGATTAAAGTAAAAGGTTTTGCCAAAGCATTGACTGTTACCCGTTTGTTGACTAAACATATATTTTTAAAGTAATATAAAAAAAAATCTGTTATCACAGTTAAAACCTCTGAACCACATAAGGAGAAATATTGAATGCTATTGAAACCATTTTGGGTATTTAAAAATGTGTTCTATGAGAAAAGAGTCATCTTTCATTATTAATTAGGTGTTGAGCTCTGCTAAACTACATGTGGATGCAGTGGTGCAGTGGGTAATGTAGCCTGGGAAACATCAGCCTGTGTTCATGTTACACATTAAAATTCAGTAAGAGTAGCAATCCCAAGTATATTTAAATTTAAAAAAATTGTTTTAATTACTTAAAAATAATGTGACTTCATTATATAAGAAATTAATGTTATCAAAAATATCTTGTTAGAAGGTAAATCATGTCAAATTTACTTATTCTGATTATATGGAACCGATGTACACGATTTAATCATGTAAATTGAAATAACTTTTTCTTTCAGTGTAGTAACTAGAAACTCATAGTACTAGTAACTAATACTACTAACTCACATTTTCCTACTAGTTTTTTAGTAGGCCAGACTTTCGGCACACTAGCAAGACGTTTGCTCCTATTCGTACGCCCAAATGCTGCAACTGTAGCTCAGAAAAACCCATTAGTTGGCTGTTTGGCCCACTAGTTGACGACAAGACCGAACTAGTCGACGACTATGTCTAACTAGTTCACTATTTGGCATTTTCTTAATTGGCTAATTCTGCTCAGTAGTTTACTAATGACCAATAAATGTGCACACTAGTCGACTACTGTGCCATAAAAGTATCAACCATAGTCGACTAGTACAGCCTGAAGTGCGCATTAGTTCAGTAGTTGACGCTTTAATTGCCTTACTAGTTTTCTAGAGAGCCTTAAAAAGGTCTAATAGTTAAATAGTGTGTCTAAATCGTCTACTAGTTAAATAGTATGCCACAAATATTGCCCACTTGTCGACTAGTAACATTTCTTTTGGCCTACATGTCGACTAGTGCAGCCTAGAAGGCGCACTAGTTCACTAGCTGAAGATATGTACGCCCTACTAGTTCGCTAGTGCGCTTAAAAAATGCCGACTAGTGAACTAGTTGACTAAAAGAACAAAAAATACTCACTAGTTGACAACTAAGAATTTTGTTTATCTTGCTAGTAGAGCCAAAAGAGGCGCAGTAGTCGATGAATACAACTACTGCGATACAGACTACTACTACTGCTGCTACTAGACTAAAAGCGTAGTATTTCTTCTGCGAAATGCGGGCTTGAAATGTTTTCATCCACACACTGATAAAAAACAACTTGTAGGGTTTACTTTGATAAAATCATTATAACAATTTGCGCTCAACGTTAATAAGTACATTTTCCTGCTGCATTATCAAGTAGTTGCCGGTATCGAGTAAAAATTTTCCCAACTGTAAATGCAACCTTTGTGAAAACTTTAATTGAATGTTACTTAATTATATTTTATTTAGCAGGTTGTATTTACCCAAAGCACAAATACATGTGGCAGGAAACTGGAGTTAAACCAACAATATGGAGGCTGACTGACTCCCCTTACCAAAAAGTAGTATACCATAAGTAGTGTGATGTCACATTTTGGCAACTATAGACCAATTAAATCATGTGTTTTTCCCAAGACAGTCATGCCAACAACAGGAAATTTTTTGTGGACAATGTCTGTACAAAATTAAAAGGCCAGGAGGCTAAAACCTTAAGTGGCTCATCTTATTTTATGGCACAATTTACCTGATGCATCGTCATATGTTAATAAGTATACCAAAAATTTAGAACCTTATATTTCCCCAAGTATACTTTGATTCTCCAAGTACACTGATACAGGTATACAAGCAGATTACTAACAAGTATACTTCTTTGTACGAAATTGGCACACCTTTATGTTCATAAAAGTACACTTAAAAGTGTGCTTTTAGTTTAATTTTAATGATCTTTAAGTCTACTTTTAGTTAATGATAGTACACTACACTTTAATGTATACTGACAGTAATCTTCTGGGTATACTTTTCGTTTGCTACCAGTAAACTTCCAGTGCCCAGTTTAGTTTGAAAAAAGTGCACCGTGAAGTATACTGAATTGTAATCTTTTAGGTCTGCTGTTAGTACAACATACAGTCGTGGCCAAAAGTTTTGAGAATTACATAAATATTGGAAATTGGAAAATTTGCTGCTTACGTTTTTATAATAGCAGTTTGCATAAACTCCAGAATGTTATAAACAGTGATCAGATTAATTGCATAATCCTTCTTTGCCATGAAAATTCCTCTGCATTTCATTGCTGTCATTAAAAGACCTGCTGAGATCCTTTCAGTAATTGTCTTGTTAACTCAGGTGAGAATGTTGACGAGGAGATCATTATGTCAGGCTGATTGGGTTAAATGGCAGACATGACATGTTAAAAGGAGGGTGATGCTTGAAATCATTGTTCTTCCATTGTTAACCATGGTGACCTGCAAAGAAACGTGTGCAGCCATCATTGCGTTGCATAAAAATGGCTTCACAGGCAAGGATATTGTGGCTACTAAGATTGCACCTAAATCAGCAATTTATAGGATTATCAAGAAGTTAAAGGAAAGAGGTTCAGTTCTTGTTAAGAAGGCTTCAGGGCGTCCAAGAAAGTCCAGCAAGCGCCACGATCGTCTCCTAAAGAGGATTCAGCTGTAGGATCGGAGTGCCACCAGTGCAGAGCTTGCTCAGGAATGGCAGCAGGCAGGTGTGAGCGGATCTGCACGCACAGTGAGGCAAAGACTTTTGGAAGATGGCCTGGTGTCAAGAAGGGCAGCAAAGAAGCCACTTCTCTCCAAACATAAGGGACAGATAGATCTTCTGCCGAAAGTTTGGTGAATGGACTGAGGAGGACTGGGGCCAAGTCAGATTCTCCCATGATGCATCTTTCTGATTGTTTGGGGCATCTGGAAAAAGGCTTGTCAGGAGAAGAAAAGGTGAGCGCTACCATCAGTCCTGTCCCATGCCAGCAGTAAAGGATCCTGAGACCATTCATGTGTGGAGTTGCTTCTCATCCAAGGAAGTGGGCTCACTTACAATTTAGCCCCAAAAACACAGCCATGAATAAAGAATGACACCAAAACACCCTCCAACAGCAACTTCTTCCAAAAATCCAACAACAGTTTGGTGAAGAATAAAGCATTCCCAGAACAATCCCAGATCTTAATCCCATTAACAACTTGTGGTCAATCTTTGAGGCAGGTTTACAAACAAAAACCCACTAATTCTGACAAACTCCAAGAAGTGATTGTGAAAGAATGGGTTGCTATCAGTCAGGATTTGGCCCAGAAGTTGATTGAGAGCATGCCCAGTCGAATTGCAGAGGTCCTGAAAAAGAAGGGCCAACACTGCAAATACTGACTCTTTGCATAAATGTCATGTAATTGTCGTTAAAAGCCTTTGAAACGTATGAAGTGCTCGTAATTATATTTCAGTACATCACAGAAACAAATGAAACAAAGATCTAAAAGAAGTTTAGCAGCAAACTTTATGAAAAACTAATATTTGTGTCTTTCTCAAAACTTTTGGCCACAACTGTATACATTTCTAGTTATGGCAAATGGCCTGTACTTTTATAGCCCTTTATTTAGTCCCTACAGACCCCAACAAGTGTCTTGCCACAAGGACACAACGATTGAGACAGTCAGGACAGGGGCTTGAACCGACAACCATCCCATTAAAAGCCAAACTCCACACTCCCGACCCAAGGTCACTGCAGAAGTTCTACTTTTTATACACGTTTAATGCTAAGTAAAAAAAAAAAGAAATCGTGACAAACATAGATTTGGGTATTTTATTTGGCTCTAAAGATTTCCAGCAAAATGTAACCTCAGTCTCCAACCTTGTCACTGCAATGTAAAGAACAGTCGAGTGACAGTGGAAGTACTTTGCAAAGTATATCTTCAAGTAATTACATTAAGAGTAAACTGAAAGTATGTTCTCCTATTTTTAGTTTAAAATTAGCATACTAAAAGCGTACCTGCATATATTAGTATTTGGTAAGGGTCTCTACCACTGAGCGACAGCCACCCTAATTTATGTCCATGTGACATTTTGAATTACTTACCACTCCATGCAACACAGATCTGGACTATCTTTTCAAATCCCCAATTAGAAACTTACAATTCACAGATAAAAAATGCAATAACAGCATTCAAAAGTGTTCTTTAAACTGTAACACATTGCAACATTTCAAAATTTAAAAGTAGTGAGCGGTTCTGGATATTTCTTCCTTTGGACTTTTTCTCTAATAAAGATCAGCAAAAAGATCTACTGCTAATTCTTGGTTTCTAGACAGGAATGTGAGCAAGACACCATCACTATACTCAACTACTTTTTTTTATCTAGTGACTTGCATGTTAATGTGGTCAAGTGTTTCGAAATCGATATTTATATTCACACTGACAATTTTTACCCCACATTCCCCTTTTTTTATATCTCACAAAAGCCAAATACTCCAAATAAACTCTAGTAAAAAAAACTAAACAACGCGCAGGGTTTCAAATGCACTTTGCTTTTAAGATTAAAACTAACTATTTTTCGGTGAATTAGCATGTGCCATCAAACATTAAATAGTATTCGTAAATACATGATGAAATTTACCTTTTCTTCTCAGTTATTTCATGAATAAAATGTTTAAATTTTGCTTAAGATATTGTTGTTCCAAATTAAACTTGATTTTACAACGTATAATTGTAAATTGTAATATATTTTCAGTGTAGTTTAGGCTAACCGGAAAAAAAAATTTAAACCCACAAGTAGATGTAATGATTCAGATCAATTCAAAAATACTTTATTAAACACAAAAATGAATAAAATGTAGCTCATTTCATTACATTTTATTGAAAGTGTTGAGGATGCAGATGGCTGTGGGCAGAAAGGATCTCAGTATTACAGCGAATCTGATGAAGCCTTCGACTGAGGACACTCTTGCCGTGCAACAGCCTCACAAAGATGATGTTCAGGGTTGTCTGTAATTTTTCTTCATTTTATGAAGAATCCTTCTTTGCACAATCATCACCAGAACAGAAGCATCCTTCTTTCTCAAGTGGTTTAGCATTCTTCATAGATATTCACAGATATAAAAGCGTAGCTCTATATCATTTTCAGATATTAACACTGCTGTTATGGCTGACAGCGGAAAGCCTATTTACTGACATAGTAGCCAGTGTGTAAAAGTTTTGGACAAATATGCAGTAAACAACGGAAAGAGGAGATTGAACTCTCCACAATCTTGCTTTTTGAGCTACTTCAGGAAATCAAAAGGCAAAGCTGATAGTTCAGTCCCAGAGCTAGCACCAGACAAATAATGGAGCCGCTGATGAGCCTCAGCAGGAACTTGTCACACAATGCAAGAACCTGGGATCAGTTTCAAGACATCCAACTACATGAAGACCTCATGTTGCCTCGCATCCCTTGAAATGGATTTTTCAACTAGAAGAGCCCAATTCCTAGATCTTGATCCAACAGAAAAGTTTCGCTGGAACATCAAATCTTCTGTTTCTGAAGTAAATCTAAGGCTACGTTCACACTGCAGGTGAAAGAGCATCAAATCCGACTTTTTTGCCCCAATGCGACCCATATCTGATCTTTTTCTGGCGTTCTGAACGGCACAAATCCAATTTTTTTCAAATCCGACCCAGGTCACTTCAGTATGTGGTACTGAATCCGAAACATATCTATATAATTTGTCATAATTCCGTCGGTTCCGACTGTGCAAGAATTGAGACTGCTGAAAAAACGCTTACATCTGTAGCCGCCATTTTTACTTCAGTTAAAAGAGCGCGTTGTGTGTGACGTACTATGGCGACGTCTCATATTCTTCTGCGCATGCGGGGCGCTTTGGAGCCGTGAAACGTTCACACTGGAGCGCGTTTGCTGTCGCATTTTAGCTGTAGTGTAAACGACTATACAAAAAAAATCGGATTTGATCAAAAAAATCGGAATTGAGCATTAAGACCTGCAGTATGAACGTAGCCTAAGAAATGCAGCAGTTGGAAGAAGTCCAACACAGATGTGAAACTAAATGCAGGAGTTTGACAAAAAAATACTGGCCTAAAAGGACTTTTCGCCCTTTATTTATGTAGGGATAAAAATGTGTATGGTTTTTAAACACAGCTACCGCTTTTGGAAGCTACTAACAACATTAGATCTAAAGCCAACACATATTTAGTGCAATCTGAACTAAAAGTAGAAGGAAAACTGTACATGTGTAGGTTTTTTGTGTAATTGTACTTTTTAAAGTCGTTTTTAAAGTGTGTAATTTGATTTTGTGTTTTTGTTAAAGTATTGTAGTTCGCTACATTTCTAGAGTGATTTATAATATGTAGAAATATAAACAACAAAAACATCCTGTAGACCTATTAGGATATCAGAAGTTATTTTTTTCCCCCATACAGAAATACTTTACTGCAAAGCGAGCAAGGGTGAACTCTACTAATTTTAAAAATCAACTGCTGCTCAAAATGAAAGAGGTTCAGACAGCAACACTGAGGATGGACGCAAACAAAGAAACAGTCATCTAGAAGTACATCAGGGCAGGGAAATTATGAGAAATTCTTTTTTTTTAGCAGCTGCTATATTTGATAAGCTTTAAGTTTATTTAACATGTTCTAATATCTGGCGGCAACAATATCAGTTTCGTCTGAAATGTTCCGTCTACTTTGGGACAATCACAGCAATTGTGACCGATAGAGTTACGTATTTTGATTTATATACTGGTAGTTTGCCTACAATAACGCTGAAACTATCGAGATTTATGTCCCATTGTCTTTTTGCACCATACAGGAGGGACTACTGTAAAAAAAAGAAAGTTTTACTGGGAGTACTTTGAGTAAATCTTTAGACTGGTAATTATACTTGTACTAGAGAAACATTTGCCAGACAGCTGGTCTGAGTATTTCACAATCTGCTCAGTTACTGGGATTTTAACACACAACCATTTCTAGGGTTTACAAAGAATGGTGTGAAAAGGGAAAAACATCCAGTATGCGGCATTCCTGTGGGCGAAAATGCCTTGTTGATGCGAGAGGTCAGAGGAGCATGGGCCGACTGATTCAAGCTGATAGAAGAGCGACTTTGACCTAAAAAACCACTCGTTACAACCGAGGAATGCAGCAAAGCATTTGTGAAGCCACAAACACGCACAACCTTGAGGCGGATGGGCTACAACAGCAGAAGACCCCACCGGGTACCACTCATCTCCACTACAAATAGGAAAAAGAGGCTACAATTTGCACCAGAATTGGACAGTTGAAGACGGGAAAAATGTTGCCTGGTCTGATGAGTCAATTTCTGTTGAGACATTCAGATGGTAGAGTAAGAATTTAGCGTAAACAGAATGAGAACATGGATCCATCATGCCGTGTTACCACTGCACAGGCTGGTGGTGGTTTAATGGTGTGGGGGATTGTTTTCTTGGCACACTTTAGGCCCCTTAGTGCCAATTGGGCATCGTTTAAATGCCACGGGCAACCTGAACATTGGGTGTTTCTCAATGCCCAGGAACCTTGCATTGATAACTTGGTCCCGCCCCGGTTGCCTAGGAGATATGTCATCAGAGAAGTAGTATTACTACGCTACAATGCTATTACGATGGGCGGGACGTAAACAGAGCACGTAAGCCGGCAGCCGCGGTCACGTAAGGCAAGTCTCTTCCAAGCGGTTTTCTTTGACCAAGGAAGGACAGTGTCCTCGTAAGCAAGGCGCCATTGTTTCTGACCATGTCCATCCCTTCATGACCACCATGTACCCATCCTCTGATGGCTACTTCCAGCAGGATAATGCACCATGTCATAAAGCTCCAATCATTTCTAATTGGTTTCTTGAACCTGACAATAAGTTCACTGTACTACAATGGCCACCACAGTCACCAGATCTGAACCCGATAGAGCATCTTTGGGATGTGGTGGAACGGGAGCGTCGTGCCCTGGATGTGCATCCCATAAATCTCCATCAACTGCAAGATGCCATCCAATCAATACGGGCCAACATTTCTAAAGAATGCTTTCAGCACCTTGTTGAATCAATGCCTCGTAGAATTAAGGCAGTTCTGAAGGCGAAAGGGGGTCAAACATATATATCCACACACACATTATCTACTTTAATTATTGGTTTCCTTGAAAAACAAATTAGGAAACTTTTTTCTTGTAATTTTGTTTTTTACAATTATGTCACATTTCTAGTAATTTCTGAATTTGGGATTTGAACATAACATTAACATAACCTTTTTGTACAATCATATAATTTTTAAATATTACATAATATGCTACGATTTCAGAACAAGTACTCAACACTTCAGCTGCGTTTTTACCAGATACTTGCTTTAATTTTAGTAATTTTTTGGATTAGTACTTTGTGCTTTTACCTGAATAAAAATATGCAGAAGTAGGGCTACTTTTTGCCTACTCTACCCACCTCTGTTAATTTCTCTTTATAGTTTGGATGTTTTAGGTTTTCAGATGTGTAAACAAAATAGAATCAAAAATGCCATTTTATTTATCACCAGAATAGAAATCACTGTAAATTTACCACAAAGAGAAAAAAATTGACTAAAGACAGAAAGCAAAAATGTTTATTTTTATTTCTACAAAACCCCAAACTTTGTCATGCTTTTTCAAATATAGATAAATAAAATTCAAACATGAAAATAGAAAGGGGGAGGGGAGATGACGGTGATGCAGCAGCAACATTGCCACACCACAAAACCTTCACTTGAATCATGAGCGTATATGAGCTGGGTGCACTGATTGGTTTAAACACTGAAGAACATGTCCAGAGACACGATGCGAAGGCTAATTTGATTCAGATCTGATGTTGAAACCAGTCACTGAGAGCCCTTGTGTCGGGTTAGGCTTTGAAATATGAAGCAATTATCGACGTTACTTGAGAGACGCTTTGCTTCACACGCTCTTCTCATCTCAGTGAGCAGAACACCATCCACAAACGTCTGGAGTTTACATACAAAACAGCGCAAGGGCAGGTGTACAAACAGTCAATGATAGACCCTCTCGGATTTGAGGTTTTTAAAATCGGACCGCGCCGTCACCTGACCAAGTGAGACGTTAACCAGTAGATGATGATGGGCTGAAAGACGGCGGTTGCCACGGTGATATAAATGCGGAGTTGAGGCTTCGTGCTGGATCCCATTCCAATGGATTCCGAGGAGATGGATGGCAGGATTTTCATTTTCAGAGATCGAACCTGTAGAGAAAAAAAAAACAATTTTAGAAACGGGGAAACTGGAAAGCTGCATGGATGAGCCACGATTTTCTCCAGCTGAATAGAAACCGAAGTGAGACTGAAACAAAATTATCTTTGGATCTATAGAGGAACGACCAAGAGTCTGCACACAGCTTCAGTTAGTACAGCTAAAACCACTGATCAGGCCCGACATCTAATGCCACATTTCCACTAGTACCAGGACGGTACGGGACGTTTTGCCATGTTTCCATTACATGCGTCCGTTCAGAACCGACCCCTTTTTTCAGTCTACCTCTGCCTTGGTTCCAAGCGTGCTGAAGCGACCCGAAACGGCCACCGAGGACCGATTGGTCCGGTAACATGATATCCGTCTCACTCCTACGCAGCAGCTGTAGCCGCTGTTTGGTCTGGAGTTGTTTGTTTGTCTCAGAGTACGCTATAGTTTAAAGTTTCAAATAAGCAGAACACTGCAGTTAACTGTAAGCAGCCTAAAATTAAAAATAAATCATCGTGAGCCACGAATTATATAACTCTTAAACAACGTGGTGATACTGTGAGTATATATATTATAGAATGCCTGTTTTTCACCATGTTGGCTGAATGGTTATTGTTGGTGACTCCCGCTCGGTAGGTTCAGGTTCACAGATATTCTTCCTGGTTTCAGAAAATACTCTTTCATAGATTTGTTTTTAAAATTATTATTACATTTTTTTTTAAACTGTTTTAGGTTTTGTATTTCAATAAATGAAACCAAAAACAAATTTTAATGGCAGAACCGTACTTTTAATTTATGATTTTTCAATGCACTATTTCTTCTATTTATTTTTGTGCCAAAATATGATTCCCTTGACTAACATTATTAAACAAGGGCCATAAAATAAAGGTTGAATATTTACAGACACTTGGAGGTAGGGCTGGGTGATAAGGCTTAAAAATTAAATCTCCGATTTTTTTAAATACCAAATCTGATTTCAGATTTTAATCTATTTTTTCCAGTCTGATTTTTTTTTCGTAAGAAGAAATTGCAAGTGATAAAAATATTTTCAAAAACCTGCTTTTATTGCAACCATCTTGTCCTGCAGCTGACTTGAATTTAATGTCCAACCAAAAACCCGCTTCAAAGTATCCTTGTAAAACAAGATTGCTAGATTGACATCCTGAGCTATGAAAGTCTAAGTAGTACATCGTTAAAAAAATCTGTTTTCCAAAAATTCAATCTTCATAAACAGAATAGAGATGCATGTTGCTGGAGCTTTTGTTAAGCTAAGTCTTCGTCCACTTCTGTTCTTTCGAGATGGTAATGGAAACACAACCTACTCGTTCCAGATCGTACTGACCCATTCCATACGGTACCGTACTGGCCCTAGTGGATATGGAGCATAAGTGTAGTAGACGGTCCCTCCAGGATTTTTTTGATCGCACCTATTAACACAAATTCAGCCGATTCCTGTGAATTCTGCGCATCTTGCAATTTTATCCAATTACCGCAACTTTAATCCATATTTTACCAATTGTGACTCTTGGTGAAATTTGCTCTTTTTTTTTTCTAAAATAGGTCGCCTAAGTGACTCGTGAAGATCCAATAAGAAAAGAATCGGCTCTAAGCAGTGACGCGCGACCTGCATGGACACAGCAGCGAGTTGGGTTGGGCATCAAGAATCGAGCATCGACTGGAACCGGGACCAACATTTAAATTCTCCCAGAATCTCTCCATTTTTTAAATTCCAATTCCTAGTTTCGATTCCCTGTCCTCCGACCAGAGGAAGAAGAATCGGTGAGAAGTGTTAAGAGTTACTGCGCAATCATGGAGTATGTGTAAAGGCGCTCTAAAACGTGGCTTCACTTTAGCAAACAAAACAACAACATGGCTCTGTGCCACACAAGGAATCAGAATCGTCCAAATTCAAACGATGCCCAACCCGAGCGGCGAGTTATCAGGAGAACGGTCTTAACGTATGTGACTGACAAGATGTGTAGTTTCAATTATTTTTTACATCCTTTGAGTTATTTAGGGATAAAAACAGTTTTGATCGACCTCAAAAATCAGATTGATTAGTCGGATTGATTACTGCAACAGCATCATCACAGGTTTGCCTAAAAAGTCAACCAGACAGCTGCAGCTGATCCAGAACGCTGCTGCTGGTGTCCTGACTAAAACCAGGAAAGCAGAACACATCACCCCGGTTCTAAAGTCCTCACACCGGCTCCCTGTAGCTCAGAGAATAGACTTCTAAATACTCCTACTAGCTAAAAAAAAAATCGTTGAATAGCTTAGCGACAAAGTATGCTCAAGATTGTCACTATGTAAACTAGGGCTGCCACGATTCGTTGATTAGTCACGACAACGTCAACGAGAAAAATTGTCAACAAATTAAGTAATCAACGTTTTTCTCTTAGAAAACGTTTGCTGTCCCATTATCTGCTCCCTTTCTGCCCGTCACGCATACGCGCAGTTGTGGAAGCTACAGCTTAGAAAAGCTTTAACAGCAACGTAGCTCTAACGTTCTAGAGTTTTATTGAATAAAAAGAGAAACATGTGTAATGCAAAATTCACAAAGAAGAAGCTGCTTTCCACAGCAGTCCAGCAGGGTTGTTTGAGCTTCCTAAAGGGAAGCCCGCTGTGGCTAATGACAAACACGGACAGTAGCCTCTGTGAGCTAGTTAGCTTGTTACTGTTAAATGAGCTATCACCTTAAAAATCACTATTTTAGGAACTACATTACATTTCGATGTAACGAGCAAATATTAGAGCAGCTGCTCCTGCAATAACATGCATTTTACACATGATCCGATTAGTCCACTAATCAGCAAACTAATTTGTGATTAGTTGATTATCAAAATGATAGTCTGTGGCAGCCCTAATATAAACCCCTCCAGACCAATCAGGTCATTTAATATCGGCATCCCCAGCATCAGAATCAAACATGGAGAAGTAGGTCTGTCAAGAAAACAAATGTTGCTGGATGATAAAGTAAGAAATGATTACGATAAGCGATAATACTGTCCCTTACGCCCTAAATGTTGTTTTATTTTTACATGTTTTTATAACAAGTTTTTCCCGTTTCTTTACCGGCGAATCATGTAAAGCACCGTGAATTATCTTGTTGAAAGTGTGCTGTACAAATAGAAATAAAATTGCCTTGCCTTGTCGTTTTGGGTCGATTTTCAACCTATATAATAATAATAATAATAATGTAAGTATGCCCTCTGAACAATAAATAAACTTTAAACCCCAAAAATATACCACTGGAACTAGAATTTTTTAAATATCCAACATACATTAACGAAAAAAAAAAAAAAAAAAAACACAAAAAAAAAAATGGATCGACTCTAAACAAGATTATCCTTCTTGGCTCAGACAAGGAAAACAGGAAAAACTACCAGTTAGGAGTTTTGCAAGAAGTGCAAACTAGCAACAAAACACTCACTTTGAATAATAATAAAAAAAGAAAAATCCATTCCCTTTTTCCGCCACTACAGATAGAATTGGACAACAGATGCATTTTTTACCATCCAGTCTCTATGGTGGAAAGATGTAGACATGGGACGAAAATAAACAAGCATTCAAATTGATTGATTTATTTTAACAGGCCTATGGAGAAGTCGCCTTCAGTTTCTATGTTACCGTTATCTGGAGCAAACTTCCAGACCACTGCAAAGCTGCTGAAACACAGAGTTCCTTTAAATCAAAGCTAAAATCTCATCTGTTTAAAGCTGCCTATGAGTAAGTAGGGATGGGTAACGAAACCCGGTATTAAATTAGCCCTGGGGCTGATTCTGACGGTCCACCTGGGCTGATAAGCTTAAACCTTATCGGTCCTTATCGGTAAAATTAAGGTCGTATTCATCTTTTGCGGGAGATATAAACACAAGCTAAACACGGTATTGGCATCCCGCTCCTCCTTAAAAAACACACTGATGGTGGGAGGAGCGACTGCTGCGTAGTGCTCTCACTGTAACCTTCGCTCACCTGTAGTTACACAGACACGATGGCAGAGCGAACGAAACAATCAAAACTTTGGCTACGTTTTACAAAAATAGAAGCAGACAATCCACGCTGTCATAAATGCAATAAAAGCTTTGCTTGCAAAGGCGAGAACACGAATAATACGACCAAAAAGTTTTTTGACGGCCTGAGTGCTGCAGCGTTAGGAGGCAGCAGTACAGAAAATGAATGGGTGGATATTATACGCATTCATTCAATTAATTTTGGCTCTTGCCTTGTTTTATAAGGAAGTTATGTTTGATATTTTTTATTTGAATACCTTAAACTTTTTTTAAATAAACAACATAGTATTTTTAGTTTTTGATATATAAAATAATTTGCTTACATGGTATTTTTATTACGTTATTAATTACTTACTTTTTATTTTGTAGTTATTTACTTTCTGTACTTTGCTGTTCCAATTATTAAAAAATAAAACAATTATAATTCATTATTTGTGTTTTCCCCTTTTGTTTTAGTGTTTTAAAATAAAAAAAAGTACAGATAAAGTACCGGATCGATAAGGAGTATCGTTGAGAGTAGTAGTATCAATAAATCCTTAACGATACCCGTCCCTACGAGTAAGTGATATAAAAAAACTGGGATGTAATCCTAGTAGCTTGTTTTTATGTGCTTCATGTCTTTGAAGTTACATTTTTCTGTTTTTATTGTTGCTTTTATCCCCCCCCCCCCCAAAAAATCATGTAAAGCACCTTGAATTGTCTTGTTTTTTTAATTGTCACACAAATTATTGTCTTAATTACTTTAAATGCTTTCTTGTGTTAAAATCTGTGAACTTTCTTCAGCAAGATCAGTTAATGAACTAAAACTTTTTTTTTACTCACTTGTCCCTACATTGTTATATTTTCTTTATTATATCTGCTCATTTGTATTCTAATCATCAAACTAATTTATGCTGTGAACCAGTCTTAATCATGTAAAGAACCTTGAATTGTCTTGTTGCAATACAAATAAAAATTGCCTTGCAAAAAGGGGAAGACCTTTACTTATTTTCTAAGTTAACTTTTATACAATAGAGCTGGCATTTAAGTCTGGTAGTGTGCTAGGTAATTGTACTTACAATGAAGAACATTAGGGCAAAAGAGGACCAGATGAGGGCAACATAATAGCCGTCACTCCCAAACAATAAGCCACACAACAACGTGAAGATTATTCTAGGAGACACAAACACACAAGTACAAACGAATAAAGTTATTAGCATATGTTTAACATTGAAAATCGATTAATTAACTCTAATATATGTGCAATAAAAGGTGTATTTACCCAACATATTTGTATCCGCTGTAGGCGATGAGATCAAAGGTTGAGAGGTCGCTGTGTACCGTCAGTAGATACAAACTCAGCAACATGACCAAGACCTCGATGATGATCCACACGAGGGCAGTGCTGGCACACAGTCCAAGAACCTCCGGGCTGAACCTTCACACAGGGTCAACAGATACGCCCCATTAGCATCATCAAGCGTTAAAAGAAACACCAGAAAAGGTGAGGAACATAAAGGAATCATCACCTTTTTTGAATACCAAGTGCCATTCCAGCCAGTAGAATGTAGGTGATGAAGGCCATGGCTGTGAGACAAAGACATAAACCCTAAACCAAACAGGCATCCCAGAATAGCCAGACAATTAGTTGGTGTTCACAAACAACTTACTGGGTATGTAAAGGTCAGGCGCGTTTACGTCTTGCCGTGGAGTGAGTGGAGAGTCCCGATGGTAACGGACCTCCCAGTCCTGCAGAAGGGACGAGCGTGGAAGAAGTCAGCCTCATTCAACAGGACAAACATGTAAAGAACTGAAAGATCGTTTAACTTTACAAGCAGTTATTTGAAATAACCCTGTGCGGATTACCAGTCCACACCCAAAACCGGTGCTAATTTTCGTTACGATGAGAATTTTTAATATAGCGCTCCAGACAACATCCGGAACGTATGATTTGGGAAAGTGTTACAGCGCTGACACACCTCTACGGTATATACTAGCACCGCAGTGTGGGACCTGACCCGGAGGAAGTAATACCAAAAAGAGGAGCCACGTCTGTAGTTTAGAAGTTTATCAGCTTTAAAAGGTCAGACGAGAACCGAACAGAACCCATCTTAGTGCTATTGCGAGAAACCAGTAGGGGGGAGTGTAGAGCGCTGTTTGACTGCAGGTACCAAGGGGCAAACTCCACCAGCAGAATATGAAGCCACCCAGGAAGTGGCAAACATTGCAGTTCCTCCCTCATCCACTGGGGGCTGGCTCCAAGAAGGAGCAACTTCCCATTGACTCCCATGTTAGAAGGCCAACTTTACAGAAAAAATAAACATGTTTACAGCCTTTAATCTTTCGAGAGGATCTGAGTTGTCATGATGAGTTTGTGAATGTTTTTTGCTGGAAGTGTTAAGCTAAGCCCGGCAATGTCCTCACCCTCCACCGATTGTAATGGAAATACAACCATTTTAGGCCGTAGTGACCCGACCCATTTGGATATATGTTTCCCAATCGATATGTTTCTGGTTCTAAAGTGAACCTAGTTGAAAAACGGGGCAAAAGTCTCTCAACCGCGGTCTTCTGGCTGAAACCAGCTGCACCTCTTTGCCCATTTTTTGAGTTTCTGAGAGTGACGAGGTGAGTGACGCGGACAAGATGGCGGCGGTGGGAAGCGACCAGTTGGCTTCAGTTTTGCTCTTCAGAAATCTCGTCCATTTTTTCCCCTTTGGTCTATGGTAGGTACAAGGGGTCAACGTCGGCAAAACCAGTAGGGAAGAAAGCAACAATAGCGGTAAATATGGTCTTTTTATCCTGTTATCTGAATATTAACCACCTAATGCTATGGTCATCATGTTTGTTTTGTTTCTACTGTACAAATCCGACACTCTATCCAGTCTGAGTTCTGTACTCTGCCTCCTAGTGGAATTATCCTGAACTGCATGCACTGCAAAACAAGTAGACGCAGTCTGCTGCTAGCGTCAACACGAGGTTAAAAAGCAAGTAAGCATCTCTAGTCTATCTATCATTATCATTATTGTAATTCTTTTTATAGTTTTTCCCGTCCCAATACCAGTATCGGTGCATCCCTAATGGTCTTATATGGAGAAACAAATACAGTAAAAACTGTGGGTTTTAAGAAAAAAGTGATCTGATAAAAAGCTTAAAATTTCTGCTGAATTAAAATTAAAAATCAATAGTTTGCTTTACCATTATCTCCGTTGCAGAGGAAACTGGGTTTGGGATTAAGTTCGTACAGGTGCAGTTATAATGTTTTATAAGAACAGGGCATCTTTAAAACAGATTAAAGGATGAAAAGATAATTAGATGACAATACCAGCAGGTCCCCCTTAAAAATCCATAAAGTTTGTAATACTGAATATTTTTTTATTACTTTGATAAGATTTCAAAAGTCACAATACATAGTACCTGACCATAATCTTGTGAGAAGATTTTGCACCAACTATAGTTCAAATATTGAGCTGCAGACCGTTTACTATGACGTGTAATCACTCTGAAGGTGAATAAACTCAGAGTTCTTCTAAACACACAGTTACTCCCAGCCCATAAATGTTCATAAACAACACTGATAAAGAGGCGGATTATCGTGTACAACAAGTTTCAGAGTAATACATGTGATACCAGGGGAAAATCCCTGGATAAAAAAAAAAGAAGAAAAGTACTGAGTGTTTTGTTTCATCACAGGCAGTGACGTGGAACGTGGTCGGACGGACTCGGATTACCTGATGGGTGTAGGGGAACATCAGGATCATAAGTTTCTTCAGGACGTATCTGGTGTCCACTGCGAAGAAGTACTTTAGCTTGTTCACAGACATGAATCTGCTGATCTGAAATGCAAAAGTGCAAACATGAGACAGGAATCAGAGGAGGAGCTTACATTTACAATGAAACACGTAATATAGTGCTTCTGAGGAGGCTACACAAATACATTACTCAGATATTTCATTTTTTCTCAAGCTTTAGTATAAAACATCCAATAACCCACTTTTTTAATGACCAAAAACATAAAACACATCAAAAACAGATGCACTTCATACAGCTTTCCCTGTCTGGTACCAATTTTTCCTCGATTCTGATTTTTTCTGGTCAACCCCCACTTTCCACCAAACGTGTGACACAATAGTTTCACTCGCAAGCTCAGCAACACGTCCCTTCCCACTGGGAGCGTTTCAGACGCATATCGGCAGACGCCCCGTTTACCTGTCCCGCAGAAAGCGGGTTTAAGACCATCAGCCATTTTGATAGATTGCTGTGGAAGCGATGACATTTTAGAAAAACGGATGAAGATAATTTTGCTGTGTACTGAACCTTTTCACTGATCCGTCAACGTTTCTCGCCAAATCGCTGTATTTCCTTGTTAAAATGTAGGTACAAGATGCCCTTTTTTTTTACAAACCGCTAGGGCTGCACAATTAATCGTATTTTGATCGTGATCACGATTTTGGTGACCACAATTAAACGAACGTGATCATCAACGATATTTACATTCAAAATGCGAGCTCTTCTGCTTTCTTCTTCATCACACAGCGACTGAATCAATAGTTTACGAGCCACCAGAGGGCAAACGCATGGCTAAAGCTTCATTAAGCTGCCCAAATAAAAACCAAGCACACGCCACTGATAATGGCTGCACTACACTTGCTACGTAGCAGGTGAAAAGGAGTGTTTGAGCAATGTAGTAGATCCAAATCTCCATTATGGATCTGACTAGTAAGCAGAAAGTTCCTGAAAGTGTACTACCGCCACAGTAAGCAGCCGGTGGATGCTACGCTATCCCACAATGCAGCAGACGCCCCAAATCATAGAAGAAGAAGGACGTAGCTAAAAATGGCTACAGACGAACTGATAACCATTGACACTGCCGCAGTTTCAGCAGATAAATGTACGTGAAGCAATGTTACTGATTACTGTGATTGTTTTTTGACTGATTAAATATTTAAGTCGTTAAGTCATACCAGACAAAATAACAGCTAGAGGATGGCGGGACCACAGGCGAACGTAACGTAAACATCTGGGTCAACAGAACAGTCATATGGGTCAAAGGACATGCAAAATGGTGGAGCAGTACGTCTGATTTCATGCCTATTACACAATCGTTTGTTATGCAGTATTACATCAACAGGTGAGTAATAGTTGCTACGTAGCATATAGTAAATACTAAGGATTTGGATGCAGGGAATGTCAAAGGCCTTTTCTGTACAAGCTGTAATGGTTTCCGTTAAATTGCACTCTGCAGTAACATATTTAGCTTGTACTTTTAAATATATATAAGTATTGGAGTTTTTGTGCATTATTTATCATCTATTCTAATCTAAAGTTTTATTTTTCGCAAACAAAACGTTTATAATTGGTGCAATAAAAATAGATATTTTACAGGAGTGGATGAATGATCATGATTAATAATTGTGATTACAATATTGATCAAAAATGTCGTGAATAGTATTTTGGTCAAAATCCTGCAGCCCTACAAATAACCAAAAGTGGTGAACCTATTTTTTGCCTAAATGCGTTATATCCTCTCACAGGTAAAAAAAAAAAAATTTTACCAGGATGATTTGAATATTCACAAAATTTGGGTCTAGGTAAAAAATTAAATTTTCCTGAAAACTACTGAGACGGATTTGTAGCGAGCTCTTCAGATACTCATGAAGGCATCTAAGAATCCGAATCAGACCTGGACACCCTACCCAGCGGTGGCCAAAACCGCAGTATTTATGTTTATGCATTTTGGCTCACTGTGTAGTTACACCAAAATTCGTAGTGAGTTACCGCTGCGTTAAAGTGCACATTATTGCGTTAAAGTTGTGTTTTCTGACTTAAATTAGTGATAACTCATTGGCGGAAGCAGCTGTGTAGATCTTCACACTATTTGGTCATGATGATGTGATACAGTGACGTGTTGTACCAAGAGAAATCGTATCTCCTGACGCGGAGCACGCGCTCACTCACAAAAGCGGTGTCTGCTATCCTCCGCTGTTCGATGTTTTTGTTGTTTTTTTTTTTTTAAACCGACAGTACACTTGTACATTTGCGCTCCATATTTGGTTTCATGACAGTGACGTTACGCCGCAAGCCATATGAGGGCGACAGAGGGCAAACATCTGCAAAGCTGCAGATAAGGATTACCATTATTGTTGTAAATCAGGCGAATTCAAAATCTTACAGAGAATTAAAGGTCAGCTTCAGTTTAATATTTCAGGCAAAGGTAAAAAGCAAAACACTTACTATACGCTGGTGTGTGCAATGCTGCCTTCCACTGTCATGGGATCGCATTCGCTCTATATTTTTTAGTAAATAAATACATTGTTTTACATTTGTAAGTTGCAGTGTTACTATTGGTGTTTTCACTAGAAGATGAAATATCCTATGCTCCTGAACTCAGCATAGATTTCTTTTTTTTTTTTCTTTCGCTCTGTAGGAGTTAAAGAGGAGTTTTTATCTTTGTTTCGGTTTCTGTGCCTTTAGTATATAGTTTAAAGTACAGTTAAGCATATTTGTTGAAGTTTACCCATATTAGAAATGTGTTTAATCTGCTATGCTGATTTGTGGTACTTAAATGTAGGGTATACGATTTCATTTTAACACACTTTTTTTTAAAACCGCAAAAAATGCTCTTCATATAGCAGTGGCAACCAATAAGTTAGGAGTTCTTAAACTTGGCCGAGTAATTTTTATTCTTTCTACAGCGAGAAATTCTGGGGAAACCTCATCCAATCAACTTCCACGGTCCGTCCAGGATAAGAGACTTGTAAGCAAAGCTTGCCAGTTCCAGGATCTCCCCCTCTGTGCGTCCCCTTCGTGTGCACGCAACGCTCGTTCTAGCCTTTAAACAGGAAGTGAGCTCGCGCTACCTTACAAACAGATAAATTGATTGCGCAAGCTGCAGTAGCCGACTTTTTTGTTTGGTGAAGCGTTTAGTTTGAAGTTAGCAGCAGATTAGCTTCCCAAAGTGAATCGAAAACGCAAAGCTGTTGGTGAAATAGCAACGAGAAAGAAGAAAGCCGACGAAGAGCGTGCCAAAAGCCGAATCTGCATCGGAGCTGCTGCATTTACACGGTGGCAAAAACTCAAGGAAGCTAAGGGCTTGCTGACCGATGCGTTGGTTACTGAGTTTCTCCTGGACAGGTAAGATCCCGTTATATTTTGTGACTTTGGTTGAAATGGCTTGCGTCCTGCGAGTTGTTGACTGTGGCAGAGACAACGGGACCATGCTGGCTGCGCGTGCCTGTGTTATTGAGGCGTGGCTTAGAGGGACTTTTTATTTTGCAATAACGACCTGTTGAAGAGCGCTCCCACAATCCTACGCCCTAACTTTAAGAGTCGTTGTTTGCACCGCTTGTAGTAGTAGGTTTGAATTATTGCACAGTCACCATCAAATGTAACTAGGAGGTGCATTTGTAAAAATCGGCACGACTCATCAGCTAATATATTGAGGTCGGGACATCCATAATCACCACTAAACAAATGGATATAGTCTATAGTTGGATGAATGTGCAAAGTGGACGCTTATTGCTCCAACAGTTTCACTGGATGGCTGAACTGAAATACAGCTGTAATGATTTGGTCCATGACTCTTATCTGTGAAACAAATCAGATGGATTTATCATTTCCTTTTTGCAAAGTGAAAGACCCTCGTAGTCACCTTCTCATGATGAACTGTCTCACATTGCTAATATAAACAACAAACAGGTCAATGAAAGACAGAGGACAAAAACCATGTCTGACGACGACACATCAGTCAGTCCTGATATTCCTCACCTCTTTGTTCACAATGTCTTTCCCTTGGTTGGCTAAAGAGGAGCCATACATCATTGCGACGTTGGCCATCGGGTCGGCGAACAGGTTGTTAGCCGCCGGACCCCCCTGCATGTCACTTGCGGGTCCCGCCATGTTATAACCGGGAGCGTAGAAGCCCTGGCTGTTCACTCCAGGTGCCGCCGCGCTGGTGTCGTCAAACAAGACAGAGTCTCCAGTAGTGGGAGCCGCACGGGCTCTCTGCTTGGCTGTGAACAAACAACACGGTTAACGGTTACCGCCCGTCTAGAGAAGATAAACAGAACATTTAACTGTAACACAGCTCAAATTACACATATATCAAGTGTAATTTGAACGATTGGGCTGTCAATGGCACGTTTCAAGGAAATATTGGCTCCCTTAGCTTAGAAAAAAACCTTTGAGGGGAAAATAGTGATAAAAAATATGGACAGAAGAATCTAATCTCTAGAGAAGAACTGATTCAAACGCAGTGTTCTCCTCCTGACTGACCTCACGAACTTGTTCCTACTCAAACTGAAGATAACATCTGTAGAGATTTCATGTTAAACATGTTAGGCTTCTGAACAGCATGTTCATTTCTGTGCGGTCGTTTCTTTTTGTTGTTGCATTGATTAATGCATTAATGTTTCTTGGACAGAATTTTTCCCCCCCTACATGAAATGTTTGCCCCTCTTTATTAACCTCCTGGATACGCCGCTTCTCAGCAGCATGAATAGTCGCTTATTAATCATTCTAAAAAGTCGTAGGCGTCTCTGTGTCTGGAGAAGTATTTTTTCTTACTTTGGTAGCAGTGCAGCATTGAGTTAGTTGATTTTGTTCCCAACTTTGTTTTCTGCAGAAACACAAGCATGATCGGCTCATAGAGCTGGAATCAAAAGCAATGATGCACTTCTGAAGTTACCATCGGGCATCCGAAAGGAAGGTTGAGGTCGGTTCAAACAATTTTTAATCCTAAATGTCTCTGAAGATTTTTAAAGTAGCTGAAACTACGGCTTTTGTCATTCACATACAGACTGTTCTGAAGACTTGTGGCTCGCTTTTGAGTCACTAATTACAACTGATATTTTTCCCCCCAGACACACGAATCGCGTAGTTAGCATATTTTGGTTTCAAAATGGCGAATTTCACCATCAGGTGATGGATTTTAATGACTGAAATGAGGAAACTGTACCTCATAGCTCCTTCCTTGGCAAAATAAAAATGTAACAGATTTTATTCTCCATCCCTCTCACGTAAGAAACGGGGAGTGTACGTGAAATGGGACCCAGTCAGATATCGGGAGAAATTCGGGACTCTCCTGAGTAATATCGGGGAGGGTTGGCAAGTATGATGTCAGTCACCTGTTATAATACGTCATGAAAAGCCCTCGCAGCATCAGACAAACCTGTTGCTCCTAGTAGTGACAGCACATCTTTTTTTTTTTTTGCCTTAACAGAGGTCTGCTTTGGGAGTACCTCAGGGTTTCAGGTCAGCCGACCGCGTTCACTGAATTCTGATTAGTTAAGAGGATTTATCGCGTTTAGGCAAAAAATAGGTTCTGCGCTTAAGGCGGTTTGTAAAAGACCGGCATCTTGTACCTACATTTTAACAAGGAAATACAGCGATTTGGCAAGAAACGTTGATGGAGCCGTGAATAGGTTCAGTACACAGCAAAATGACACGACAAACTTTTTTTTTTAATGCCGTTTATCGCGTTTTGGAAGAGAGCTCTTCGTCTGGTAAAGATCACTAACCCCTTTCTTAGTTTCTGTAGTTTTATGATGTACTAAATCTTACTACTGCATCTCATCAATATGGAACTGATTTGTTTCTGATGGCATTTACTGTATCATAATTGGGCTGCACACGAGGGAAGATATGCTTTTGAATGGGATACACCCTATGGGTGATAATTTTTTATTACTAGTTTCTACTTCCCTCTTGTCTGCTTTTCATATTTCCACTATACGTGGAAGTGACAAGGCATGATATGTACATAAGGTGCCTAATTCAGCAATTGGAGGTGGCTGTGGGACTCCCTTTTTTTTTCTTCCTCTCCTTCCCTGTTACCTTTTTATTTTTGTAGTGAGAACGGTCGTGAGCTAGTTATCTATGTGAATGCAAAGAGCACTGTATGTTGTTCGTTTTGTTTTAAAATCAATCAAATCTATTAAAAAATAATAATTGGGCTGCACAATATGATTACTGCTGCGCATCATTTGTCCTGTTCATTTTCTATAGACAAAAAAAGAAAAGAAAAAAAACATTTTATTTCTTTTTAGATTAGATACAAAAAAGTTCTTGTTTCTAATACTAAATATTTTGTGCCTGGAAACAAATAAGTCAAAATTGAGAAACGGGTCGGATGGTGTAATTTAATATTAGCATTTAATTGCTCATATGTATGCGAACAGGTGTAAGAGGGTTGAAACATTTTTAGGTGAAGGTGTGTGCATAGATAAGTTGTATGACAGTGTTTTTGTTTTGTGTGTAAATGGGACAGAATGACTGTGGCTCAGAGGCAGAGGTGGGTAGTAACTAGTTATATTTACTTGAGTAACTTTTTGAAAAATACAATCATTTTGGAGTAGTTTTACAAGACCGTACTTTTTACTTGTGTAATTTTTATAAAGTATCGCTACTCTTCCTTGAGATAAGTTTCTTGCAACTGTTTTAAACAAACATGCATCAGACTCAAACAGAATTTATGTCAAAGCGAAATCTTTAGTTTAGTGTATAAACTAAAGTTCTCGCTATTATTGGGATGTAAGTAAATGTTAATACGCCAATATATCGCAATATTTCTTGTCTCCATATTGTATCGATATTCAAAAGCAATGTATCAATTTTTTATTTAATTTAATTGGAACCATTGAAGACAGTGATTTTTGTAGTAAAATTAAAAGTATGATAGCTAGTTGGTGGTTGTTGTTGTTTTTACCCAATAAAACTGGATTTGTTATGTATGAAACAGGCTGGGGTGTTTGGAATGGTGGTAAAGTTTTTCTACAGTTAAATTCTGTTTTAAAAATCACAAAATATAGTCTTACTTATAAAATCATGATAAAATGCAATATTTCGCACCCCTGTACCGTGATAAATATCGTATACATTACCTACTTTAATTATTGGTTTCCTTTTGATTTACTTTTGAATTTGTTTTCTTTGTAAAAAAATTATTCTGCTGTGTCAGAATTTCTTAGAAAATCTTTTTTTTTATCTATCTACCTTATCGATACAACATCGTGACCTAAAATATCCCACATATGGATATTTTCTTACATCCTTGTTTTATAGCCTTTGAAAAACACAGTTCTCCTCGCTTGAAAACTCTGAATGTTCCCTAAACATGTTTGTCTAATATAGCAGATAAATAAATAGTAAGCTGGAGGAAAATACATAGAATAACCTGCTAATCTTTTCAGCCATCATGTCTTCTTCCTTCAGATTTAGCCGTACTTTCTGCGTCACGACCATCCAAGCAAATATAAATATAAATAAATACTAAGATCAAATCTGGTCATGCTGCCTACTTTTCAAATGGTTTTTTCTGATCCGAGACTAAAATGTAAAATATGAAAAACAAGATATTTTTGTATCTGATTTAGAAGAAAACAGCCAAAAAAAACTAATTCAATATGAAATGTTTGTTTTGCCAAATGAAAATCACCATGGCTTACTGTACATACTGCCTAATTATGTGCCAGGGCTATCGTATTTCTAAAATTATGATAAAAATACATAATTGATTAAAACATCAGCTATTCTGTCAGTTTCGACCTGCTGAAATACATTTTTCTTTTAAATGCTTGTTAGTTACACCCACGCACACACACAGGTGTGTGTGTGTGCATGGGTGTGTTCCCTAATTCCCCATCTCCACTAGTGCTGGTACGGTACGCAACGGGACGTTTTGCCAGGTTTCCATTACCTGCGTCCGTTCTGATCCGACCCCTTTTTTCGGACTGCCTCTGCCTTGGTCCCAAGCGTGCCAAAGAGACCCAACACGCCCACCTATGGGCTGATTGGTCCGGTAACATGATATCCCTCTCACTCCTACGCAGCAGCAGTAGCCACTGATTGGTCTGGAGTTGTTTGTCTCAGAGTAAGCTATAGTCCAAAGTTTCAAATAAGCAGAACTCTGCAGTTAATCGCAAGCAGTCTAAAATTAAAAATAAATCAGTGTGAGTCGTAAATTATATAACTCTTAAACAACGTGGTGATCTTCTCAGTATATATATTATTGAATCCATGCATCCATGAGCGGTTGGTGTTGGTGACTGTTTGGGAAGGCTGGGTCCACGTCCCGCTACCGCAAACTTGAAAGTATTTTTCAGTAGTTTCACAGATATTCTTCCTGGTTTTAGAAAAAACTTTCTCTAGATTCGTTTTTAAAAATGTTATTTATATTTTTTAAATTGTTTTAGGTTTTGTATTTCAATAAATGAAACCAAAAACACAATTTTAATGGTAGAAAAGTATTCAATGCAGTATTTCTACCATTTCTTTTTGTGTCAAAATATGATTCCCCTGATTAACATCACTCTGAGTTATGGAAGTCTAAGTAGTACATCGGTTAAAAACCCCCTCTGTTTTCCAAAAATTAAGATACATTTTGCTGGACCTTTTGTTAAACTAAACCCGCCAACGTCCTCGCCCACTACAGTTCTTTTGAGATTGTAATGGAAACACAACCGACCCGTTCTAGGCCGCACTGACCCGTGCCATTCTGTACCGTACCAGCCCTAGTGGAAATGGGGCATATGTGTCTGGGTTAGGGTTATATATTTGGCTACTTGGACATCTCCGGTCTTTTATGCACATTCCTCCTGCACAAATAAGTTACCAAAATTCTAAATCTCAATAAAAAAGTTTGGGGTATTGTGATAATGAGAAAAGAAGAAGAATCAGGAAAATGTTTTTGTCCTGGAAATATTCAACATAATTTAAGAGATCTCATAATCGTACAGCCGTAGTTTTATCAGATATGAACCACATGTATGAATCTTGCATGGAGGATTTCATATGACTTTGTTAGGAACTTCTGCAGACTGCATAAAAAGGAACAAAACCTATTTAGATACACAAAGACTGATTCAACAACACAGCTTGAACCTGTTTCATTTTGAAAGAAGAACAGTTTATGGGTGTGTGTAAACTTTCCAAACAGCTGTATTTTGCACGTGTGGCATAAATTTGATCCTGTTAATGCTCATGATTGTTTTTTTAAAACCTGTTAAAAGAAATCCTTACGTTTTTATATGTCTATTTCCACGAAAGCAGGAAGCTTCAACCCCCATATATGACGTGGAACCTCTAAAAGGTAATATTATTTACAGTTACACATCATAAATCCCACTAAAACCGACGTGAAGTGAGCTTTGTAGTTTTTTAGTCAGATGAAAACACATCGATAAGGAAGTCGAGACTATAAACTGATTCTTCCAGCAAAACAACAAGTGTTGATGATCCCGATTTCTGCTTACTTGCTCTGTAACCGTGATGTGGCAGATCCATGGCTGCAGCTGCTAGAGACGTTCGCCTGGAAATTAAAAACAAATTAGCCAGGTTACTTCACCTTTACTCCAGGTTAATTTGATGTTATCCCGTGTAGGAGTTAAGAGTGACAACTTTTAAGTCGATATAAGGTGGATGCATGTATGCATGCGCGTATTGCCAACCTCCCGTGTAGCTACGAGCTTGTTCTTGCTGAAAGTTAAAAGCTATCAGGCTAACAAGCTGATATTAACGTCTCATTCTTGAGCCGTGCCGTCCGGGGGGAGGGGAAAACGGCTGAGAAAAACCTACTTATCTGCATTCATAAAAGCGCATTTTATATTTAAATGACTTGTTTAATATTGATACACGACACACAGAAGAGAGGGGTACTTACACGTACAGCTAACGTTGGATGCTAAAAGCTACGTGGCTAACGCTACAGCAGCTGATCCCTCCCTTTTCACTGCGGTTGGTTGAAATCTGTCTGCCTGCGTGGCAGAAAACACTGAAAGTGCTCACTTTTAATCAGCACAAGCAGCACACAGATTTATGTCACCGTGTAACTCATGCTTATGCCCTTTTCGCACGTTTTCTTAATGTAAGATTTCGACAAAAAAAAAAAAAAAACGATAAAGAGCAAAACGCATCTATATGTGAAGAAACGGCCCAAGTTTTTCAAGAAAACGTTGCAATAAAATGTAAACAGCGCGGGTTCAGAATGAGAGGAACAAATGTGAAGTGGGGAAATTGAGGGTGTATCACCCAGTTTCCATTTGCAAGTAATAAGAACATTTTCCATTACACAGAACAGGATTTTTCCATCAAACGAAATGATAGAATGCCACACATTTTTACCCCATCAGTTTTGCTTGCTAATAACAGGTTCAATTCGTGGGAAAAACAAAACAAAAAAACAAATTAAATCTTGTCATAACCAGCGTTGAGCAAGTTACAAAAAAGTTGTATATTTTTTTGTATTGCTATAGTTACAATTACATTTTACTTTCTCAAAAAAAATGTAGTTACACTACTTTAAGTTACTTTTGACAAAATATATTAGATATGTAACGTGATTTTTCTTATATAATTATATTTTACACAAGTTTGACCATAAATACTGTATTTTTAACAATTGTATTAAACTCAGTCTCAACTAGTACCTTTGCATTTCTTCTATCTCATGGTTATGTTTGTTAAATCGCATCAAAAGAAGACATTTGACAAAGATGAGGCTCCTGGGACGGAACAGTCTTTCAACAGGTGGTTAGGGAAATAGTGCGAATAATGCCACAGTGTGTAAACGTGCAGCTGATCTTTTCCTCAGCCATCCTCATTCCCTGATGTTTTGGTTTTGAGCGACAGGAAGTGCAACGTGAATCTTCTTCAACTTAATTCGGTGCTGCATTAGTTCTGTGGGGGAAAAAACAACAATATTAAATGGCCATGTAACTCGATGTAATTGTAATGAGTAATACACTACATTTTAAAAGTAATACGTCACTTTATTCCGTTACTGAAAAAAAAGGAATATATATTCCTGGAACTCGTTATTTTTCTCGTTCGCTTCATGCTTGCTCAGTGTGAGGGATTGCTGAGAAGTCACGGCGCAATCTTCTGCGGTTGTCTAATTCTTAAATTAAACATTGTATTATAATAACTCTTCTTGTAAAGTCCCTTGAGATGACATCTGTTGTGAAATGGCGCCACATAAATAAACTGAATTGAACTGATGGTATAGGAAGGAAGGATCTGAGGTAGCAGTCTGTCATGCAGTGAACCCAAACGGGCCTCTGACTAAAGACTGTTGACTGTTTGAGAATTGAATCGCTGTCTATCTATCTATCTATTTGGGATTAAGTTAAAAAAGTTAAATATAAGTCCTTCTTCATAATTACATTACACTACCATCCGCTTTAGGGTTTCACCTCCTGCAAATACACAGTACTTCTTCTCATCGTAGTATAATTACTACATTTTTGCGTCATCTCACCAAACAAAACCTGCATAGATGCTTTTATTTCTGGTCTATGCGTGAAAATGAAAATTTCTGCTATGCTTGAACGCGTACGATTTGGAGCAGAGGCTAAAGCATGAAACTACGTGGTAAAAATGTATTTCAAGCAGATGCTGAAGTGTTTTCCTCATGAGTGGGATAATTTCGTTTTTGCTTCTTGAGCTTTAGGTTTCAAGTTGTGATTTTGTGGAAACCATCATTTGGGACCCGCACATTTAGTATGTTCATGTTTAGACCTCCACCGTGTGATTACAGGCATTTTTTCCTTCGTCATGCGTAAACATAAATTGGCATGGCGTGACTTTAAACACCTATCATGCTTAATAAATTAATCCGTGGCATGGCAGTGGCTTTGTGAAGAATGTGTGTGAGTGGGTTGAACGTGTGGGTGGGTCTGGGATGAGTTATGTGAAAACACGCAGGGGTTTATGTGATGAGTAAATTGCCGTGGAATCTGAGCTTTCTTCGTTCTCCACCCCAGATCATGTTAACTTTTTTGGGGGAAGCTAAACAGAAAACAAGTAAATAAGTCATGTTTTCACCACACACACACACACACACAAAAATAATAAAAAAGTTAAAGCTGATTTTTCCTTGTGAATCAGGATTTAAACGCTAGAGGAAGAATAATGAAGGTGTAATAGGAGGAAGACATGTTGTGGCATGTCACTATCTGAAATGGCTCATCAGTGGATTACTACAGGCTGACTCACCCAACACTCACCTTTACCCTACTTTTTACTTTTTTTAATCGATACTATCCGTCATATTACAGCCAAAACACCCTGCATCTTTTTAATCATTTAACAAGGTCTAAACCTTAAACGTTCAACCTGAAGACACATTTAGAAAGTACAGAACAGGTCTCTCTTACGGTTTGACTTCTTTTTCCCCCCGGTCTCCCATGTAAAAAAAAAAAAGAAGAAAAAAAGATTTGTGTTCAGTATTAAGTATTAATTTGCAGGACAGGAGTTAATAGTAACACGAGACCTGAGCGAAACAGTGAGCCGCGGGACAAATCAGCCAATGCCGGGAACTCTGTCCCCCGGGGGGACTGCAAGGTCAGCAGCTGTTGTGACAGAATAAGTTGACCAAATCCGCAGCTTTCAAAATTTTCATCTTTACTAGCTACCATAACATGCTTGCGTGTATGAAAAAAAGAAAAGGGAAATGTGGTAAAACCAGAGGTGAAAGAAATGAGTTGCTTTGCACCATCTGAGTGATTCATTTCCTCAGGAATGTGCGCGCATTCATGTGGTTTTTATAGTGAAAGTGGCTGCCAAATGAATTCAAGTTTACCAGGCACGTGCTGAGATCCTTCACAGATTTCACAGTCCCAGTCAGAGATCATTCATTATTAGGTGAATTTATTTGAAATTATAGGGGGGGTTTTAGTCTCTCCACTTATATCACTGTTGTTCATATAAGTTTAAAACAGCACTGGGATCACATGCTCAACATAAACTTATGTTAATGCTTCACAATCCTGCTAAGTTGCACATTTCTTGACTCAGAGGATTTCCAATAAATCCACAGTATTTCTGTTTTTTCATTTTTGCTCTTACTGTACAGTTTAATGCTTTGTTAGACCTGAATTTCCCCAGAGTGGGACAGTAAAGGAAATTTCTATTCTAATAATCCGTAAGTTGATATGTAAAGGAAATAAAATACGAATTTATAATGAGAAATCAATACGAACAGCATTAAATTTAAACAAAGAACCCCACAAAAGTGGCTCAGCCAGAGGCAAACTTTATGGAGCTTTCATATGTCTTGCACTGAGGAGAGGCTTCCATACAGTGATTTTTGGGTTCTTCTTTACCTCTCTCAACCAAGGCGCTTCTCCCACGATATCTCAGTTTGTCTGGACGATCAGGAACAGTTCCGGTCGTCATAAACTTCTTCCATTTGAGGATTATGGAGGCCACTGTGCTCTTAGGAACCTTGAGTGCTGCAGGAATTACTTTGTAACCCTGGCCAGATCTGTGCTTTGCCACAGTTAGGTCTCTGAAATCCTTGGGCAGTTCCTTCGACCTCATGATTCTCATTTGCTCTGACCTGCACTGGGAGCTGTAAGGTCTTATTTAGACAGGTGTGTGCCTTTCCTAATCAAGTCCAATAGGTTTATTTAAAAATAGATGGACTCCAGTGAAGGAGCAGAACAATCATAAGGAGGATGAGAAGAAATGGACGGCATGTGAGTTAAATATGAGTGTCACTGCAAAGGGGCTAAATACTTATGGCCATGTGATATTTCAGTTTTTAATAAATTTGCAAAAATTGTGACGTTTTAGTTTCTATCAAGACGGGGCGCCGAGTGAACATTAATGAGAAATAAAATGAACTAAAGAGGCCTTAATACTAAAATAAAAAATAAAAGCAAGTCATTGAAAATATTCAACAAAAAAAATATTCAATTTCTTTTTAAGTAAACAGATAGAAAGGGGGAGAATATATATATATATATATATCACTTTTTCCAAAAACCGATACCATACCGATACTCGGATCACAGTACTTACCGATGCCGATACTTTTACCACACAAAAAAAGTGCTATCAGTTGGGAATCAGGTTTTATTTTCTTCTACGCTACGAAATGGTGCTGAATTAGATAAAAAATAAAATATCAATAAAAATGTCCTCAGAACTTAAAACAAGCCAAAAACTAATATTTTCTGTGAAATTATTGCTGCATTTCCACATCTTAAGTATCGGTTCATGGTGTCGGTTAACATTAGCCAATACCGATTCAAGTACATTAGGCAGTATCAGGGCCGATACCCAATACCAGTATCGGTATCGCACCGATAATGTAGTGGTATCGGTTAAACTTGACCGATACCATGAACCAATACTCAAAATGGGGAAAATCTGCAACAAATTCACCAAAAAAGATTAATTTTTCACTTGAAATTTTGTTTTTGTGGTAATTTTATATTTTACATCTGTTGTTTTGTCTCAGTTATGTTTAGTTTGTAAAGTTTCTCTTTCTTGAAGAGACTAAAGGCACCAGAAGTTATGCAGTTTATTAATTCAACAATATGTGGCAAGGTACGCCCAGGTGGGATTCGATCCAGGGAACATCATCTATCTGAGCCATAGTGACAGGACCTCCACACTGTCACAAATGGTATCGGATCGGTATCGGTTATCGACAGATACATAAAATCCAGCCATCGGTATCGGGACGGATCAGGACATCCCTAATATATACATCCATTTTCTGAACCGGTTACTCCTCCAGGGATTGCTGGGGGGCTGGTGCCCATGTCCAGCGTTTTCTTTATTTTAATGACTACATTGTAGATTCTCAATTAAGGACATCAAAACTATGAATGAACACATGATGTATGGAACAACTGTATGTATTTAAACAAAGAGGGCGAAATAACTGAATACATGTTATATTTTAGATTCCTCAAAGTAGCCTCCCTTTGCTTAGATTACTACTTTGTATTATCTTGAGCTTCAAGAGGTAGTCACCAGAAATGTTTTTCCAACAGTCTTGAAGGAGTTCCCACAGATGCTTAGTACTTGTTGGCCCGTTTGCCTTCACTCTGTGGTTCAGCTCACCCCAAATCATCTCGATTGGGTTCAGGTCCGGTGACTTTGGAGGCCAGGTTATTTCACACTTTTTTTGTAAAAGTACTACATAATTCCATATTTGTTTATTCATATTTTTGATGCCTTCATTGAGAATGTACAATGTAAATAGTCATTAAAATAAAGAAAACGCACTGAAAGAGGTGTGTCCAAACTATATATATATATATATATATATATATATATATATATATATATATATATATATATATATATATATATATATGTATGTATATGTGTGTGTGTGTGTGTGTGTGTCAAACAAATCATCTAACTTTGAAATATTTGCAGACTGGATGTTTCCTGTCTGAACTGGTCACAGTTTGAAGTAGTCTTATCTGAAGCTGGAAAGTCTAATAACATTTCCACTTGTACGTTAGATTACACGAGAAACAAAACAGCAAGTTTTCTGACCGTGAGGTGACGCTGCCTGAGGAATCCCTACTTGTATCTTCTGGGAGGAAACTCGCCATATATGGTCAGCTACGTCACTCCACGTGGTTGACTTCGTGAGAGATTCCAGACAACACTATTTCCCGTAAAGTGAGGAGGGGCGTGGCAAACCAGCGGTCTCGCTTTTAAGGGTTTACAACCTGACAATTATTCCCAGACTTCCGATTCTACATGGATGACTAAGGAGCGGGAGGAGCGGCTAGGATCGCTTTAGGATGTTTGAGCTCGATTTAAAGAAAAAGTAAACAGTTTTTTCCTTCCTTACTCCCCTTCGCCTCGACGACTGTTGGACTCTACCGATTTACGGCAATAAAGTGGGCTTGCCCCCAGAGTTTGAATTAACCCACAGGACTCATCTCGAAAGTTACGATCTAAAGGATATATATTTATATATATATATACACACACAAACATTCGGTTGGGATTCGGTTGCCTGTTCACAGAAATCCGAGAGGATGTATCGAAACTTCGGGAGTCAAGGGAGAGGCAACCCGGCGTATGGCAACCTGTCCGGGCCAAACTCCGCATCCATGGGACGCACCGGCGCTTCCAGTGCGCAACAGGAGCAGGTAGGTGTGCGCCCATCAAACTAGGCTACAGGGTCATAGGTTGAATAAGGAACAGAGTGTACTTACTTACGATTAGTAGTTTAAAAGTATTTTAATGTAATATTTATTGAGCTTTAACCTTCTTCTGTGGTTCTCTAATTCCTGAATTAAACATTGTGTCGTAATAACTCTTCTTGTAAAGTGCCTTGAGATGACATCTGTTGTGAAATGGCGCTGTATAAATAAACTGTATTAAATTGAGCTTATTATAAAAATGAAACAGCTATATTTTAAAATGTATTAGATAAAAATAAATAAAGTATGAAATAAGCCAAAATATATTGAAGATTAATCCAGATGTAACTTTTAGCCTTTTTTTCCCTCACTTTCCCCCTACTAATATCTGTTTTATTATATCACTATACCAGAAATTTACAATGGCAGGCAGCAGCCAGTTTGTCCCAAGCCTGAATGCCATCACGACAAACCAGGAGCTCCAGTGGCTGGTCCAGCCGTCACTCATGCATCCCCCAGGACCTTCCCGCTCACCCGTACCCCCTTACCCATCCATCCTGGGGGCACGGCCCATGGGTCCGCCACCTTCCCAGTCCCATCTCATCAGACCCGGGGTCATAAGGGCAGCTGCCATTACTCCACCGTCAGCGAGGCGCAGGAACGACGAGCAGGTAGGTCCCAGAAAGCATCCTGCTGAGAGGAACTGATGAGTTGGAAAGTTAATTGGTAAAAATGAGAAGCTACCAAGAACCGGTCAGAGCTGTGACCAGTGACTCAATCGTTTCAGTGTAACTCCTGTGTAATATCCTGTTACATTTTGTTACACTACATCATTGACTTTCAGTTATTGAGAAATAGATTATGCATAGATACTGTTGAGCAAAGAATATCTGCCAGCTCCAGGTTCTCCAGCAGTTTTTGTTGACCAAAGTATAAAAAAAAGTGTTTACTTTTTGTCGATTGCTCACATGTAGTAAAAAAACAAAAGAACCAACCAGATTTCAGAGCGAATCTACCTGCCTGAATCCCTCTTGTTGCAACTGTGGCGGTTTTTTTTTGTTTTTCTGGCAATCTCTCATTTTCAGCGGGCACTTTTTGATTGGCACACATCCTCGTCACAAAGCTGCGATTTAATGGTACAGGAAGTTAACAGTCATGTGACTCACAGGGGCAAGTCATTTTCTGTGACTCACCACTTGACTCACCCCTGGGGTCTGAGCGTGACTCATGGTCCCGAAAGGGCAGGAAAGATTGGGCGCAACTGTAATTATTCAGAAGGGTGTCGGATAAAGCCAGACCTGTCGTGTTACAAGTGCACAAAAGATGGGGACGGCGCTGAGTTATTCAGCTGCCATGATTGTCATGACTCAGTGCGCACACATGATGGTGGTAATTCCCCAGTTATATCATCCAGTGCCGGACTCTCTGCAAGGAAACTAAACCTCATCATTCAACTCTTCTGTTTTTGCTTTTCTTCTCAGATTTTAACATTTCAGATTCTTAAACATACTGTAATATCAGCCAAAGATAATCTGACCAAATATACCGTAAATGGATGCAACGATACCACTTTTTTTCCCAACCGATACCGTGCCGATACTTCTACCACACACACACACACAAAAAGCAATGAATTGGAAGACAGGTTGTTTTCTTCTCTGCTTGTTACATAAAATGATGGTCAATTAGATAAAAACGAACAGTGATAAAAATGACAAAAAAACTAAAATTTCAAGTGAAAAATAAAAGTTTTCTGCAAAATTATTGCAGATTTTCCACATTTTAAGTTAACTTTGACCGATACCGATACAGTACATAAGAACGGTACCAAAAGTACATTATTAATGTACAGTTTTTAAATGTTTATTTCATTTATTGAGGGGAAAAAGGTAAACCGACCCACGTGAAGCTAGGTTAGAAAGTTTTGCTTTACCCTGATTCCTCCCAGATGTGTAGAATACATAAATAAAATTTCACCTACATAGGGTGCCTGAAAAAAGAAGGTAGGATAGAATATCTAGAAAAGGGGCAAAAGAAACAAAATTCTAGATTATATGAGAAGAGAAAAGTCTCTGTGAACTATTTTCATAGAAACTGAACTTATTCAAGGAAGAACACACTGACACTCATCCAGGAGGTCACTAAAAAGGCTGACCAAAAATAGGATTCATAGTAAAGTTCCAAAGCAAAAACAACTTCCGACCAAAACGAACACCAGTTCCTGTCTCAAACTTCCCAATAAACACCCCGACCTTTTGGGAAATGTTCTGTGGACTGTCAAGCCAAAAGTGGGACTTTTTTTTGTGGAAAGTGTAGCAACTGGACTAAAACTAGCAGTAAAAAACAAAAAAAAGGGGGGATATCATAGGACACATGGTGGTTAGAGCACGGATACCCGACCTGGGCCCGACGGGTTGGGCTTGGTTCAGTCAGATATTTAGAAACGATGCTCGGGTTTAGGCTTAGTTACATCAGAGGAGGGAGGGCGAAATATATAAGTATAAGTATATAAAAAACCTCCATATAGTCATTGTATTTAAGATTTTAATTCCTGTGTGCTCATTTCCTGCCTATTCTGAGAGCTGATTGTAACTAGTGAATTTCTCCATTGTGAGATTAATAAAGATTTATCTTATCTTAAAACCTCCACAGCCGGGAGAAGGAGATTAAAAGAAATTAAAATAGAAAATAAACCATGCATGCACTCACTCAGACCTAAGGACAATTTAGAGTTATCAATTAACCCGACCGTCATGTTTTTTGGACTGTGGGAGGAAGCCGGAGTACCTGGCGGGAACCCACGCATGCACGGGGAGAACATGCAAACTCCACGCAGAAAGAGCTACCGTGCATCTAAACACATAAAAAATGAAATTGATAAAAATAGGCTATAGTAAAACAATTATAAAATTCTGTTTTAAAAAACGCAAGTGCAGTTTATGTGATTAAAATAAATCTAAAATATTACCCCCAAATCCGTCTTCCTGTGCGGAAAAAATGCGTTAAACTAGCCAGGACAACGGAAGACGTACGTAATGCGTAATAAGCTCCACGTGTCTGCAGCATCAGCAGCACCTTGTCCCCCCCTCTGCGTATTTTTGGGGAAAAAGTTCCATCTCTGGACCAGAGGAGCCCAGGCGGGGTCAGGTGCAGAACGTATTTTCAGGCGTGAGAATCCGTACCCTCGGTTTATTAAACAGTGCGCACGCGTGTCTGGCCCGGGTCGGACTCGGACGGAAATTATCGTAACGCCTGTCGGGTTCGGGTTGGCTCTGGTTGCTGCTCTGTTGGACGCGGGCCGGGCTGGGACAGAAAAATGCGGCCCGGTCCATACTCTAATGGTGGTGGTAGTGTGATAGTTTGGGGCTGCGCTGCTGCTTCAGGTTGTAAAGGGCTTTGTAGAACTGATTGAAATGCGATTTCTGCTCTCTAGCGGAAAATTAAGAAGGAAGAATTGTCCAGATATCCGTTTGTGTGACACTTCACCTCGAAAAATACTTGCTACAGGTATGCGAAACATATCAACAAGTCCACCTCTATTTGGCAAACAAATAAATAAATAAAAAATTTGAATGACCTAGTCAAAGTTCAGGCTTGGATCTTTTTGAGATTTTCTCTGGTGGTCTTAAATAGCCTGATTCAGGCTCAAATATTTAATTTATAATTTAAAAAATCTGCAAAAATCCAGGCACAATTCCTTCAAATTGATGTTAGAGTCATTGCCTGTCATTCTCAAAAACCTGTTGGCTGTGGTTGGTAATTATTAAGTTTGTGGTTGTTTAGGACAGCATACTTCCTACAATAAATAAAGGCACCATTTAAAAGCTTCTTTTTGAATTTACTTGCATTTTTTTGATGGTCTGGAACATGTAAATGTTAAAAAAGCACACACAGAAGAAAAACCCTCGGAGTTAACACTTTAAAAAAAATAATGTTATGATTTTTAACAGGGTATATCTCTCTTTTTAACCCAAGCTTACGCCTGAAGAGCTGGAACGACGCAGAATAAGGAGGGAGAGGAATAAACAGGCAGCAGCCAAATGTCGCAATCGACGCCGAGAGCTCACTGATTCATTACAAATCGTGAGTAAAGATTTTACGCTAATTTCAAACAGAGTACAAATATCTGAGTCAGACATGAATGAACTTGATTTGCGTTCCTTCCGGAGCAGGAAACGGATCATCTGGAGGACGAGAAGTCACGTCTGCAGAAGGAAATAGCCGAGCTGCAGAAGGAGAAGGAGAAGCTGGAGCTGGTCCTTGAAGCCCACCGTCCCATTTGTAAAATAGAGGACTCTGATTCTGATCCCAGCCCTTCGCTTTCCCCTTTGGGAGCCATCAAACTGGAACCAGAGGAATCCAGCATACCTGGCCCCTCCACAAAGAAGCCGGTAAGGATGGATAAACCCAAACCGAAGATAACAATCCCATCCAGGCCGGTAACATCCGTCGCCTCGGTGGTCGTCTCTGAATCAGAGTCGCTCCACACCCCGGTCCTCACATCGACGCCGTCCCTCTTGTCCTTCTCAGCCGGAATGGTTTTCACATACCCACCCTCCTCTTCGGAAGCCGGCAGCTCCGTCGCGTCCCATCAGGCCTTGCACCCTCAGGCCCAGCAGCCCTGCGGGGTCGCTCATCGCCGCAGCAGCAGCAGCGGGGACCAGTCAGATCACTCCCTGCACTCTCCCACCATCCTCACCCTGTGATCACTGCCGAAAAACACTACAGCCGGTTTCAGGTCCCAGCCCCTAACGGGAGATACGGAGACACGGGATCCCTGCGAAACAGGATGGAAATGAGGACGACGACTGTTAAAGGCATTTCAAGACGACCATTATTTGATCTCTGGACTCAGCTGACTCTTAAATGATGTGGAAATCTGGGGCATTATCAGAATATGAATGTTACACTCTTAGTTTGTTACACAAAGTCATTATGTTTATACTTTTTTAAGCTATAAGATGAAATGAATGTATTTTATTGGGGGAGACAAATGCATGCACTATATATAAAAACATACTCTAAAGAAAAACTCGGGTTCTCTAAATGAATAACGAGAACTCGACCTATGCAAGAATGATAGCTATATTTTTTTTGTCTTGTTTTATTTTGTGTAAGTCGTTAATGGCGGATCCTGATGTGCTCATAAACTACCAGCCTTACTGTTCATGTGGATCCTTTTAGACTACAGATATTTATACAGTTTATTGACAACTAAGGCTGGACCATAGGAGTTGATATAGATTATATAATCATCTATTTATTAGAGTTTGAGAGTGTAATATATTTTTGGTAATGTTATGGTAATGGATTTTCAGTTCAGGTGGGCAGTGCCTTACTCTTATTTCTATTTTCAGACTCGTACGAATTCACAGAGAATAAAGAACAAAAGTCTGCACGAAAAACTGTGTAAATTTGCTGTTTAATTCAAGTCAAAGATCAGGACGAACGGCTTTTAGTGATGTAATGTGTTATCACCATAGTTTAAGGTGTTTATTGCAATAATAATGGAATTTTTTTTTAAAAATGGTTCAAAATTGAACACAACAGTCTTCAGTCAGAAGTCTCTTGAGATTCGTTGCAAGACTGACCGCTACAGGAGATCCTTCCTGCCCATAGCATTACCTCCCACAACAACTCTGTAAAGATACTTAAAGGATACAAATTATGCATTGGGGACAAGTAAAGTATTTTTAATTTGATTTAGATCTCCAGAACGTACGTATTGGAAAGTGATTCCTTTATCAAATAGGCTACTTTACCAAAGCAATCACATTAAAACATGTTGTAAAGCTCCAACGCTGGAATAAAGACTGCATTTGAAGCATACTAGATGCAACATTTATTACTGCTTCTGTGGAAAAATAGTAAATCTTGCAAATACGTTTGTAAATCCTGAAATTTATTCAGATTTTTTTCATGTTACAAACATAAAAAATGAATGTATTTTACTAGCGTAAACATCGTGGCCTGCTTATGTATTGACCTCCTTTTAACCAGATTTCCCTAAATTAAATCCAGGGTGACTGCTACCAGAATTAACCTAATTAGAAAATGCAGTCTATTCTTGTCTAATTTAATCTCAGTATGAATGCAGCTGTTCCAAGAAGGCCACAGAGGTTTGTTAGAGAAAACCAGAGAACCACTAGCATCAAGCTGTGGAAGGTGATGCTATAGAACTATAACTCAAGCTTTATTAAACTCACAGAGCTCTGTTTAATTCATCCAATGACTAAAAATACCAGCCGTGGTCATCACATGTCTGGCATTTATAGGAGAGTTCGAAGAACATTGTCGAAGGACGGCAAGAAGTCTCGTTTAAAGGTCGCCACCGGCCGAAAACACATCAAACATGAGCTCTGGTTTAAATGGGACCCAAATATATAGATTTTTATGGTTCATGTGCCAGCAGTAAAACTATTAAAGCTAAAATTGGTTTACATTTTTGGTTAGTCAGAGATCACAAACGGTTCTTTAAAGTAGGACTGCAAAATATAAGAAAATCTTGCAATGGCGATAGTATTGGTAAAAATTGGAATTATATTAGATGCGATATACGCCTTTTTTCTTATTTTATCTACCTGTATTCCATCAAACTCTTTGACTTTTAGTGTTTTGGGCAACGTCATTTGTGTCCGCTGTGAGCTTCGGCTGTCACAAACATCTAACAAACTGACTAAATGCTACATTAGCACGTAAAATTCAAGTTCATAACACTTGAGTTATAATTGCAGCCACTAAGAGTATGAATATTGCACACAACAATATTGAAGTTGCAATATATTGTGAAGCCCTACTTTATTGAAGCCATACCTGCTTGTAATGACTAATCAAAGTGGTACAGATTCTGAAAACTAACTCTGCTGAATTAAAAACCAACTACAGTTGAGTGTTTTTCTTAGATTTGTGAATCACAAAAGAAACAAACAGATAAAGTAAAAACAATTGTTGAGGTAAGCATGTTCAAAATAAATTGCCCATAATGGCCAATGAATTGGGATTCCCCGCATCTTACTGAGCGTGAGATAATCTGTTTGTAATTGCAGCCAAAGGTAGTGATGAAAGTATTCACTCAGAAGGGCTTAATGCAAATACACGCCACATTTTTCAGCTCTTTGTAAAATCAATTGTTTTGAAAACCGGAAGTCTGTGGTCGCGACGTGACAAAACACGAAAAAACGGTTCAAGATCTATGAATATTTCTGCGAAGAATTAGTGAAAATGGGAAACGTAACAAAACCAAGCATACCGTCAGTGTTCTTGGTCAATCAGAGTTTAACTTTTCTAGATATTGTCCATCTTCAGCATGCATTTTTTTTTTTTTTACATTTAGTAACATGAGCAAAGATGCATCCCTTTAATCCAAAAAAACATGACTGACATTAGTCATCTGCAACTATTTATATGAGGGGTGTAACAAATCATCGATTGTATTGATCAAATCGTATCGTTAAAAAAAAAACACGTCTATATCGCTTTGTATCGAATCGTTTGGCCTCATATCGCATACGCATCATACGCATCGTATCGGTCCAAAAACGTATCGTTACACCCCTAATACTAAAATGACTAGCTTGTTCTAATGTTGCACTTTGAGTGTGGTTACATTTATTGACCTTTTGGAATACATAAATCAGCAAAGCAAATAAACTTCCTTAAAAAGGCATTTGTTTGTGTTTGTGGAGTAGCTTTCAATTAGTATCGGTAATAGGTATAGGTAAGTAAGTGCTTTGTCATTGTACAACCGTACAACAAAAGTGTGTCACTATCAAATCGATGTATCGTATCGAAATCTACTGTATCGTATCAAATCGTACCGTTTAAAAAAAAGGTATATATCGCTTTGTATCCTTTGTAGCCTCATATCGTATCAGTCCAAAAACGTATCGTTACCCCCCTAATTTATATATAATTTAAACAGTAATTATAACATAAAATTTTATTTTTAGCTGCAATTTAATTAATCTGTAAACTTCATATTGGTTCTTGATTAGATACAGTGCACTGATTGTGGAAATACTTCACCTATCCATGACGCTTAGCTAAAGAGAATAATCATTAATGAAAGGGATCATTAACTGCAGGCTTTTACTGATGAGCTCTGTTGACCGCTCCCTGACTCCGAGGGCCGATGTGAGCGACTTCACTCTCATTTCTCAACACAAAAAAAAGAAGCCGATGTCTTGCTAATTCATCAAGAGCTCAGAAAGGATCGGAAAAATGAGATTAGAGCGGCAGAGCTGGACAGAGAGTTTCAGAGCAGTAGTGAAGCGGGGAGGGGGGGGAATAAAAATAATCGGCGTTTATTCGCTGTCGAATGACGTGTGTGGATAAGTGGGTACAAGCATTAACAGCCCTCTCGAGCCGTCCAGACTGGGATCCAAAAATAAAACTGATGAACATCCGTGAAGTGTTCCTGCATGACAAGCAGGGCGCATCAATCTAGTGAGGCTGAAGGTCAGGAGGTTCAGAAATAAATCACATATTTTCTGTCGTGCGCATGTGAACACTTGTTTCTGCAAAACCAAAACCAGAAGAAAAAAGTCAGAACCGCACAGGGAGTCAATATCCACTGTATTTAAAGCTCTTCAGTGCACTACGAGCATAGCCCACCAATTACAGCTGACGACAAAGTAAATCTTCTCTAATCCATGTGCATTTATCTATGGTTTAAACGCAAAACAGTTAGTAAATCTATAATCAACACAGATAAACCGAGATAAAGAAGAGTCAAAGTTAAGGTTACCCATAATGGTACAGAATAAATGCAAAGAAAGAAAACAAAGAAACTATTTGATGTGTTAATTAAACATCATAAAAAAGGGTAAGAGAAGCAAGAATTCATTAAGAAAGTTTGTCGACCTTCCAGTTTGATACAAATAGATTCCAGTTGATTTTTTTTTTTTAAACAGGAAAAAATAACTCTTATTTCTGCTCTGAGTGAGGTTTATCTAAATACCATGAAACAAAGCTTTGCTGAGTGTGCCAGCTCTAGGCAGAATCCAGCACATTTTCCCCAAAATCACTACAAACTGTCGTAAAAACAGTAACAACCATCATGCACATATGGCACTCCTATCCTGCCCTGAGGAAGATAGAGTGCATAAAACATTACACAATTGGGCATCTATGTAGCAAAGGCCGATATCAAATCATCAGTGGACTAAATATGGCTCAAAACTGGATTAAAAATCCATCTTTAGATCTCTGATTTAATGATCTAAGACGAGGCTCTCCAGTGCATTAGAAAAGAAGGCTTCTACCAGTGTAGGCTAGTCCAGTGCATGAGATACATTTATAGATGTGACCCACTTATTGGTCCCAATTTTTTTCTTTTTTTTTCTTTCAACAACAGATCACTGAAAAAGGAGAAATCTCAGAGGATTCAATAGAAAAAACACTGTAAAACCTAGATCTTTTGTTAACAATGTCTGTGTAAGGTCCTGAAATGTGTTGGGTGATAAAAGTTTCTCAAATCCAAGAGTGGCACAGAAACCTTGCAGCATTCAGAAAGCCTGAAAGAGACACTTCAGGATTTTTGATGTTCGGTTCAGTCAAAAGGTCATAAACATTCAATATCTTACCTGTAAGAAATAAACAACTCAGTTTTTTTTTTCTTCATTTAGTAAAAATCCACATGAGTTGGTTCGTATGATGGAAGGGCCAAGATCAAACTGGAGCTCCTCCAGTATCTCCATAACGCCATAGCAGTTTAGGCAAACATCGCTTTACAAGCTGAGCACTTACAATATGAAGGTTGGAGGCGGTGCATCACCAATCATCTTCCTGTATGAAGCGCGTACTGACAACACTGGCAACTACATGAAAAAGTACTGCGTTGTAAAAAATTAAAAAACAAAAGTTTCACTTGAATGATTAAACACTTTTGCCATTTTCTTTTATACGGTTCCTGTGGTTGAAAGCTTTAAGTCTACAACTGCCTATCTGGATCTATTGGAAGGGTTGCTTCCTTTTTATCTGGAAAACAGATGTTTTCATTTATCCAAAGATGGGAACTTTTTTAATATAATTGTATGGTAATGTTTTTTACACTCGAATACCTAAGGCAAGCTGATCCGCTACATAATCAAAGGCTTTTGTAGCCCTAATAGTAGAAAAAATAGATTTAGTTGCATCTTTTGGCTGGAAAAAGGACTGAGAGAAATTATAAATATGTACTACAATCAGAAATGTTGAGTATTCATCAAAGAACACTATCTGAACATTTGTGACAATATAAAAAAAGTAGCACTGATGCAATTTTTTGGTTTTGGATCACATTTTTAATTTCTTAATATTAAGCAGAATCCACATAGTGCTGGATTCTAAAGTGGTTTAACTTTCAAAAAATATATCCTTCTCTCACAATATTGGCATTTTTATTTATTTATTATTATTTAATGGTAAGTGTAAAGTGCTTGTTTCATCCAGGAAGATCACTGCTGGTGCACCACCTCCAATCAATGTTTCTTTTGGAAATAACTTGTTTGCGATAACCCGCCAATGCAAGCTTGAAAAAGGTTTTAAAAGCTCATATGTGAAGTTCACATGAACTGATATGACCTTTTCTTGTGTTTTTGTTGTTTTAAGCAGAGGAAGTCTGCTTTTGTCTTGGCCCCGCTTGGACTAGCTGTCAGCTTTAGTCTCTGGGAGAAGTCAGGACAGTAACTGAGTTCCTAAGTAGTTTTTAAAAAAAGAATCTGGTTAGGAATTTCATTAAATGATACAACATTGTTTTTGGCAGATATGGAAAAAAATAAACCAAAATAGATAAATGTATCCTTATTCAGTTATATATTTTTTTACTAATGAGATAAACGAACAAGGTTTAAATGAGTATATCTGATGGAAGTTTGTGAGAATGCCAATGAAAGCTGTGAAATAGCCCTTTACCACAGTGTGACTCAGAAGCGAGCTTCAGTGTTTTAACGATTTCTGGAAAACAGAACTAATCAAAACCAACTAGATGGACGTGATGCACTAAAATGTTATAGAAATGTCTGAAAATATTTAGAGATCTGAGTCAGAAAAAATATTAAAATGCTGAATTGGATCATTGGGTTATTGACCGCAGGTAAGATATTAACATCTAACAACCTTTTGACGTTAAATCGCTCCTAGAAAATATTGAACTATCCCTTTAATGTCGCATGTGTCTGTTCCTCCGAGGCGGAGAAGCCCTTCCACCGAGCGTCAGTCCTCCGGTGAGCACACCAGGTGGAGCTGGTCTGGACTCCCCACGCTGCCCGTGCTGGAGCTCCCGTCCCCCAAGTCCCGGGCCACCATGCAAGGCAGGTTGAGCTCCGAGGACCCGCCGGGGCTGGAGTCGCTCCTGCTCACACACTCCTCCTCCAGCACAAGGCACAGCTCCTTCAGGTCCAGGTTCTCCTTCACCAGCCCGTCCTGCATGCGCTCCAGGTCGGCCAGCTTCTTCAGGTAGCCGCCCAGGTCCTCCCGCATCACTTTGGCGGCGTGGTGGCCGAAAAGCTGCCACTCCTTGGCCAACTTCTTCACCTTGAGCCTGTCGTCGTCCAGGAAGCAGCACAGGTCCCGCAGCTCCGTGTTCTCCTCCTGCAGGCGCTGGTTGATGACTTTTAGTTCCCTGATTTCCAGGAGGTGCCCCTGCAGCTGCTTGTTCACCTCCTTGATGAGCCTGCCGCGCTGGATCAGAGCGGAGATCTTCTCTGACTCCTCCTTACGCAACCGGCTAACCAGCTCCTCTTTGGAGCAGGCCAACAAATCCTCATCGGAGATCTTTGACAGTTCTCTGTTTATGATGTCACCCTCGCTGCCCATTTTTTTATTTTTTATTTTTTACAAAGAATCCCTGAGAAACTCTAAATAATTAAAGAAGCACTCTAAATGGTTGCAGTATTTGAGGCTCAGCTGATGAGTTATCGCACCATCGTGTTGCTCTGATCCAGATGTCGGCGTGCAATCACCGGAGGACGTAACCCAGAGCCGCAAACATGTGTCGTCTTTATTCGGACGCCTCTCTTCCAGGCAGAGACAGCAGCTCTGGTTTAGATGTCCTCTCTGCCCTAATGAGGTCGGGTGTTAGGGTGCGCCGCAAGCTCCGACTGATGTCAGTCCATCATCTCCTCAGCAGCGGGCTGCTGTGTTTTCCAAAGGCCTCCGGGAGCACGACAGTCCGTTTTCCTCTCCGTATCGCTGGAGAAAACAGCCGCGCTCCGAGGGTGCTTATCTCTGGGTGCGCACGCACGGATCACTACCCAGGGACGCAAAACCCCGCAGATGTGCTGTGGTTTTCAGGTCGGTGGCATCGTGTCGTCAGGCTGCGCTTGCCCCGCTTTGCTTTGGTTGAATGGAGATCACAGATGAAAAATGTTTTTTTTTTTTTTTTGAACGGAGGAAGCCCTGACGAAGCGGCGCTGTCTTCTACTACAGGCGGCACATCAAAAAAATATGTAAAACGGAGGGGGGGAAAAAATAAATAAAAATAGATAAAACAGTCCGATCTAACCCGTTATCTGCTCATTACAGGCGCCTCATCCTCCGGAGCTGAGCTGTTGCCACAACAATGTCTGCCTCCACCAGTTTAACAAATCCTGCGCGTCAAGCTGCAGCGCTGCTGCCACACCAGGGGCTTTCAGAGTAAAAGCAAAGACTAGTGCGTCAGGGACAGAACATATGGTTATCGGAAGAAAAATATACGAACCTCTACTCTAAAATAAAATAAATAATAAAAAAAAGTATGGAAGACGATTAGGCCCACTGGAAAAATAAATTAGTACTGACTTTAATCATTTGGATTTGTTTCAAATGGAAAAAATATATATATATACATTTTCACGTTAATCCTAGAATTGAGGTTTTTTTCCCTCTAAAAAGCTTGGATTCTAAGAAAAAAAAAAGTCAGAAATATATATATATATGAAAAACAGAATCCTGCACAAGAAAAGTCGAAAATATCACTTCAGTATCAGAATTTTCCATTTTTTTATTTTGACTTTTAAAAAATGTGAATTCTAAGAAAAAAATCGAAATGTTTAAAAACAAATCGAAATTCTAAGAAAAAAGTCAGAATTATTAACCTAAATAAGTCAGAAATCTGAGGGTTTTTTGTTGCTTTTGTTCTTAAAATTTGGATTGAAAAACTCTGAATTGTGACTTTAATCTCTGAATTCTTAAAAAATAGTTTTCTGTGGACAGAATTATTTTTAATATTTGCCATTAGACTGAACTGTTTTTTTTTTCTTTGTTCTTATACCATTAAATGCTGCTTCAGTCTCTCTACAAATAGGCCTAACTATTATTTTACATCAGTTATTTTAATCACTTTTGTCCAAACCTTTTGCCACAAGAGCTAAAATTGTGTTATTGAAATTCCTTTAGACCCTAAATTTGGATTTTAAAAATAAGATTCTGGAAGAATTAATGTTGTATATTTTATTTTTACCTGCCCAACAATAACTGTTTTCCTCACCCTTACTAAACTGTTTACCCTATTTAGGCAGGTTTTATACATGTGTTTGCCAAACTCAGAGTAAAAATCACTGGATATTTTTTGGGAACTAAAATACTTGTTTAATGAAAGACAATGTGTTGTTGTAGCCTGCTTAACCGTTTTTATTTCTTTCCAAACCTCAACACATCAGTGAAGTTTTTGCCCTAAAGATTTTCCGAAGTGGCAATCTGCATCTCGTATCGGCGCAGGAAGTTGGCCGATGCTTCAAAGCTTTTGGAAATTTAGTTCATAGGGTTCAATTTGTTTCAAGCCCTACACTGTAAAGGCATCTGATTTAAATAAAACTATTCTCATTTCTGCAAAATGTTGTTCTCAGTCATCATTTTTATGAATAACTAAAACCCGACAAAGCCAAAAAAAAATAAAAATATATAATGCTTGCACAAATGCCTAACAGTTTAATTTCAGTTTAATCTTTAATCTGAGAAAAATGCATGTGGTCTTAAGTGTATTTTGAACTGTATATTGTTCAATAAAACTATTCCTGCTTCAAGTGGTCTGTTTGGTTTTATTTTGAGCAATTCTTCCTTACAGGAAGATGCGTTTTTTTTATAATAACTGTTAACTTGATGGAGTCCTGTGGTCTGAAATGTTTGAGGTTTCATTTAATCTGTCTGTTGGTTGTTTGACACATGCATCAATCCTGTCATGGTATTTTTGAACAGGTTTTCTCTGCAAAGAGTCTGAGTTTGTCCCAAAAGTCCTACAAGTTTTGTTGTTGTTTTTCATTGTATTCTATTAGACCACACAGACGTGGAGAAGCTCAGTTTACAATGGAAACAAATAGGAAAGGCCTGTGTGTAACCTTACTTCCTTTTGGGTCCATCTGCTTTCCAGAATGATCTCATCCTCAAAAACTACCACTATTGTGTCCTTCTGTGTTTTAGAGTTTACTAGACAAGTACAGAACATTCTTGCTGTATCAGGAGAGACGACTTGTTTCTTTTCAGAGAACACAGTAGGAAAGTTTGACTGCAGGCATTCTTTTTGCTTTTTCTCCCCCCATCGGTTTATGCTGAGGCATTCGGCCACATCCTTCCGCCCTCTGTCCCACCTCCATTGTTTCACGGAGGTCATAACAATGAAGGGTGTTAACCGCGCTGAGAGGAATCTGGGGATGGAGTCAGGGTGTCATGGGAGGTTAGAAATGAGAGTGTTGATGTGTTGCGAGGGATCTGAGAAAAAGACTAGCTGACCGTGGGGGGACGCGGGTGGATGTCATTTTATTCTCCCACATGTTGTCATTTTGAAGCACGCATGCAGAAACACTGAAGCGGGAGGGTGAGGAGGAGGATTTAACAGGGATTTATGTGGATTAATCTCTGCAGGAAAAGAGAGCAGATTGTGTACAAGCAGCTGGCGAAAGTGCATCCTGTCTGGGGGGGTGGGGGGGAGGGGGTTGACTGGAGCAGAAGCCTATCTTTAATCTGACACTTTTCTTAATAACTAAAAGTACAAAGTAAAGGACAGAAGTCAACAAAAGGTTATATCTCGCTGCCAGATTAAACAATTTCAGTCGCCATTGTGAGTTTCAATCTGACCACTTAAAACTTTCTTTGTAAAACAAACTATACAGTGAATTTATTTGTCTAAAGTTGCTTTTTTTTAATTCAAATTCACAAACTTCCTCTTCAGCTTTTTTTTTTTTTTTCTTAGTTTGGAGAGTAACAAATAAATATGCTTCGGTTACCCTAATTTAAATGAGTGCAGCCTGTGTTATGAGAGAACAATAACCTTTAAATTAGAATGCTGTACATCCTTCTAATCGCTCCAACACTAATTATTCTTGCGATTTTTGTTGTTACAAGTATTCGACATTCATTTCCACTCACAATACAAATGAATTAAAAAGTCAATCACATGTGCTGCGCATAAAAGCCAGGGGAAAATAGCTCAGCTAAATTGTATTATTTCATCCTATATGGGGAGTTAAGCTGTTGGAATCACTGGCTTCAAGTTCTACCCCCCAGTAAATAACTTTTCACTTTCCTGTTACTTTGCTTTTGTCGCTTGATTATAAAAACTGTCTAAAAGCACTTGTGCAATGTGCAAAAGTCTGGCATCACCTCTTATTTCTTTATATTTCGCTTTCAAGGAACCAGACTGCTCAGTAATGTTTTAAATGGTCTTTTTAAAGCTCGTGCATAGTTATTCCTTGGACTTTGGCTGCTTTCTTACTTTTTTTCTGTCCAATACCAGAACATTTTTGGTTTAGTATTATTTCGTTTTTGTTTGTTTAGCCACTTAATGTTATTTTGTTCCTTCATCATGATCATTTCATACCTGAAAAAGTCAACAAGGAGTCACTTGCATATTGATGTGAACCCTGAAACTCTGAAAATCTTCTTATGCCTCTTTCTAATTACTCCTTTCTCACATTATCCCAAAGCATGAATGTTTTAGGCTCTTAATGGCCCCGGGGTGTGAATTAGTAAATGCTTGACTGACGTTGTCCTGTCATGTCTGAAAACCCGGCAATCTGTTCGTCAGTCCTTCCAATGATCTTTACAAGGATTGGGTGAGTCTGGGAAATGGATGGATGGATTTTTTTAAAAAGCACTTACCTTTGCTCAGAATCTAATCTATGATGTCCAGTCCACGAAAAAAGGGGTGAAACAGGATTTGTGGGACTCAGGTCTCCCCTCAAACGTCTCTCAGATGAAAGCAAGGAGGTGGATTTTTAAAGACTTGCATATGGCTACAAGAGGACAAATGTATTTCAGACTACACAAACCATAAAGTGTCCTGTTAAATAAGTAAAGCAATGTAACAATTTTGCTAGTTTGATGTATTTTAATATTATATCTCCAGAGTTAAAAAATAGATTATTACACATTAAACCTCTGAACATTACGTATATAGCCTAAAAACTGTATATTTAACAGAAAACTCGAATTACTTTTTATTGTTCATGTATGTTTCATACAATGATATATGGAGGACCAAAACTGACATAATTAAAAATAAAAAGCATATATATATATTTTTTTTCCTTTTCCTCATACATGCATTCCTTTTTACTTTCCTTCGTTTCAATTGTGTATGCCAACGACAAGCGACTAACTCCAAAATCTGGAGAACTAATGGGTCGGCTTCATTTTCCGTGTCTGCAGCTAACTGGAGTAGCCTCTCTGACTGTGTTACTTTCAGCTAAGATAGCAGCATTCCTTAATTCTTCTGCTCTCGTCTGAGAAATCACTGGTAGGACTTCACTTCCTATCAAAAAAAACATTCTCCTGAAACGGCCAAAAGTGCAGGCATGCACAATCGATCTGCACATGGATCCAATTCCTTCCTGTTTTTTGACCAATAGTAGAGGAGTTGGACCAAGAAGGTTAGCCCTCCTCACTTGCATAATGAGACAGAAATGCATGAGGTAAAGTTAAAAAGAGGAGACTGGGAACTGTAAAAACAAGGAATGCATGTATAAGGAAAATAAAAAATAAATACATATATTTTTTCTAGTCGAAAATGCATATAGGCCTATAAGGGAAAGTAAAAACAAGACATATTGTTTCTTGACGAAATTTTATAAGGAAAAGAAAAACAAACAATATATTTTTTCTTGACGAAAATGCACATATAAGGAAAAGGAAAAAACAAACTAAAATATAAATGTTTCTCTTTATTCTTATTTATGTCAGTTTTGGTCCTCCATAAAGATATACCTACATCAGATAATTTTTTTCCATGAACAAAAGAAACAGGAGGATTAATCTTATGAATTTTTGCACAGATCACTGTTTTAAAGTCTCCGAAAACCCTTTCTATGGCAGAAATAGAATGTGCTGAATGTTTAGGATTTTAATTTGCTCATGTTTGTCGCAGTAGAAAAAAAACTTTCCGTTTTCCGTTAGAGCGACCATAACGTCACCATGGTAACAGCAGTAGCTGTCTTCCAAACGGTTCGGTAAAATAAAAAAAGAAATTATGAAAAAAAAAAATTATGAAAAGAAAAACCATCAAACATACAATATTTTAGCTTTTTTAATACCCTTTGTATTGTTTTCGTTTTATATAAAAAAATATTTTAACAGTTGATTTACGTCGTTACGTCACAAACCCGGAAGTATGTGCTACTGCTTTTGTTGACAAAGAAGATGGAGCCGCCGCCTGCCGTCTGACAGATACACATTCCTGCTTTAATCGCAAAAGTTTGAGTCCGAGCCAATTATCTGTAACCATATCTCCGTGCATTTTCGGTTCTAATTTATAGTTTTTTCCTCTGGTGATCCTTTTGCGGCCGCTAACGGCTGCTCGTTTAGCGACGCTGCTGACACAGAGGCTAACCTTGAAGGAATTTAGCTAATCGGTGAAACTGCTGAAATCCATGTGACACGATGAACGTTTCTCCTTAAATATGCGCTTTTATTAAAACTGGACTCTTAAAGTAGGTGTGGACATCCCTGAAATCAAGGTACGAAATATAGAAAAGGTAGGACAAAAAGGTAGAAAAAAAAAGTGTAGTTCTTTGAAGCTCACTTGACAGCCAGATGTTTGTATTTAAGTGTTCATATTAGATAGCTTTTCTTTTTGTTCCTCGCAGATGGCCGTAGAGCTCGATGTGTTCGTTGGTAACACCACCATCATGGATGAGGAGGTTTACCAGCTCTGGTTGGATGGATACAACGGTATGAGCATGAATCCTTAACTAACTGTGTTTACCTTAATAATTAGGTGAATACAGTAGTCCAAAACGACTTATTGGTGTTCATAAAATCAGCAAATGGAGTTAATTAAATTAGGTTTATTAATGTCAACGCAAAGCAAGCAGGTTCAGTTGTTATCCAGTTATGTAGAAATGTATAATCGAATTGGTCCAAACCTACAGGCACGTTTAACTCAGTGATGTACAGTTCAGTTAAATCCAAATTACAATACAGTAGCTTCATTTGGTCACATAATGGCAGTCAATGATGAGGTGTTTATCTAAGAAAACCCAATTATAACAACTCTTTGCCGCAGTCATACATCTTGGGGAAGCAGGGGGAAACAGTGCAGAGGAACCACAGAAAAGTGCATAAAATTTCGGTTCCTTTAAATCAGGATAAAAAAAAACATATTGTTTTCCAGCTTTTCTGGGAAGATCACATTTTATTTGCGCATTTTTTTGTGTGCAAATTGTGCACCTGGACTGCAATATTTACGAGATAAATATATAATACCACAGATTTAGGCAAGTTATGGTTTTAATTTACTGCATTTGCGTATTAAAAAACTATTCTAAAAAAAATACACTATAATTAATACTGCTGTAGAATTCAATTTCAATTTCAATTTCAGTTTATTTATATAGCGCCATTTCACAACAGATGTCATCTCAAGGCACTTTACAAAAAGAGTTATTACAATACAATGTTTAGTGTAGAAATTACAGAACCACAGAAGATTGCGTCGTGGAATTCTCAGCAATCCCTCATACTGAGCAAGCATGCAGCGACAGTGGGAAGGAAAAACTCCCTTTTAACAGGAAGAAACCTCCGGCAGAACCAGGCTCAGCACAAGCGGTTATCTGCCGCGACCGTCTGTGGCTTGGAGAATACACAACAGAGACACAGAAAGAGCAACAGAACCGATGCACAAGTTTGTTGCAGGACGTGGAGAATTTTCCGTCACTGCAATGCCATCTTAGTCAGGGTCGTCAAGCAGGGCTAATCCGGAGCACCTACTATAATAGAAAACAGAACAGAGCTGTTGCCAAAATAAATCCGAAGTTCAAATGATAGCAGCTTAGTTTGTATCGATTTAGACGTAAATTTGTATGTTTGAATAGTTCCTTTTTCTAGTATTGATTATATTGGAATATTGATTCTTTTGACAACCTTAGTCCAGACCTATAAAGCATACCTTTGAATATAGGAACTAGTTCTTTGTCACAAAGATGATGTTTCATGTGAAACGTGTGTTTAAACCAGTGTTTTTATCGTTAACGAAAACTAGAAGCAACTGTTAGCTGAAATAAGAATAAAAACGAGAATTTGAAACAAAACGAACGGAAACTGTAATGAGTGTTCACAAAACGAACTAAAAAAGAAAGAAATTTAATGAGAAAATGTGCTTAGTTTTCGTTTCATGCTGTGCTTCATAAGGTCTAGAAGAAATATTTCTATGTCGTTCTCACGCTGTCACCAGAAACAGGTGTGATCATCTGTGTTTTTCCCTTTTTAGCTACACAAATTGCCTTGATAAAAACAAAAGAACGGGAAAGTTAGATACAATACCATCGACTCGCCTCCTTTCAAGTTAATAAAAGACGTCTTTGAAATGCAAGCTGTCAGAAGAAGCGATTGAAACGATGATTAAACAGTCTGCAGCAAACATGTAATGACAGGTGAGCTACGGCGGCTAACACATAAGGCAAGGCAAGTTTATTTGTAGAGCACAATTCATACGCAAGGCAATTCAAAGTGCTTCACAGCTGCATAAATTAAAAAATCAGATAAACAGAAAAAACATCAACTTAAAAAAGAATTACAATAAAAAGCAAGAGTGCAGATAAAATACTATCAATTGTCATATGTACGTGCAAAAAGAACTGTTTTCAGCCTGGATTTAAACGTTGTTAGAGTTGAGGCTTGTCTCACATCCTTATGAAGACTGTTCCATATTTTAGCTGCCTGAATCTGAAATGCAGCCTGACCGTGTTTATTGTTGACTCTGGGAACCACCAGGAGACCCCTCCCTGAAGTTCTCAGGGCCTGAGAGGGTTCATATGTCTCTAACATGTCAGAGATGTACTTTGGTGCCAAACCATGAAAAGACTTGTACACAAGCAGAGCTGTTTTAAATTCTATTCTCTGAGCGACAGGAAGCCAGTGCAGAGACCGGAGCACTGGACTAATATGGTCGTACTTCCTGGATCTTGTCAGGACTCGAGCCACAGCGTTCTGGATGTACTGCAGCTGTCTTAACAGCTCGTTTAGAGAGGCCAGTGAGCAGGCTGTTACAGAAGTCTAACATACTGGAGACAAATGCATGGATAAGTCTCTCTAGGTCTGGTTTCTACACTATTCCTCTGATCTTAGCGATGTTTTTCGGATGGTAAAAAGCTGTTGATGTAATTGCTTTGATGCGGCTGCTTAAGTTCAGGTCCGAGTCCATGATTACCCCTGGATTTCTAACCTGATTTTTTGGTTGAAGACAGAGAGAGTGAAGATGACTGATAACACTTTCTCTTTGTGTCTGTGGGCCAAAAACAATGATCTCAGTTTTAACTGGAGAAAGTCGTTTTGCATCCACACACTGATCTGTTCAATACAGTGACAGAGTGTATCTATAGGCCCATGTTCACCTGCCGTCAGTGACACGTAGATCTGTGTCATCTGCGTAGTTATGGTAAGACACATTATTGCTGTTAATTAGCTGACCCAATGGAAGCATGTACACGTTGAATAAAAGTGGTCCCAAGATTGACATCAGATATCATTTGTCACCTTGATCAGAGCCGTCTCAGTGCTGTGGTGGGGCCTAAAGCCTGACTGGAAAGTATCAAGTTAGACAGGAGAAAGTAAGTGAGCTGTTGATATACTTCTTTAAATAAGCTAACACTGTGACTGCAAACTGCAAACAATAGCAATGGGAGCTGGTGTTAACACTGGTGTTACACTGGAGATGTGTAGCTGGTGTGGGTTGCGCATGCATCCGCTGTGTTGGTGGACAAAAAATCTCTCTAGTTTCTGGTTGTTGGTGTTTTTTACTGGCTGTACTGCTTTATCCCAACATCAGTGTTTTTATAGAACTGTAGCACCTGCTTTAATTGTTTGGCTTTTTAACGCACAGCTGCTGTTATTGTGTGCTGATTTGTATGGTTGTTAATCTGGCCCATGTCAATACGGTTTTAAAAAAGCATAATAATTTTCTGACATTTTGTTCCACATTTTTTTTTGTTACACAACTTGTTTACACAACTTTTTTTCGTTACACAACTTGTTTAACGAAAAGGCTAAAACTGAAACTATTAAAACTAAACTGAAACTAAGCATTTTCAAAAAAACTAAAACCAATGGTAAAAACTAACTAAAACTAAATATAATTTGAAATCTTAAGTCAAAACTAAATTAAAACTAAAACTAATGAAAATTTTAAAACTATTATAACCCTGGTTTAAACCCTGAAAAAAATATATAATCCAAAGTGAAGCATGTCCTGCACCAATATGGACTGAAAGGCCACTCAGAAAAGAAGAAGTAACTGATCCAAAAAGATAGTATTTTAAACATGCCTTCTGGTATTATGAAACAAATACTAAGGTGAGAAGCTTGCAAACTTCAGAAGATAACAGTGTAGCATGGGTGACTAGTGCCCTTCGTAAAATAGATGCCATTTTAGCTACAGTATAAGAAGGAAATTCTACCAAAAAATAAGAAAATGGAGCTTAACTTTTGGCATTTAAATACATTTTAAACACCTCCTTCACATTACTCTGGCTATTGCGTCTAAAATACTTTCAATGACTTGGACATAAAACATTAAATGTTTAGTTTGATTTAATGTAGAACAGGTTGTGTCTTTTTATACAGCGTGTGTGAATATGTGGTTACATATCGACATTCAAATCCAATGTGGTCAAGCTTAGTTTGTAACGTCAGTATGTTAAAAAGTTCTCTATGTAAGGAACTTTAGCCAAGTCACAGATCTTGCAGCAATCCATTCTTTCCGAGCAAGCATGGAGTGACAGTGGAAAGGAACAAAGACCTGTGTCTGCCAGGTACAGCCGGTAGAAATAAACACAGAAGGACTGAAATAAAGATTTCTCTTCGCATCTTGACTCATAAATCCACTACAAAGGTAACTGCTAATTTATCTAATCGCATTTCGTTTCCAGCATCCTTAGGATTCTTTAAAAAAAAACGTGGCCATAAAATGATGTCAGGACAGAACTGTATGCAGGTTATTAACAACGAGCTTTTAAGTACCATTAAAGCAAAAGTTCGTTTTTTTTTTTCAACCTGGACCTTATGTTTAGCAAGTATTGCGTTCATTTACTCACCCAGACAAGTTTGTAGCCGTTCAGTAGGAGTTTATATCGAGTCGCGATTATCGTATATACATATAATGGGGCTTTGAATCTATCCGACAGAGAACGATGCGGTGAAGGTGCGCATGGACGGGGGCGTGCTGGACGACTGTGAAGCGAGCGCAGATGTTCTCCTCAGCGACACCAAGGACCAGTACAGAACGTTCCAGATGTGCGAGCGTCTGCTCCAGAGTCCAGCCAAGCTCGCCAACCAGCTGCTGTTCCAGATCCCACCTCATCGACAAGTCATGCTCATAGAAAGGTGACCCTCGTCTTTCTGCACATTTAGCTAGCCCACGTCTGGGCTCTTGGCTCTTGTTTCTCGCCTTATTTTAGATGAGAATGCATGATTTTCTCTAAGTATTTGTCGTGCTCTGGTTTAGGTATTATGCCTTTGACGACGTATTCGTGCGTGAGGTCTTAGGAAAGAAACTCTCCAAAGGAACAAAGAAAGATTTGGACGATATCAGTGCCAAGACAGGCGTGACTCTGAAAAGCTGCAGACGACAGGTAAAAAGTGCCACACTGTTGAGTCTGTGCAGTTTGGTTTTATTCTCCAGCTGTAAAACTCTTTAAATGTGGGTAAAAAGAAAATCTCTTCGTTTTCTTCCGGTTTTTTTTGCAAGAAATCACTTCAACATTTCAGCAGAGCAGAATTTATTGGTTGTGGTTGGCTTGTTCAAGTCACGATGTTGTAATTTAGTAAGTGTCCTGCGTCATCTGCTGTATTTCAGTTTGACAACTTCAAGCGTGTTTTCAAAGTTGTGGAAGAGCTGAAGGGACCCCTGGTGGAGAACATACGTCTGCATTTCCTCCTCTCGGACAAGCTGGCGAGGTATTAAAGGAGGACGACCCAGTTTTTAATGTTCTGGATATCTTTTGGTTTTATGTGATGGATTAACACAAAGTAGCGCTTCATTAAGTGGAAGAAGAAACGTACACGGTTTGAAATTCTTTGTTTTCCCTTCCTTGTTTAACCACGAGGTTACCTGAAAGGTGAGGCGTCATTTGTATTCAGCCCCAAATTCTCTGCAGAATCCTCTTTCACAAAACTAAATTTTCAATTCATTTCATTTTATTTGTATATGTCATTCTGATGTCATCTCAAGGCATTTTAAAACAAAAGTCATTTCAATACCGTTCTACAAACATTCCAATCAGTTAAAAGTTTTCTATGTAAGGAATCCCAGCAGATTGTGATGAGTCATTAACATGAGGTTGTGCCCGCATCATGCAGACTCCAACGATACTGACCCTTACTGACTTTGGATACCCCTGCTTCATAGAGACCAGATTTAGTGCAGGCATGACTCATATTCAATCTATTTATTTTTAGATAAAAGTTTGAACATCAGTCTGTAAGATGTTTAATGTTTGGATAGTGTTTCATATCCTAATCCTCCTTTAAACTTCCTTACAACTTTATTACCAGCCTGTTTGGTCTGTGGTCTGTTGCATCGAAGTTTACATCCTCATTTTGCCGTTCATTTTTACTTCGGGGTATCAGACTAAATCGGGTTCAATACAAATGCACTCCACACTGTCCTGACTCGTATTTGTTAAAATTTTTAAAGCGACGTGTATCGTTCTCCTCCCACTTTACAGTCACGTGCTGCTTTAAAGTTTGTTGTGGTAATGTGCCAAAATGAGGGAAAAGTTCAAGGGTTATTGAATATTTTTTCCCTTTTTACCCTAAACGTCAAGCTATCACTCAGGAAACCCAAACACATTAAAACCGATGCCGTCTCTTTCTTTTTTTTTTTCAGGGACTACGCTGCCATTGTTTTCTTTGCCAACAACCGCTTTGAGACGGGGAAAAAGAAGCTGCAGTATATCACCTTCCAGGACTTTGCTTTCTGTGCTGGGCAGCTTATCAACAACTGGACAGTTGGGGCCGTCGGTGAGGAGTTTAGCTTGTTTCCTTTGGCGCTTTCTGCCGACCTAAAAAACAAACACTGCATATATCACGTTTAGCTGCCGCATAACTCATTAATCATACGTGACATCGTAATTGGCTCACGTAGCTCTGGAATATTAAACTATCAGATCCAAGAAAAATTAACAGGTGATATTAACTTTTTCAAACATGCCACACAGTTTTAAGTTGAAAATAAATCTCTAAAGAAAACAAGGGTTTCGCTGTGTGGGTTGGCTCTTAACAATATCCGTTTTAGATGTGCTCTTTCAGTGAGGCACACTGGCCACCAGAGGTCCTTCAAGTTTTACTTGTTCAAGTTCATTCTGAATCTGAATGTTTCCAATTAGGAAAAAGTTTGATAACAGTTAGGGCGATGTTTGACACGGTGACAGTTCTTAGAAAATGATTTCTTCTAAGCTGATTCGTGGGGGGTCTCACTCGAATGCTCTTTGTAGACAACATGGTGGAAGACATGGATGTGGACTTGGATAAAGAGTTTTTGCAGGAGCTGAAAGAACTGAAGACCTTAATCACAGACAAAGATCTGTTGGATCAACACAAAAGGTAACAAAAACACGCTCCTATTGGTGCAGATTTCTGAGAAACAGCCTGGCTTTCTCACAAAGTTCTATCGGCACGCTTTTATCTAATTTCCTGTTTCTTTCCCTGCTCTGCCCTCAGTTTGGTCTGCACGGCTCTTAGAGGAAAAACTAAAGTTTTCGTAGAGATGGAAGCTAATTTTAAAGTGAGAAATGTTAACACTCCCCTGTTTTAATGTAAGTGTAATCTATTAACTGTTAGAGTGAAAGTAGACTTATAAATATTTTATTTCTTTTTATTACAGAATCTCTCCAGAGGCCTTGTCAACATCGCCACAAAGTTAACCAACACCAAGGATGTCAGAGATTTCTTCATTGATCTTGTAGAGAAGGTTGGTGTTAACTAGAGCTGGGCGATAGGGAAAAAATATTCAATCACGGTAATATTTTCATATTGTTTGATGTCGATATACATCAAAGTGTAATCACTATTTTTGTCAATATTTTACATCCCCTGGTACTATTTACAGATATCAGAATGTTATATTTCTATTTATTTAAAGATTTATATTCAAAAGTTGAACACGTTTTCTGAGTTTATAAAACTATTGAGGAAAGATTAAAGGAGGTTTGGGCTGGGAAATGTGGATTAAAAATCATGCCAAATAAAACCTTTTTTTTCTTTCCCCTTTCTATTCTTAAGAATAAAAAGTTACAAATGATAGAAAATACACCTGAATTCGAAGTCCAAATAAATACATGTAAAGCGAGATGGAAGCGTCACTTTAAACCAGAGGTGGGAGTATTGAGTCAAGTCAAGGCAAGCAAGTTTCAAGTCTTTAATGTCGAATTTCGAGTAATTTTCAAAAAACAAGGTAGCAATTAAATTTTCAACGTAAATCATAAACCATGCGTTACTTTTAAAGTCTTTATTTATTTGAATGTCTCATGAAACAAGTGAAACTGAGTTTAGAAAAGTTTTTACTGAACTTGAACCCCCGTGTTGTGCAGTTTAATCTGATTTAGCTAATAACAATAGTCTTCCTTTGAATTATAATTTCAAAGATTCGCTGCTAAGCATTAAGGAGATTTTACAAAAGAGTACGGGTCATGTAATTTTCAAGAAGATACTTAGATTTTTAAGAGTCACAGGTATTTACGTAAAGAGCAACTCACCCCCTTTCAGAGTCTTACTCGACCTACATTTCCGGTTTGAAAAAAGCAACAAAAACAAGTGTTGCCTGCTGTCTAGAGCAGACGGCGGGTTGGAATGGCTTCGTTTTATTTTTAATCTAGCAATCTCATTGGCTGTTCTGCAGCTCTCGCACACATGCATACACAGAGACACTCTCCGCTTGTTAAGACTGGATCAGCACCACAGGATGAGTGAAATGACATTAAAGATGCAATTTTGAAATATTATATGTTTTAAACCACCTGAGAAAATGTTGCGCACTCCAAGTACCACAATCATGACCAACCTAAACATACAGTAGAGAAGGCTTACACTTCTAACTATAGATAATTAACTAAGGAGGTGTATTTACTCCTAATAAGGATTATTTATTGGTAATTGTAGACAGCCACACTCTGTGTGAATTATACATTTTTGAATTACATTTATTTTCAAAAAATATTTCGAACTTTCCTCCAAGTACCACTAGGGAGAGCTTGAGTACCATCGGTGGTATGAGTACCAGTTTGTGAATTATGGTTTTAGAGTATAATTATTGGGTAAAATATCAAGTCTTTTCCAATAAATATGTTCACACCTCTGCTTTAAACAGTAAAACCAGGGTGGTGACATTTATTTTCTTGATATGCCGTAAATTCAATCTTCATAAAAACTTTGATAAAGTTATATATTGCCCAGCTCTAGTGCAGACTTACTTGCAGTGAAACTTGCATCTTAGATTATCCCAGATCTGTCTGCCTGCAGGGCTACGTGACATCCTCCCTTCCAGTTTTTTATCTTTTTATTTTTCCCAGTTTATCGAGCCGTGCCGTTCGGACCGATGGACATCTGCCGACGTGAAACTCTACCTCACCCACTACACCAACTCTGCACACATTCTGGACACATTCAAGTAAGTTAACCTGCCTGTCAGAGTGTCTGCAACGGCCTAAAGTTACATTTAAAAGCAGAAAGCCCTGCGCAGGTAGTGGTAATTAAAACTACTAGTTGTAATTATGGTTCCTCAAACTGTAGTTGCCTTGTTTGGGATGTAAACTCTCAGAAATATGATTTAGGCTTTACTCAGGCCTGCACCGCTTCAGGCTTAAGAGATATTCATAAATAGAAGCAAAGACCCCACCGGATAAACTCAGGGGATCGCTATTGCCTCATTTACTCTCTTTGCACAGATTTCACAATTCCTGTTGGCCAGCTCTGATTTTGCACCATTTTATTTCTCGTTCTCTGCCCCTCAGACATCAGGCTGTGTGGGACAGATACATGGGCGTGATCAAAAGCTGCATCTTCAAAATGTATCACGACTGAGGCGTTTCCCTGGCAGTCCTCCCACCCTTTCCTCCGCTCCAGTTCTTTTTTTGTTTCCCGGTTCGTCTGCCTCCTCACTAAAGCCGTTACTCTCTCTCAGCAGTTCTGCTCTCATCATTTTTTATTTTTATTTTTACTTTCCATGTTGCATTATTGCCACGTTCATCGTTCAGCTGCTGTAAAGTTGGTTTATAAATAAAATAAAAGTTTTACCACTGGAGGGTCGTTGTGTTTTATTTTTCAGTTTAACACGTCTTTGTGTTTTATGTGCAGCATTAAATTGGCTGAGATGTTCCCATTAACCCAGCACAGACACGGGATTTATTATCCTTTGGTTGTTAGGTGGAGATAAGGGACCAGAAGGGGAAAAAATGAGGAATCAAATCACGATAAAGTACTGTTGCCGGATTTATTAGTTTAGTTTTTTTTACCCTGGCTTAAGAGCTGCTCCTGAACTGTTTGAGGTTTTTGAAAAGAATCAGAAAATCCCATGTGATGAACTCCTGCCAGTGTGTGGGATGTCTGTGTGTGGCCATGGGGGAGCAACCAGGAGGGTGCAGCTGCTCCAGCTTTGGTGATTTCTCTCTCTTTTTTGTGTCTGACATCCCCCGTAATGACAGCTGCCATTTCTGCCTCCACACACAAACGCACCACATAAGGAGGGCCGATGCTATAAAAACTTGAAACCTTGGAGGCTTACTTAAGTAAAAGTATAACAATTAGAAAAATTCCATTTAAACATGCTTTATTAATCCCGAAGGGAAGTTTACTGTTATCATACAAGTTTCTTCAAAGAGCTGAAGTAGCGGTCTGTGTTACGGTGAGTGTTAAGAGACCTCTCACTGAAGAGAATCTGTTGTACAACAGTCACAAAGAGAATGCTTGGGGTTGTCAGTGATGTTCTTCGTTTTATGAAGAATCCTCCTTTGCACCATAATCTCAAGAGGTTCCAGAACAGAACCATCCTTCCCTATCAGCTTATGACTTCAAGGCAAGGCAAGTTTATTTGTAGAGCACAATTCATACACAACGCAATTCAAAGTGCTTCACAGTTGCATAAATTAAAAAATCAGATAAACAGAAAAAACATCAACTTAAAAAAGAATTACAATAAAAAGCAAGAGTGCAGATAAAATACTATCAATTGTCATATGTACGTGCAAAAAGAACTGTTTTCAGCCTGGATTTAAACATTGTTAGAGTTGAGGCTTGTCTCACATCCTCATGAAGACTGTTCCATATTTTAGCTGCCTGAATCTGAAATGCAGCCTCACCGTGTTTATTGTTGACTCTGGGAACCACCAGGAGACCCCTCCCTGAAGTTCTCAGGGCCCGAGATGGTTCATATGTCTCTAACATGTCAGAGATGTACTTTGGTGCCAAACCATGAAAAGACTTGTACACAAGCAGAGCTGTTTTAAATTCTATTCTCTGAGCGACAGGAAGCCAGTACAGAGACCGGAGCACTGGACTAATATGGTCGTATTTCCTGGTTCTTGTCAGGACTCGAGCAGCAGTGTTCTGGATGTACTGCGGCTGTCTAACAGCTTGTTTAGAGAGGCCAGTGAGCGGGCTGTTACAGAAGTCTAACCTGCTGTAGACAAATGCATGGATAAGTCTCTCTAGGTCTGGTTTCTACACTATTCCTCTGATCTTAGCAATATTTTTCAGATGGTAAAAAGCTGTTGATGTAATTGTTTTGATGTGGCTGCTTAAGTACTTTAAATATTTAATTTAATTTGGGTAATCTGTTTTCAATTAATCTTGGGAACAAGGTATTATTTCTAATATGGCCACTTTTATTGTAGTAAAACTTCACCTCGAACTGTGATACAGTTGGAAACCAGAAGTTTAAATATTTGTTTTCTTCAATGTTTGAAGGTTAACTAGGCCGAGCCTCTCCTGTTTTAGGTCTGTTATAATTATCAAAACTATTTCTATTTGCTAAACTCCACAATAATGAAAAAAGGAGTATGCTACATATATATTTTTTATATAACGTCTTCCAAATTTAGTAGCTTGCTCATACAGACATGAACGGAAAGGCCACTCAGCGAGGAGGAAGTCGTTACTCCAAAATAAACTTTACCAGATTGCAAACGCAAAGAAACAAAGACCGCCCTTGATGGAGAAATGTGATCCTGTGGTCTGATGAAACTAAAGTTGAAATATTTGGTCATCACGATCATTGTTACACTTGCAGGAAAACGGAGATGCTTAGAAGCCTGGGAACACCGTCCCAGTTTTGATCATGTTGAAGTTTTTTTTTTTTTTATTCTGCATGAGAAACTGATACACTTTATTAAATAGGTGGCATCATGAGGAAAGAACATTATTTGGAAATATTGAAGCGGCATCTAAAGATATCAAAAAGTAACACCAGGAGTTAAGGCTTGGGTACAAATTGGTCAACCATACGGACCATGAACCTCAGCATCAGTGGTTACAAAGTGGCTTCAGGACAATCTGGGGGGTGCGAAGACAGAGAGCAGACACATAAAGAACAAAAGAAGCTCATGTAGGGGTACTTTATACATTAAAAAAGTTGACAACAGGACATGGAGGATGTTCAGTCACTGGGAGCATCATCTGAACCGATGCTCCCCATGAAGCACGGCGTTGATGCTGAGCAGGACACCAGAAAAAAAAACACAGAGAAAACAAGGCTAACAATCGAAATAACAGCAAAAAATAGAATCAGAATAGAATTCAACTTCATTGTCTTTTGCACATGTCAGAAGCATAAGGCAACGAAATGCAGTTTGCATCCGTCCATAAGTGCTTTGGGAATAACATATATATATTACAGAATATGGATCTATTATAGATATGTTACAAATGTAAATTGTATGAAGGGATGTTATGAATATACCATAAGTATAAACAGCCTATAACTGTAGTGAATGTACACGCTATGTAAAGGCTTTGAACAGGTTCTGCACGTGGTTATGAATATGAAAAGCTGTAACAGATTATAGATATACAATTGTGAGTATTAATAAACAGAACAACTGGATTAGGAGAGAAAAGTAGAAGAGAGAGGAAAAGTGGTCAGTAGGTCCTAGCATAGCTACAAAATTAGCTCAGGATAATCTAAGCCACTAACCATAAGCTTTATCAAAAAGGAAGGTTTTAAGCCTAGTCTTAAAAACAGAGTATCTGCCTCACGGATTCAAACTGGGAGCTGGTTCCACAGGAGAGGAGCCTGATAACTGAAACATCTGCCTCCCATTCTACTTTTGGAAATCCTAGGAACTACCAGTAGACCTGCATTCTGAGAACAAAGTGCTCTGTTAGGAACATATGGAACAATCAGATCTCTGATGGATGATGGAGCTTGATTATTAAGGGGTTTATAAGTAAGGAGGAGGATCTTAAACTCTATTCTGGATTTAACAGGGAGCCAAAGGAGAGAAGCCAAAACAGGAGAAATGTGATCTCTCTTTTTAATATTCATCAGAGCTCTTGCTGCAACATTTTGGATCAACTGAAGACTTTTAATTGCACTTTGTGGACTTCCTGATAATAAGGAATTACAGTAGTGCAGCCTTGAAGTAACAAATGCATGGACTATTTTCTCTGCATCACTCCTGCACTGAAAGAAAAAGTTCTTTCAATTTACATGATTAAATTGTGTACATCGGTTCCACATAATGGCAATAAGTAAATTTGACATGATTTACCTTCTTACTCCAAAGTAAAATTAAGATGTTGAATTAACATGATATTTTTGGGTTGCCGTAACATGAATTTATTACGTAATGTACTCGCATTATTTTTAAGTCATTAAAACAAAGGTTTTCATTTCAACATGCTTCGAATTTATTAAAAAAATAAGTTTAGTCAACTAACAGGTAACAGTTAATGGTATAGCAAAACCTTTTACTTTAATCTTTCTATAAAAAGAGGCAATGCTTTCCTGTATAATATTTTAAAGTTTACAGAAAGTTGGGAATACTTCATAATATCTTCACAGTGGGGCTAGAAGAAATAGCCAAGATGAGAATAATTAAACCTCAATATTATTTGATTGGTTTAATGTTTTGTGGCCACTATAACCTTTGTTTGACAGTGGATTGTGCTTGGAGGCACAAAAAGATATAGCAGTGAATGGGACTGGAATTCAGAAAAGAAAGAAATCCTGTGATTTATGAACACCTGCATTGATTGGAAATTTTTTGGTCAAATAAGATATATGACTTTCTCTCCAGCGTTAACTAAGCATGATTTTAATCATTTCAGTAACACAATTCCTTCACTTTCAACCAACACAACAAAATTGAGTAAATTCAGTATTGTTGATAATTGCTTAAATTATACATAATCAAATCATGGAAATAAGAGAAACATGTATAGATTTTGTAAGTTTAAAGATCTGCCAATTTCCTTTTTTTCAGTGTGGACATGAAGTTTCTAATTTTAGATATATTCCAGAGGTGAAATAAATAAATCTTAGCATAACATTTAGATGTTGTGTTTTGGTCAAAAATTACACCAAGGTTATTTACACTATTATTTCCTCAAATACAGAGGAAACATATTGTAGCGGGAAACTTTTTTCAAGATTAGTTCTGTTGAGTGATTAGTAATCATTAGTAAAGGCGTCCGGTGACTAAAGCATAATGCCACGGACTTAGAGGCTGAAGTTGGAGGAGACTTTTTTACATTTACCCTCTCTGGCTCAACTGAAGGACACAGAGACATGTTATGTTTGGAGTAGTTCACTCTAAGATAAATTCACAGGGCTTACGGAGAGGAAGTCACTCATGTCCAGTCGGGGAGAGAGCAATTACCCGAGAGATGGGTTTCTGTTCAGATCCTAATAAATATCTCAAAAAATCAAATGGAGATTGAATCATCCACATCCTTATCTGCATCAATATTTAATTCTGCCATATCAAACTTCTGATTTTGAAGACAATAAATAAACCTCTGACATATTCTTTCTCTCTCTCATTATAGTGGCATTTAGAAAATAGAAATGATTTTATTATTACAAGCTGACTTGTAAGAGGAGGCGTTTGCTCTGATTTAACTTCAGACAGCGAGGAAAATAAATATGTGAACTTCTGGTTTCAACTACGTCTTTAACTTTTATCTGCCAGAGATGGAGTTTCTCATCTGATAATTGATCAGTGACAGACTCAAAGGGTTGCAATAATAAATGTATTTTCCCAGAACAATCAGAGTATATAACTCAAGGATCAGTACTTTTAATCCAGAATTAAATGTACTGTAGTTCACATTTAGGTTTTTTATAGGAACTGTAGTTAAACTTGGTTTCATTCAGCTCAAATTAATTTATTTTTTAAGTAACAAATTAATATCTCGAATTAAAGGCATCTACTTCTTTATTGTAACAATAGTAGCTTCTGTTTTTTGACCCCAAGTTGACTCATACGGACTACCTTTGGTTAAGCAACATCCCGACCAGTTTGCATCATATACTAACACACGTTTTGGAAGACAACATCCTGATCTCCCAAAACAAGAAATCCACTAGTCATGTACAAACAAGGCAGGGGCATGTTTAGTTTTCTTGGATTCTGTCTCAGGAAGAATGGGAATTCACAAGAAGAAGCTGTTTTCCAGGGCAGTTCTATGGAAAGCCGCTCTCCTCCCTTCTCTGATTTTTGTCCGCATTCCATTAACTTCTTTCTACCGCTGCTATAAATATCCCTCATGTCAGATTGGACGAGAGCACAGGCTTAAAGTCGCTCTACGGTAGGGAAGGAAAAGGTTGGTGAGTATAGATAGATGGGGGGTAAGTGGGAAAAGGGGTGGGGAGCCTGGGGCTTTTGCGGGGGTTTGGTTTAAATGAAACCAGGTGTGTTGTGGGACCAGTAAAGAGGAGGAGTGTTGGGGGGGGGGAGACTATGAGCTGCTGTGTCTCTGATTTGGATAGATTTGGAATTTCGGTATTTGGGCCGCAGACCAGGAATTTGAACCCTGGGGGGTCAGGCAGAGGGGTGGAGGGTGGCAGCGCAGGGGGCCAGAGGGGGGGTAAGAATGGGCCGTCCTACTCCCATCTCTCCCTCCCTCCTTCCCTTGTCTCCTCTCTCCCTCCCTTCGCGTGGGTTCATCTGCTCCAGCTGTCGGTCTCCCCACTCACTCACTCTCTCAGGGTCACACAGGCAGCAGTTTGAGGGATCACTTCTGAATGCCAACTCATCCGGGACGCTCCCAGCCAGCAGACGGACACACCGGTCGGGAGGGAGGCTCAGACGCCAGAGGACCCGGGGAGAAAGATCCACAAGTGAGTTTATTTTTTACTCCGTTTAGTCGATTCCTCACCCACCCAAAAGGTAGATGCTGTCTCAAACCCACCAGCTCCGGTGGGCTACTTAGGAAGTGCTTTTGAGGGAGAAATAAGAGGTGAGCTGAACCACTGTCCCAGCTTTCTGGTACAGGCCATGGTTGCACGATTGGCCTGCTGTCTGCTCCGCTCACCCAGCTGCACTTGGCTTCTCACTGGAGCCAAGATAACGTGGCTGTGTGGTTTACTTCTTGGCTCAGACCCTAGCAGGGGGTTAGGCAGGACGACGGGCAGTGAGTCACATCACGCTGTATATTGCAAAATCCATCCGTGTCGTCCCAGAAACCGGTCATAATCTCACGGTGGACGGTAGAGAACTGATGGCCGGACTGTTGGGGGGCAAACTGAAGCTCTGGGAGATAAACAGGTGCCAACATGGCTTTAAAATCTGACGATATGTTGCTGTGAATCAGAGGTGGATCGTTTCTTACCACACTTCTTGTTTGCAAATGCTCGTGGATCAGGAGTCAGCAGCATCTTGGTAGCTCAGAGGATTGGGTTGGATTTTTATTTTTTCGCACTCGGTTATTTAAAAGTGTGGTCAGTCTTGTGCGAAAGTCTCAAAGCCCTCCCTCATTTCTTTATGTTTTCCTTCAAAGGAGCTAGGCCCTCTTGCACACTTTTATAATTGTCCTGATCATTATTTTTCCTGGTCTTCTTAAAGTTTTTATTTGGACTTTGGCTGCTTGTATCTTCATTTTCTTGGTGAGTCACCAACCATTTCCAGAGAAATGGTTCTAGAGACTCTTAAATATGACCTTCAGAATAACTTTTTTCACCTACAATTGTCTTTTACACCTTAGTTGAAACCAATTTGAAATTTCTTTGGTGTAAAAACAAACGTGAAGCTAAATAAATTCAACTCTTTGCTGAAATATATTTCCATTTACACAGCAATTTCCAGTGTAGCAAATCTTAGCCTGGCTCTTCCTTCCAAAAATGCTCCCGATCTTTGAGATTTCGAGGGCATGTTATTTTCCTTTTTCAGATCTCTGTGCAGATTTTGAGTGTGGTTCAGGGCTCTGCTTGGGTCATCCCCAAACGCCTATCTTCCTCTGGTAAGGCCAGTATTTTCCAGGTTTGGATGCTCTGAGTTTGTGCCCTGCTGAAAAATTAGGTTGGTTTTCATCTTCAGCTTTTCAGCAGAAGGTTTTGGGTCAACACTGTTTTCGAAGCCTCAGTTTCAGCTGAAAAACAGCTCTAAAAATGATGCTGCCTGCCATCACAACGCTTCACTGTAGGAATGGTGAACTTTAGGTGACGTGCAGTGTTATTTTTGCACCCCATAAAGTTACACATTTTTCCACATGCTTTCAGAAAATGTTAAATGTCTTCTGGCAAACATTAATCAGGATTTGGCTTGAAGAAATGCTCAGGTCTTGGTAATGTGACTGTTTCGTCATATTTTCTGTGTCATAACTGAGTCCTGTGAGTTATGCAATGCCCGATCTCTCAGATGTTTTGATGGCAGATCATAGCTTTTACTAGGAAACGTGACTCATGAGCCTTCTTGACCCACTAAACCTTACTTAGGGACTCTTTAAATTAACTCCTATTTAACAAGAGTTTGCATGTGTTGGGAAACACATCCCCAGATCTTGAAGGGTAGTGCAGACATATTAGTATTTTTTTAGAATGTTTTTCAATTGAATTAAACAACTTTAAGGTCACATTAAAGGTGGGAAAAGTTTGATCACAGCATACATTTTTTTACAGGGGTGTGTAGATTAGTTTTATCCATTGTATTTAATAAACATCCATTTTTGTCTAATTTGCACGCTAGCCAGCTGACTAACAGTACACAGCAGCTCCCAAACTCAAAATGAAAAAATAACAGATTGCAAATAACCTGTTTCTATTTGATTCTTCAGGGATTCTGTCACGAGTGACTTTGGCTCCCGCCTCTTTAATTCAATTAATTAAATATAACTGCAGATCCGTCAGCCCTCCTTTGCTGGATTATTTTGCTCCTCTCAAAGACAAGACTTCCCCTCTCTATTTATCTCCTGTAGACAGGTTCCCAAGCTCAAACTTTCTTCATTTTTTCATCTCAACTTATGCAATATATTGTATCGTGGTCAACTATCAAGGCTGGACAGAAAAAGCTGCCAAGGGCCAACAAGAAACTTGAGAAGATCCACATCCACAGCTGAATCTGAGCTCAGGCTGGTCCACACCACAAAAGTCCAGGTGTCTGTGGACCGATAACAAATGCCTACCTTGCAGTTTACGCTCCCCCATAAACCCCTCTGTGTATGGGTGTGTTTGTGTGTGTGTGTGGTCTAGCTGTGTTTTGTTTTCCTAGTTGTCCGTGTGGTCATTTTAAAAGTCGTCCTGACGGTCTTGGTAGCGAAGGTGGGCTAAACGTGTTTATCTAAACTGCTCTTTTGCAGATGTGCGAAGAAGCCCCAATGTTTAAAAATGACCAATTACAGGATTCATTTGTGTATTATGCTTGTTTTTGTGGGTAGCAGTATTCAGCCAGTGCTGATGACCTGTAATAAAGTCTTTATTTAGCCGAGAAACTTCCAGTAAAGCTTCTCTTCTCGCACGTAGTCCTGGAAAAGATGCCAGCTTCAACTAAAAGCATTCTCAGAAAAGTTTTTGAAAATTTTAAAACAATAGGCAGATTAACCACTGCAACGCGAGCTCCTTTGCCTCAAAGGGAAATAATCTGTAGGTTGAGTTTTTCTCCACTTCCGTCTCCAGTTCTGTGGAGTAGTTGAGTGGCTCCGAGTCATATCATTACGGGCCGATGTCTCGTTCTCTGCCCGGAGCAGCAGCAGGTCCCAAGCGTGTAGCGGCATTGCAGCACAGAATGAGCGCCGTCTCGGAGTGGTACATTGTTGTTACCAAATCTAATGCTAAATATCGATTAGCTCGAGTAATTTTGTGTAATTCTGCCTCGACAGGCGCACCTGCAGCCACTGTACGTTATTGTCTGCAGAAGAAAATGCGTTGCAGAGAGATGCCCGGTATAAAGTATTCAAGCATGACGAGAAAATCATTCAGGAATGTGCAAAAAAATGAAAAATAAAAACACCCCACACTATCACAATTATTCCATTAAAAATGAACTCTTAGTCCAGATTTTATTTCCCATTCACTGATATATCAGTTATTCCGTTTATCACAGGTAATGAGCAAATGTCAGCAAGCAGGTGTAACCACCTGCATAACGGAGCACTCAGGTTTTGTGCTGCAAGCAGTTCATA